>JARVGQ010000981.1:21921465-21932310 GCA_031762355.1 Hypsolebias martinsi | reverse complement strand
GATAGTATGGAGCATTGTTGTGAATGCCATTTGTCTCGTTTGACTCGTTCATGTGATGGACTGGAGATCTGTCCAGGGTGTACTCTGCCCCTCATACAGTGACAGCTGGACATGGGCTCCAGCGACCCCCGTGACCCAAAAAGGAAAAGCAGGTAAAGATAAAGGATGGATGGACATTGTATCACTGATTTTGCCTGATAAATAAAGGTGATAGAAAAAAATGGTTTCATTTAATTTTAGCATTGGTCTGTGTTTTTGTGATCACTCACTGTTGAGATTCTGTTTTTTTTTTTTTTTTTTTTGCTGTTACTGGGCTTCTGCAGCTCCTGAGTAGCAGATGTGAGCCAGTCTCTCACACCTGCTTCTACTCCAGTTCTGATGGGGATTGCTGTTCTTAAGCTTTTGTGGGATGGCAGTTCGACTAGATCATTGAAGCCTCTGGGTAACTTTGAACAGCCCCTGCTGCAAGTGACTGGGTTTCCATGAGTTCCGAACCTCTGGTTTATTCCTGTGTTTTCTCGAGTCCAGACTTATTTGGGTTTTACTTCTTACGAAAACTCATTTGAGTCTCCTCGTGATTGCCTCTTGTGAAGAACCCTACTTACTTCCTGAGCCTCTGGAATCACCTGTGACCAACTATACCTCTAGACACTGGATAAGTTCTCCTGGTTCCCATCCTGCCACTTTCCTACAAACCGCATACCTGTATCACCACTCACCTGGGATGTCCACCCTCCTCTCCAAGCTGTTCCCCGCTTCAAGATATGTAAGAAAAAGATACAAATGTTGTCAGTGAAGGCCTCTTGTTTCCAACAGAAGCATATGCCACTCTTCAAGCAATAAATTATACTTATGTGTGTTGGACTCTATCAGTTTGCCTATTCTGGTTGAAAAAAATCTAAATGTGATACCCACACCTGAACTGTGTACATTTTTACCAATTCAAGTCAGTCCATTATCTCACCTTAGTTTTCCTGTTGATGCAACTCATACAACAATTAATAATTGAAATGTATTATTCATATTATTATTAATAATATTATTGTTGTTGTAATAGAAGAGGCTGATTCTCATTGTACAGGAGTCAGGAGAAGAAGGTGGAATGAGGATATCTTTTTGATCTTCCACAAATGACTCCACCTGCGTTGAGAAAACTTGGAACATCCTCAATATTAATATTTTTTTAACTTCATTGATTTCCATTATTTGAATATGATTTATGTCATGCTATGCCAAGAGTAAAGTTTTAAACAAATAAAAATGTCTGCATTCATAGCACACTTTAGGGAACCAGACTGTGCGTTAAAAAAAAGGTTGAAAATCACTTGAAGAGGCAACAAATTTCATGCTCAATCATCCAGGTATTGAATCAGTGATTTTCAGTCAGGTCATCTGGACAATTTATTTATTTATTTTTATAGAGACGTTTCGCCCTCTAGCCGGAGGGCTTCACCAGTCTGAGGAGTTCCAGTAAACTGTTTCCTCGCCAAGCAGTAAACTCCTTAAGTGGACCAACCAGTTTGTTGGAGCTACAATGGTTTCTAGGGGCCGTCCTGTCCCCCGTCGACTCCTCCCAGACAGGCAGCCACAGTTATAGGGGTTCAAGGCAACAAAGTTCATGCTCAATCATCCAGGTCATCTGGACAGTTTCTTTTTCTTTCTTTTTTTTCCGCTTGAAGAGGATTTCACACACCGGACTGGGGGATTAGGGAGTGTTGGGGGTGATGCATTTAAGAATTTAGGATTTAAGACAATTTAGGATTCAAGAATCTCCATTTGGCCATCTGAAAGAGACTTAACATGAATTGTCCTGCTGGTCATCTCGCAAATGCAAATGCAAAGATCAAAATATCACAACAACCACATATTAAATAATATAAACTTAGATGAAAAAGAAAATAATCTGATATTTTCTTGGGGTGCTATGGGGGTGCTATAACTTTTCCAGGGGGTACTCTAGCGCCCCCTAGCACCCCCCTGGCACCGCCCCTGCACAAAGGTGCAGCATTTTAATTACTTGGGGTCCACTGTCCAGAAAAATGGGCAGTACAGTATATAAAGATTTGAAAAAGAGTCCATGCAGGATGGAGTGAAGAAACGTTTCAGTGGATGTGAAAGAGTGACCGCTGGCCTGGAGATGAGTGTAGACCGCAGAGTACTGGCCTGAAGATGTTGATCTTCTGTGCTGGGCCATCCTTTTGGCCAGTGGCTGTTTAGTTTCCCCGATATAAAACTGATCACAGCCCTCCTGACACTGAACATTGAAGGATTCTGTGGTGTTCAAAATGATCTGAGAACTTCACCTTGGTATAAAAGATATTTAATTGAGCAGAAATTTAAAAGTACCGGAATGCAGAAGGTTATGTAAGTATTTCAAAATGCATTTGGAAGGAACACGATCAGAGCGGACCTTACGTATTCTCGTCTCGTGATGATTGGTCAACGGACACAGCGTGTCAGATATTTATAGGCTCTCTTTAAGTCCCGCCTCTACCTAAGTGGACAGGTTCGCGATTGATTGCTCTTCCCTCCCTCTGCTCTGAGTGACACCGTGGTGCAACCACTGATGAGCAGGTTTGAGTTTCCATGGCAACAAAGGCCATATAGACGTCTTCTGCGTTATTTAAGAGCTGATAAGCTGATAAATTATGACGTTGTTTTCAAAGCGAAGAGCA
This sequence comes from Hypsolebias martinsi, assembly GCA_031762355.1. Lineage (NCBI taxonomy): Eukaryota > Metazoa > Chordata > Actinopteri > Cyprinodontiformes > Rivulidae > Hypsolebias > Hypsolebias martinsi. The sequence goes on along the minus strand of JARVGQ010000981.1, from coordinate 21,929,635 downwards.
CACAATATCATGGTTTGCTGTGGCCTTCTTTGTCTGACTTTTGTGGTGAACTACCATTAGCTATTATTTACTGTGATTAATTCTATAGTTAAGTATAAACTATGGGAATGTCATGATTTAGCTTTATGTTAATCATTGAGTTTTATCCATTGTATTAATCAACGTGTGTTAATCAATGTGTGTGTGTGTGTGGGTGTGTGTGTGTGTGTGTGTGTGTGTGTGAGTGGCCCCACGTGCTCAAAACAAAGGGAAGGAGAGAGGCCCTTCTTCAGCAGCCTCTTACCTGCTTTCTGTTTCATCAAGAATATTTGAGTATGTCTCAATTATGAACGTGTAAGATTATCTGTAGCAAATGTGAGATTATATCCAAGTATAGAGTAATTATTGAAAGTAATTAGTAAACACTTTAGTTAATTATAGGTCTGTAAATATAGTTCAAACCCTTGAAGAAAGAGATACACACACTTTGTATAAAATGGATCATTTCACATTATCAGTAGTGACATTTCAAAGCTTGATATAAAATATAGAAAAGCATAAAAATATGAAATCCAACATCCCCTCTTCTGATCTCCCAAAACTGAATGGGAGATCACCACAGCATTGATTTCACAGATATTTAGATTCAGCCAACTCCCGGCGTCTCGGGTCAGTTGTGGAGGTGTCATCTGAGATGCTCATCAGGGGCATAACACTAGCAGGTCCAGTCTCAGCCTGAATAATTTTCTGGCCAAGCAATCTAGCACATGGGAAAATACACACTACCAAAGCACCGAAAATAATAAAAATCACAATGGGGGGGAGATTTTTTAGCATCATCTGACCCCAAGAGCCACTCGTGAACCACGAGACAAAAAGGCCAGGATCCTGGAGCAGGATCCTCACCCTTCGCCTTTTGCAGCTCATTAAGTTGTTTCAAGGCGTCCGTCACTCTGGCTTGAGGGTCAGGTCTGTTTTCATCTGGTAGATAAGTGCAATAGGTGTCTTTGCCTATACTGTAATAGAACAAACTCCACCCCGAGATGCAGTCAACAGCTCCAAAATCAATCTATGTTGCAAAACCAAAATACGCAGGGCAGTTAACTCAGCCGAGATGCCCTCCAACACCCTAACTGTAGTATTCAAGAAGATTCCAAAATTATAATCTAAAGTTTCTACCCTTAAGAGAAGTGAGCCCACTCCCACCCAAGGGAAAAGAGAGAGCATGACCTTCTCTCCTGTTGTCCAATGTTTAAACTCCTGGGGTACATCTGTGCCCCACAGAGAGTCATGAGGTTTGATGTCAATCACCCTTCTGTGTCTAACATAATGAGAACCATTACGCAAAGAAGCCATGAATGAGTCACCTGTCACTGCAACCGGTACGCACAGTTCTGTCCAGTTGACTGGTAAGGTCAGCAGTACAGCATGGCCACACAGCCAGGTGAGGTCATCGACAGGATACATTCCATTACTGTCAGGCACAGCAATGTGAAGATTCTTAGGATGATAAACAGCTTGACACTTGTCAGGTGGCAGCGAGCCCATTGCAGTCTGTGAAGTGTCCAGCTGGTGGAGGTAAACACAAATAGGAAATTGTTCATCAGGCATCCATTCTATGAATTGGCTCAGAACCACAATCTGAGATGGTTGGTTCAGCGAATACCTGCGAGTTTTACAGCTTTGTGGATCCCTAGCATGACCCCTTGAGCTATATTACAAAAAACAGAAAGACAACCTGCGTTCGATGGGCTTAACACATAAAGGCAGATGGGAGGCTGAGACTGGAAGCTTAGGACACACATAACATTCAGAGTTGTGGCGTCCTCTGGCCAGGAACTGGGCATAACGGTACCAACTGTTCATCTGAAAACTATGAGACAGATTCATTGTCGGTTGATCTACTTCATGCACCTGAGACCAGGCCATAAGGGTAGGGTCGCTGCGTTTGACCCTTGGTTGTTGTTGATGTTGGCAGTGGGAGTGACCTGGAATGACAGTAATATTCACACAGGAAGATGATGGAAGTCATTAACATTGCCACCATACCAAATATCATGGTAATCTTCCTGGGATTCTGGAACAGACCCATGGTTAAAACACTTCAAAACCTGTAAAAAAAATTAATTCAAACTCTACACACTACTAAAAGTAAATTTTAAGACGAGCAAAAGGTTAGTACTGTATTATGAACACTCTAAGCTCAAAAACACTTTAAAATCAGACTCTTAATATCAAAATTGACCTTGTTTTTTTAAACCACTTTTTCTAACCTCTCAAGAAATGTTAGAATGATGGAGATGCTCAATTAAATGGAGTAAAATTTTGAATAGCTAGAGTTGTCAATTGAATTCACCTGACCCTTTTAAAAGCTCTGGTTGTTTCCTCAGAATGACTGAAAGAAAAGATAAACACTCATGTTAAACACCCTGTCTAGCTGATCTTCGGTTCTTGCTGCTTGCGGTGGGAAGCCTTGTTCGTCCGCAAGTTTCCTTAGATGCTCAGTGGTATAACCAGTCTTTATATCGGTGTGAGTGCCTTTTTCTAAATCACAAGTGTTATGTGTGGCTGGTCCAACCCTATATCAGTGTGACATAACTCTGTTTCTTCACAGCCAGGTGGGAAATCGTCCATTCCTCTCCCTGATCCACCTGACTGACTGACTGAGGCACAGCGGAGACTTCTTTCTCCAACTTTGCCACTGCCTTTTTCAACAAGGGGCAAGGATTAAACTCCACAACCATCAGGTCACCTCCGCCCGATGCATTGGGGAGCTTTACTCCTGTTGTTCGAGCAGATCTGCCTCCACCTGGTCCAGCAAGCGGTTGGGCTCCTCAGCAGGTGCACATTGGCTGAGGTGAAACCACATGGGGCCTTTTCCTTTCAGACGTATGGCGTGTGACCTCATACAGACCCGTCCACCTTGGTTCAGCCCACTTTTGTTTCACCACCTTCAGCAGGACCCAGTTTGAGGTGGGATTCACCGGCCTCTCCTCCTAATCAGCACTGGAATCTGGAATCTGTTGAGCAAAGCTGGACAACAAAGCTCCAAGTGTGTTATAATACATTTTGTGTGACATTTCCATTACCTGTTCCGAGGGCCACTCGAGATTTTACTGGGGCCCAGGGAAAGATCTTCCTGTTGTTAATTCATAAGGAGTGAAACCTGTACCCCTATTAATAGACGCTCTTTAGTGTTATGGGCAATGAGTCCAGCCAATTGGAATTAGTCTGTGCACAGATTTTGCCAATTTTTGTTTGAGGTTTCTGTTCAGTCTCTCAACCTTTCCTTGAGACTGAGGGTGGTAAACTATCCCAAAAGCATGCTTCAATCTTAAAGCTTTTTCTACTTTCTGAAGATCTGAGTTTTTAAAGTGCGTTCCATTATCTGATCTTATTTTTGTTGGAAATCCAAGCCTCGGTATTTAATCATTGATTAAACACTTAACCACTGATTGACGGTCTTCTTTTTTCGCCGGCCAAGCCTCTGGCCACCCTGTGAATGCATCAATGCACACTAACAGATATTTGAATCCTCATGCCACAAGAAACATATCAGTGTAATCAATAATTATCTCCCAACCCGGTGTCTTATTTACTGGAAATTTCCCTTGCGCACACGGTTTGATGGTTGATTTAGTGTTATACAAATTACATACCATGCAGCTTTTCACAAAGTCTTTAATCATAAACTTCATGTGAGGATGCCACCAGGTAAGGATGTTTTTTCCCATCTGGTGTGCCCCCACATGAGCCAGACCATGTGCTTCTTCAAAAACTCTCCACTTCAAGGTCAGCGGTAGGATCCATCCGCTGTTCTGTGGTCCTGTCCAAAGTCCATCCTCTCTTTGTTCAGCGCCATATTCCATCCACACTGACTTCTCTTGTGGAGCTGATCCCTGTTGACAGCAGGCTACGGTTTCAGCATCTCATCTCATCCCACATTCCTCTTCAGCTGTTACTAGCATCATCTGACTCCCAGTGATATAGGCTGCTGCTCTTTTCACCTCCTGGTCGGCCTGAAAGTTTCCTCTGGCCGTGTTTGATGTCTCTGAGTCATGTCCTGTACATTTCACAATGGCGACCTCTGCTGGTAACATTAAGGCTATTGCTAGCTCTTTCATGTCTTTCTCATGTTTTATTGGTTTTCCATTTGCTGTTAAAAAGCCTCCTCTCATCCACTGAGCCAGCTCTACGTGGGCTGCCCCAAATGCAAAAGCTGAATTCGTGAAAATGGTGACCTTTCTTCCCTCAGCCCACTGTAGGGCGGCAATTAGAGCCCTTACCTCAGCCCTCTTTGCTGACTGAGCTCCCTGCAGTCTCTCCTGAACTATTATCTCATACCCCTGGTCTGTCTGATGTACCACCGCGTATCCAGCACTGAGCTGTCCATCCTCCTGACGGAAACAACTACCATCACTGAATACCCACTGTCCATCAGCCAGAGGTGCAGCTTTTAGGTCTGGTCTGACCTTTTCATCTAATGTCACCCTCTTCTGACATGTATGTGGTTCCCCGGTGCCTAAGTTGTCTGCCATGTTAATCCCTTCATGAGTAAACAACAAGTTTGGTGCTTCCAGTATTTTGTTTATGTGCTGTTGTCTTAGTGGTGACATGGTGAAGTTTTGGGAGTTAACATATGCTACTACACTGTGTGAGGTCAACACATGCAAAGGATGTCCCATTACCAGATGAGCTGTTTTCTGAATCAGTTTGGCAAGACCGGCTGCATGTTGTATGCACGGCGGATTTCATTTTTCTGTGTTGTCTAGAATAACGCTGACATACATTAATGTTGTCATACCCCCTCATGTTTCTGAAATAAGACACCATTCATCACTCCCTCTATTTCAGAAACATCCAAAAAGAAAGGTTTTCCATAGTCTGCCAGAGCTAACTAAGCTGCACTGCTCAGATGTTGTTTTATGTCAATAAATGTTCTTTCAGCCTCCTCAGTCCAGTCCAATGGGGCTGTGAGGTTTCTCATTCCTTTCTGTTTAACCAAGGCACGCAAAGTCTGTGTTAGGCCTGTGTAGTTTGGAATGTAATTTCTACTGTAGCCTGTCAGGCCCAAAAAAGACAGCATTTCTTTTACTGTCCATGGTTTTGGATGATACAGTATGGTGTCGCGGTGTGAATAGGAGAGGCCTGCTCCCTTCTGAGAGATATTTTTCCCCAGGAATGATACTTGTTTACATGTCACTTGGAGTTTATTTTTACTTACTTTAAAACCGGCGGCATGCAGGTGTCACAACACAGCTTCGGTGGCTTGTAATGAGTCTTGTCTAGTATGGCTGGCGATTAACAACTCATCAATGTACTGGACGAGTACTGTGCCTTGTGACAGTTCTACGTTGCTTAGGGCCTTTTTTAACACTTGGTTGAAAATCCCTGGTGATAGCGCAAAGCCCTGAGGTAGTCGTGTATATCATAATTTTTCTCCATGATATATAAATGAAAAAAATGTCTCTACATTCTTCCGTGAGGTGAAGGCAGAAACAGGCGTTCGCAAGGTCCAGGCAGCTGAACCATTCATGTTATGGTGATAAGTTACTTAAGGCCACATAAGAATTTGGTACTGGCACTGTGGGAGTGACCAGTAATTTATTTATTGCTCTCAAATTCTATGCCATGCGATACGTACCTGTACTTAGTTTCTGTACAGGTAAGATTGGTGTGTTCCCATCAGAATACGAGGGTTCTAGGACCCCACTTTGTTTCGATCCCTCTATTGTTTCTGAAATACCCTCTTCAGTGACGGGTTTGCGTGGATATTGTTTTAGCCAAATTGGATAGGTGTTTTGGACCTGAAATGATATGGGAGTATAGTTTGTCAGACCCACGTCCGTGGGTCCTACAGACCATAACGACTCAGGCATTCTATCTAACAGCTGACCTGTGAGCGGGTGGTCAGTCTGTTCACAGCCATGCTCCATGGGGAGTATATCATGCTGTAATAAGGTGACATCATCTGCTTCAGAATGAACTGAATAACATTCACAGCTCGGTGAGAACCAGACATTAGGTAAAGCTGTTTGTACCCAGTCTAAAGCTTCTGAAGCCCTCTTGACCATTGGACCAAGATCTTTAGCCTGATATTTTGGATTTAAGCTCAGTGATATGTGAGGCACTGCTGTGTTCATCATATACCAAGCTTCCTGTTCTGGTGTCAAATTTACAATTGCTGCTATTCCCTGTTTCCCTGCAGAAATGTTACCTGTTTTTAATTGACCAGATTTTCCCTTTTAGTTGCTCTGCAACGTGATCTTGAAAGACCTCATCACCGTTCCTGTCAAAATAGAGGGTCACATGCAAGGGGTCTGAGAGTGATGCGTACGGTTCAAGAGTCTGGAACCACGGTTTCCATGCCAGATATGCAGAGAAAACCCCCATTCCCCCAGGGACCTCCCGTTCAACCAGGCCCCAGTAGATGTCAGCATACTCGTCCTGGATGGGTTGGATCACACACAGAGTGTGAAGTGGTGACCTGGCCACAGTTCATAGTGGTTCCATCTGGAAGGCAGACAATCAGTCCATCAGGTACACAAAGAATGGAAGCTCCAAGCTTGATGAGAAGATCTCTCCTAAGGAGATTTGCTGGAGCTTCTTTAGAGACTACAAAAGGATGAGCCAGTGTTTGTGTTCCAACTTTAGCAACAGGTAATGGGAACAGTCACAAGCAGTCTTTGTTTTACCCCAGAAAATCCAACCACCTCCAATGACTGTTGTGACAGCTGGCAGCCATGCGGTGTTTGTTTGATTGTTGAAAACGTCGCTCTAGTGTCAGCTAGAAATGGCAATGTGTCAGTCCTCACTTTGACATTTAGCATTGGGTCTGCCCCTCCCCAAGCATATAGGATTTTCTGTGGGGTGTCTCATTGTTGTTGGAGGCCTCTTCCTCCTTGCATCAGAGGGGGCGCTCCTGCCTGATGCTGGCCACCCATCGGTTGTTGATAGTGTGGTCGCGGGCCCCTCATAGGCTGCTGGTATTGTTGTGCTTGTGGACCCATCATAGGTTGCTGGTATTGTAGTGGGCCCCTCATAGGTGGCTGAAATTGCTGTTGTCCCCATATTGACTGGTGGGGTGGGGTGCCTGCGTAGATGCAGTCTCTCATCCAGTGCCCCGGCTTCCCGCAGAGAAAATAGGAGTCTCCCGGCAGTCCCCAACGTGTACCGTACTGTCCCCACCCCCCGTTCTCGCCGCACCACCTCTCACCCCTCGGCCCGCTCCCCGGGCTGAATGTTCCCCTCTGGCCCGCGGACCTGGGTTTTTGGACCACTGCTGCAAAGCAACTAACCCTGGAGTGGAGGCTCCTACTTCTTCCTGAAGTGACATTTGTTTTTTCTCCTTTCCTTTTTTCTCTTCATTTAATTTATGTCTGGCCCCACTCAGCTTAATCTTAACCAGTTGATTTTTCATCTCCTCAAGCTCTTCATTTTCTTTATCAACCTTTTTCTTAGCAAACTTAAGCCGATGCACCACATGTCTCTCCCACTTTTCAGCATCAGCTGTAAGTAACTGTGTTTTTCTCTAAATCCTCCACTATATCGCTGGGCAAACCCTCGAGCACTGCTTTTCTAAAGTATGGTCTCTGTTGTTCTGATTGGGCGTGTCTACCAGTGACTTTCAACCAAGCATCTTTACTCTGTTCGATAAATTCAAGAGGTTCAGTGCTTTTGTCCCATTTAAATTCTGGGATGGGCATCCCTAGTGGCAAAGGGTACAGCCTTCTGATAATGGGAGACATCTGATCAAAAAACTCATGTAGTGGAGTCTCATCTGGTAACCCTGCCACTGTAGTTTGGAGCTGTCCTACAGTAATAGTTGTGTTCAGGAAGGCCAGCACCATTGCATGATTGGCACACCGAGCTAAAATTGCTTTCAGGTCACCCACCGCTAAAGTATGTCCCAAAGTCAAGGTGTTCAGCGACTCCAACCACCTAGAACCCCCTTCCGTGATGGGCAGGAGTTTATCTACAATTGTCTCAATGTCACTCATGGCAGTTTATACCTGCGTACCCCACCCGTCACTCCTTGAACGGTTATTAAAGGACAGTTCCTTCCTATGCTGTCACTAAACTGATCCTCATGTGCATCCTTCTCCTCATCCTCTCAGTCAGTGTGTCCTAGTCTTGATTCCCCTAGTTTGTCAAAAGTAAGCCTATCAACAGGTTTTGTCCATGGGGCGGG
>JARVGQ010000981.1:21911269-21921365 GCA_031762355.1 Hypsolebias martinsi | reverse complement strand
ATACCGGTAAATGAAAACCAACAAATAAAATTTGCACTTTAAACTAAGGGTGACAGTGGTGGGTGGACATTTTTTTTTTCTGTGTTTAACAACCACCAGAGTGAGACAGAAAATGCTGCAGCTGCAGGTTTGCTGAAGTGGCCTTCAGTCATTTATTTTGTCTAATTGAATTTTCTCTCGGAGCGAGTGAAGGGATGTTTGCAGTTGGGTTTGGCAGAAGAAGCTGGTGAACCTGCAGACGGCTGCGGGCCTCGTCGTTCAAAGACCATTTATTTCATTTCCAAATACAATTTCTCAGCTCCTGAGCTTTGAAATACATTGCTCCATGTACAAGCACCTCAGTGTGTGAAGACCAGTGCCTATCACGATGAAATGTTACTGACGCCATCTGTGTCCATCTGTTCAAGGATTTTAGTTGCAAACCTTAAAAATAACTATGCTAAAAAAAATTCAACTAAATAAAAATGAGGCAAGAACTTTTTTTTTTTTAAGCTAAAGGTTGTAACAACAGCATCTCATTTATAACTGAGGGTCTTAATTAAATCCTTTTAGCTCAGGGCAAATGTGCAGCCTGGATGACCTGGGCCACATGCATTTTGTCTGAATACATTTTCTGGCCACACAGCTCTTTGTACGCATGCCCTCAGGTTAGCCTTCCCACAGATTCTCTGGTAACTCAATCTGTCCACAATCAATTCACCACCCAGAGCTGATTGAATGAATACATCACGGGACTGCTATATCGAAACCTTTTTTAAAAGTCCATCTGCAGCAACGCAGCCATTGTGCAATCATGGAACTGAGCCGAGAAAGAAACAACTTTTTGACACTTCTCTTCTGGATGAGAGCAGGTGGTTCCTGATCTTTAGGATATAGTTCCTGAGTCTGCAGCACTTGCTTCACCTTCTGCCTCTCCTCTGCTCACCCCCCTCCTCTTTTTTTTTTTTTTTTTTTTTGGGGTCTTTGATCAAAGCTGGCCTCTCTGCCACAGCTGCCCATCAGGGGGCTCCTCACCCTCATCTTCAACAACACTGCCTGCTGGGCTTCCCTCTCTGATGCACACAGCCAGACGTATACAGGGGCACATGCTGGAACCCACACACAGATCAGGTCTCCCATCATTCCTCTGTGAAAGAAAAGAAAAAGTCCAGGGTGAAAGAAGATCAAGATGCAGCTGTAAATTGAAGATACTGCACAAATGAGAAACAGTGGAGACACATGAGGAGGGATGAGAGTGTGTTTCAGTAGGAGGGAGACTGGGATGCTGTCCAGAACACAGACAGGGCTTCATGAGCAAACACATTATGAAGTTGGGAGCTGCATTTTGTACATACAAGCAGACACCAGGACAAACAAGCGCTGCAGCTTGCCTGCATGTGTAAAACTGGATCTGGTTCCACCTGTGAGCTTTTATCTAAAGGCTTACTTCCTCTTCTGTGCTTGACCTCAGCACTCCTGTCATTTAGCATCCAGCACATTAAAAAAAACACCGCTTTCCAGACGAGCGTTTCGGTGCAGGACTTTTTTTTATAAACTTTTGTTTAGCTCATCAGGATAGCAAACTTTTGTTGACTTCTTTAAACGAGACGAGTTGTTGAGTTTTCTCTTTAAAAAAAAGAAAAAGAAAAAAAAAAAGCTTAACCCCAGAACTGGAAGTATATGTTGAAACATGTGGTGATGACTCAGGCTGCAGATCAGATGCACATCACGTGGGATTCATTATCCCGAGGTTGGTCTGTCCCAGCCAAATTGGACTTTGTATATTTTCACACAGTCCCATGCATATACATGGGACTGGGCTGCGATGCCACGCCGGCTCGATGAAAGTGTTTCCAGCATCGTGTCCTGCTTCAAAGGGCCTGATTGGAACCGAGCCGCTGGTGATGTGACACAGGAAGCACCTTGGGCCAATCCTCTCCATGCTCACCTGCACCCTCAAACCCACCGTCACTTTGTTATCCCAGTCCCCCATGATGCTGGGTCAATTAACTAATTAAGTGCCTATTAAAGCATTATCTGTTTCCTGGGGGTTGCACGGTACTGGGGTGGGGTGTGGAGCAGGTGGAGGCAGGGCTCATTATGTTCAGAAGGCCTTTATTGCCTAAAAGATGTGACAAAGAAAAGCCTTGGCCACTGTGGTGAGACAGGATGACTTCAGTGTATTTAACAAGCCAGTTAAACCAGTTAAAGGTTTGGTGGAGAAAAAAAAAAAAAAAAAAAAAAGAATTTTCCAACCGTTTAACAGTACTGTGTGATTTGGCAAAATTGTTTCATCGTGAGCTAATTATGGCTTAAATTTGACACACTCAGTTTCTAAACACGTGAATGAGATGTTATTAATATTTGACAATGTTAACTCTGTATTGTTTATTTTTTGTGTTTATAAAAGCAGCATTTTCTGTGGATGTGTTACAGATGAATAAACACGTTTTAGACTATTTCTGCCTGAAATCAGTCCAGTAAATGAAACCCTATATGCAAAAATGTTACTAATTCCAATTACTAGCATCTAATACTAAGACATATTTCTAAAAAAAAAAAAAAAAAATCTTTCTTTTTCATTTCCACCGTTATAAGTGAGTAAAAAGAGATGAAATAATAAAGTTTTTATATTAGCAACAGTTAACTAGCATCACAACACTTAGTCAGATCAGGAAATATAAAATGTTCTTTTTCATTTTCATCTTCAGTTTATTTATTTATTTATTTATTGTAAAATTCACTTTAAGCCACATAGCAGCTGAATAAAACCATTCTTCTGCTGATTTTTATGCCACTGGCTGCAATACGTGCCTTAATCATAATTCTCTACTGCACTTATTATAATTCTGCATCCTTTTTGTCTTCATTTCCAATAAAAAGTTTCTCGAGATATAACATTTTTTTAAAATCCCTTTAACATATGTGTCGAACTCAAGGCCCAGGGGCCAAATGTGGCTCTCCTTAACATCTTCTCTGGCCCCCAAGATGTTATTTTAAATGTAAAATGCTTTTATCACTTCCATATTTTTCAGTAATCTTTAGATTATGATGTCAAAAATGCAACAGGAAATGTAAAATGAGACCAGTCAAATTCTTAATGAGGAACCTGAAACCATGAAAAGATGTTGGGTATCTAACTTGAGTTAATGTAGATTCTGAAACTGACCCATAGTTTGAGAAAGGTTTTAATTTTGGCCCCCTTTTGTAAGCAGGTTTTGACACCCATGCTTTAGACATTTGCAAATTTCTAATGTTGGGTTTTGTGTAAAATACGATTTTTTGGGGGGGCATTTCTGGTGATTCTTTTTGAAAATACAAGTTTTATTTAATCTTTCAACCAAAAGACCCATCTGACAGGTTCCATTTACATATGATTTAAAACTATATGTATTCTACCTGCAATGTGCTCACTTTTGTGGTGACATTTTTGTAGAGACTATTGCTTATTTCTGAAATATTCATTAACATTGATCATAGACATATTTATTTTCCAATTTTTTTGTTAAATGGATAATCTCCATTAACTTTTAAGCACACAGAAATGTTCCAAAGAATGATTTCTTTATATTATTTGATCCAGGTCTGTTGGGGTTAGAGTGTTGAAATCTTACATTGGCACAACCAGCGCAACACCTCCAGCTCTGAACAGTGTTCTCTGTGTGTCGTTTATTTCCCATGAACCCCTGCTGCTACTGTGGACTCCTCTTAAACCTTGACGATGAAAACTGAAGGGGCAAGAGTGCATGATTTTTTTTTTTAATGCCTGAACCACCTTTCAGCTGAGAGGCAAATGTAAAAACACAGCTACAGTTAAATGATGTCAATAATTCTATTCACTTCTTTGCTATAAAAAACTGTTTTTGGTTCTTTTTTATTTATTTCAGCCAAAGACAAACAAAAACATATAGATTTTTTTTAAATTAATTTATTTATTGTGTGTAAAGTTCACCCACTTAGCCCTGACTGTACCTGTCAGCCTTAAAGAGCTGCTGTTATCCTTACCTGCTCTCAGTGAGGGGGGTGTAAGTGTTAGCCACTTCGCTCTGCACGCTCCCCACAGGAGCAGTTACTGAACATTTTTCCTCCATATTTAAGACCCACAGGCTCTCCCCCCTCACCCTGTTTACTCAGGCCGGTTGCCACCTCCCTTTCAGCAAGTTCACACAGAGTTCTGGGGTTTGGACGGACCGAGCCTGTGTCAAGAAATCACATCATCACAAGGTGAGTGAAAAACCCCCGGACTCATTCGGAGCAAAGCAGCAACATGCAGATCACTCTGAACGTTTCCTTCAGAGGGACGTTTTACCTGAGCTGAAGATGTGGAGAAAACTAAAAAAAAGGGAGAAAATTATTTTAAAAAAGGAGCAAAGAAACAGAACGTGTGGAAACTGAGCTACACAGTTCAAGTTGAAGATGTAATTTATTTCACAGCGTGGACGGTTTAGTGAGACAGGGGATAATGAATGTGGGACAAAAGTTCTTATAAGCTCTAAGGCTTCCAAGGCATTCGTACAAGTGTCATGTGAGACAGTGGGAGAGTGTGGGGGAGACACCACGGGAGTGAATTCTGTGAGGAGGAGTGACACAACAAGGATGAAGACGAGTCTGGTGGAACGACCCGGACGAGAAACGACGACACAACACAAGCGACCACAACTGTTACACGTTACTGTCATGATGCATGGTATTTATGCAATGCACACGCTTGTACACAAGTACTGCACATGCACGGTTCACGGAGGGCTGACAGCAACTGCTGCTTATGAGCCTTTAAGAGTCAAGAGAGAATCTGAGGAATGGGGACCACAAGGAATTTCAGATATCTAAAGCCATCTTTCACTTTCCTCCTAGTGAAGGAATCTCAGCTCGTAACTGTTTAGTGAGAGCACTCAACATGTGACACTCATCCATCAACTACTGCTCGTGTGCGACGCTGAATCAATCGATGCTCCAAATGCTCCAAAAACCAGGCCGAGTGTGTGGGGATGCAGCAGGCCGTGGGGCTGGCGCTTCAAACTAGCAGCCTTTTCTGAAACGTTACTCCGTCCTCCGTCTGCACTTCATTCTTTTTCTCTAATCTCTCCTTTGCTAAATGTTTCTTTTGGAACTCCGCTCCCCTGCCTGCAACCATCAACAAACACGAGAGGAGAACCCAGCAACTGTATTAACAGATGGCCAGAGTCAATAAAACACACACAAATCAAGCGCTGGACACATCTGTTGCACGTAGAGGCTGACTAATCTTTGTGTGTGGCTCAACAGGAGTGATGGAATCACAGCAGCTCAGCTAGATTAGAGGGGAACAGGGCAACTCACCCAGGGGACTGCAAACAGGGCTGTTATGGATTGCAGAATGGAGATAAGCACAATAAATCCAGAAGGAGCGACACATTTTAGTCAGATAAATAAGTAGCACTGATGCAAGCTAGACATAAATGTTTTATTGTGCACCTCTTGCTGCTAAGTAGCTCTTTTAACAACCACTGGTTTACAAAAAAAAGAGTTTTATTCTTGCAAAACTGTTAAACAGCTAAGCAGAGCGAAGACCACAGATTTCTGCCGACTTCAAGGAACTCCAATCTCAAAAATTATTTAGTTCATGTGGAAGATATTCATAAATCTTAGTCACCAACTTTTTACATAGAAATGTTTGGTTGTTTGCGAATGCAGACGTAGCTGCAGCATCTAACTGTTCTGTGAGGAATGTGAAAACGTTTGTACTACATTATTTGCGTTAAGTGAAAATGTACAGATGAAAAAAATATCTATAATATAATCAAACCTGAGGCATTAAAGACTCTGAAATGCTTGTTTATTTATTCGGGGTCATCCATCTCACTTTTCCACTATGGGAGTGAAGTATTTGTGGGGTGGCTCCTCGGAATGAAGAAGTCCTTTGGATGAAGGAGGAAACGTCTCAGCAAATAAAAAAACTGTCCAGATGACCTGTCTGAACATTGTTGGGTTTGCACATGGATTATTGAGCATGAACTTTTGTGTTTTGGACCATTTTGGCAGGACTGCCTTAGAGAGGTTGACAGGGGAGAGGGCGGGCCCCAGAAACCATCTCAACACCAGCAAACTGTTTTTTTCCCCCCACTATGGGAGTGAGGTATTTGTGGGACTCCAGCTTGTTTATGGCTCCTCGGACTGAAGAAGTCCTTTGGATGAAGGACGAAACGTCTCAGCAGAAAAAGAAAATAAACCGTCCAGATGATCTGCCTGAACATTGATGGAGTTGTACCTGGATTATTGAGCATGAACCTTGGTGTGAGTGAGTGGAGTTTACTTGCTGCTGAGGGAGACAGAGGAAAAAAATTAAAAATGAGGGAAAAGATGGGAGACAGGTCAGGTCCATGGATTATTTAAAAAAAATAAACAAATAAATAAATAAATAATATTGGAATGTTTCGTCTAATTATTGCTAGTATCACTCAGCCCTCTGTGAATAGCAAGCAGCCATCAGAGCATTAGCGATCGGTCATTAGGCTGATGGTCCTTCATCATGCAAACAGCTAGTTTTGGTTGTCTCCATCAACTTGGTTGATCCACTATGAGAAGGTGATATTTATAAGACTGAGTTTATTGCAGCTCCTCAGACTTACAAAGTCTTTTGGATAAAAGATGAAACGTTTAAACTTTTTTTTTTAATCCAACCAGAGGACCTAACTTTAAGTTTGTTGGATTTTACCAAGAAGTTTCTGCAACATCTTTTCACTTTGTTCAAACTTTTTTTTTTTTTTTACACATATATCTGGATATTTGTGCTGAATGTTCAACTGATAAATTACTAAATGTTTTCACTATTTGATTTTTTTTTAAATTTATTTATTTATTTTGTGCAGGCAGCTAAAAGGACAGCTTAAATTTCCCCCTGGGGAACAATAAAATATATTGTATTCTATTATAAGTCACAGGTTTATTTTTATTATTACTTTATACACATTGTATTATCATTCCCAGGATTGAAATTACTCAGTATAAGGATGGTAATCATTTATTGCATTTTTCAATACAACCATACATAAGCACAATAACAGCTGTGGCTGACATGCCCTTCATTATTCTACCAGGTAGGTTTAATCAAGAATAAGTCATGTTCTAATTACTGCTGCTGGATGTGACAGCATAGGGAAGGTCTGCTGCTGATGGTTATTAGAGACAAGGCTAATGATGAGTTAACCTGTTTATCTAAAAGCATATATATTTACCAAATGTGTGCAGAGAAAAAAAATGGATTAGCCAGCTAAAAAAATAATGAATGCTGGGGGTGAGTGGGCGAAGCAACAAACAGATGCAATCAGATGAGGCCAATAAGCGTTGGAGTCTGGTTAATTCTCGACAAATTATCTAATCCAGATGTTGCACGCTCAGTGTAAACACAGTACCCTGCAGAATCATAAAACAAATAAGCATGAAAAAGGTTTAAAGTTTCAAACAAAGACTTACCCCAGACTGAGAAAGAGAAAAAAAGGACAGAAAAAAAAAAAAAAAACATCCACACCACACACTCCCACTTTGCTGCCTTTCTGAAACAGAAAAATGTAAATATGGTAATTTTTAGCACGTGTTTTAAAACAGATCGTTTCTCTCAAGCTGGGGGAGGCAGAGAGAGAGAGAGAGAAAGAGAGAGCGAGAGAGAGGAAAAGCGATTTAAAAAAGTGGCCCACACACGATAGAAGGTCTCCCCATGCTTGTGTGTGTGTGTGTTCCAGCGTGCATGGTGTAGACACGCTGCAGCTTCCTCTGCTTGCACACATTTCCACCCAGAGCTCCGGCTCGGTGGTGGTGACCTCAAGCCGCCCCAAAACACCAAACTGGATCTGTCACACTGTGAGTCTAGAGAGTCAACAACAACTTAACAATAAGAAAACACCACTCCAATGGGTCATATCATCCATCTGTAACGTGCAGCCATTCCTCACAGTGGGAAAATAGAAGCAGGAAGATAAAGGAGGGGGACGAGGAGAGAGAGGGAGACAACAGAGGGAGGAGCAGAAATGGAAACATGCTGGACATATGGATATGTTTAAGGACCACCAGGGAAGGGAAACTCGTGCATTTTCACATAAACCCTGATAAACTCCAAATATGTAATTACACGGGGTTTAGGGCTTGTCTGTTGCCGATTCATTCAGGAATTTCTGGTTACGTCTCTCAGAGAGTTTTGCTGTAACGGGCCTCTTCATCGTTCTCAAGTGGCGGATCTGCTCAGCTTTAGCGAGGCCAAGCCTCCTACTTAGCCTCAGACCTGCTCGGCGTGAGAGTGCCATTGTCCCGCCCGCCTACCACCACCTATTTAACAAGGCAGTGTGTGAAAGAAGAAAGCGGTCAAAAGAAATACCTCGAACTGCATTAAAAAAAAAAAAAAAAAACGTAAAGGAGTGGGACCCTTGTAAAATACCTGCAGCACTTTAAAGTTTTCATCGCGTGGTGATATTTATGGTTCTTCAATTCCTTGTCAGTGTTTGTAGCCAATTTGTTGTGCTCCAATAAATAGGCCGGCCTATCAGCAGACCACATGGCAGCCATTTATGGCACCTAACAAGAGGCAGATGTGTTTTGTATATGTTTTCACGAGCGGGTTCGACATGCTGACAGGCCAAGACAGATAGCGAGGATGTGCAGCCTCTGTCCTGACTGCAGGACCGGCTGTAAACATCAGATCTGATTAGACCTCGGAGAACGCAAACACGCCTCTCCGATCATCCTCGACCTGTATTTGTCTTCCCATGCACGACAAAGGCCCTTAATTCATAAACAGGGCGCATCGCTCTGCCTGCATGCATGCACTGCGAGGCCTGTGTCTATCCCTGAGTGTAAACACAACGTGCACCTAACTGTGTGCGTGCACTCCAAAACGTGTCTATTTCTTTGTACTTCCCTGTGTTGTGCGTGCACATGTGTGCGCACGTCTGAATGTTGCCAATTACCCCAGCTATAAATACAAAGATTCCCATCCGTCACTGAGTTTCTGGGTGGCTGCAGAGCCGCCATAATTAGTTTCAGATGGTCACCAAGAAGTTTCTCCCTGTGCTGCAGCACCGTCACTGCAACTGTGTGTGTGTGTGTGTGTGTGTGAGAGAGAGAGAGAGAGAGAGAGAGAAAGCTGCAGGGGAGAGGAAAAGAGAGGGGGAAAAATGAGTGACAGAAGTGAATAAATACAGAGGAATAAACAAGGAGACACTAAATGTCTCTTTGTTCTGGAATTGTCCTCATCCTGTGGGTGGCGCGCTGGGTGGGTGAAGAGTTGAACTTGTTAACTCAATAAGAGCTCATGGTCGTGGGACCACTGTTTGTAATTTCATGTGATTTATAAGCATCAAGTCACGTCTGAAGTCAGAATATTTGGATTCGATGGGACTGAACGTTGATTTATTTGTTATCCGCAACGATTGAAAGTGGAAAGACATCAGTTGTTCCTGTGCTCACGCCAGCGTTGCATGGTGTTCACGCAACAGAACAGTGTTCTTTACAAACGCCTCAGCATTTCGTTAACAACAAACACCTCAGAAATGTTAATTGTGAGTCATGATTTATTCATTGGGTGTCATTTATGTGTGATAATGCTGCTCAACAACCGAGTTAAAATTGGATTAAGTGCTGTCCTGTCCCCAAGGGCAGTCGATCAATGGACGTATCAGCGATAAATCAGCAGACTTTGGGTGTATTGATCTCCAAAGTAGAGGACGCTGCGGCTCAGTGGCAGCTGGGAAGAGGCAGCGAGAGGCTTACTGCTTGAATCAAACGAGAGAGAACTGAAACAATCAATTACTCCTCTTCACCCAGTGCGTCGTTTAAAAAAATGAGGAGAATATGATTTTCTAGTGAACTTTGAGATGCATCAACACAAACATGAATCTCATTTAAACTGTTGTTTTCTCTTCTTTATTTATTTATTTATTTATTTTTGTTATTAAGTATTTATTTATATGAATGTAAATATGCCACTCCAAAGTATTTGCCCTTAGAGAGCACAGTCACATGCAGGCCACACCGTTCTCCACAAGACAAGAGTCCAGTTTAAACCTTGGTTGGTGGTTGGGAAGTGGTTTTCCCAGTTCATGAGATTTTTTTTTTTTTTTTTTTTTTTTTTTAAATGTACGCTTGTTTT
>JARVGQ010000981.1:21851568-21864346 GCA_031762355.1 Hypsolebias martinsi | reverse complement strand
GCAAAGCTTTTCTTTCTGCAGCTGTGCAGCCTCCATGCCACACGTTGATGCTGGAGCACAGGATGCTCTCCACTGCAATAAAGTCCAAACATTTTGTTTTTTATATAAACATAAGCTTTTTTTTCATATACCTGGACCTCATGAGCTACAGCAAAATTAAAACTTTTTTTTTAATGGCTGCATGACTCCTGCATTTCCTGCACATGCTTGCACCAGCACTCATTTCCTGAAATTGATTGCATCAAGGCTTTCAGAATTTTTTAACTAAATGTAATAGAAATCAAATCGACTATCAAAAGTTTACTCTTAATCCTTATTTTAAAGTGAATTATCTTAATTATCTTGCACCGTTTATAATGTAGCATGTGTTTTTATTTTGTTTTGTAACTTCTTTTATATATTTTCATTTTATGTATGTTTATTGTTGTGTATACCTCATTTAATGTTTTTTGTTTAAAACAGGTCTCTCTTGTAAATGAGTCCTCGTGACTCAATGAGACTAACCTGGATAAATAAAGGTTGAATGAAATAATGTCATGTAACATGCTCAACAATGTAAGCTGTGTGTCTTTTTCTCACTTTGGATTTTCTTGGTCATATCATAATGTAGCCGATGTAGGCTTGGTTTTCCCTCGGCTCAGAAAACAACCTCCTGTCTCAAATGATAACTGCATTGTTGTTTGAAAGCCTCAGGTCTGATTGATCTTACTTCTTAAATTTGAATGTTATTAATTACTTTTTTCTTGTTGATTGTTTGTGCAAATATAGTGTTTATTTCTATTTTATCGAAGTGTAGCAAAAAAAAAAAAAAGAAGCTACTTTTAAAAACAAACTATTTTGGACAATTAATGAATAAAATTGCATCTCACTTAAAACTATTTTGTATTTTCCCTCTGGATTTTTTGTGCGTCTCAGATATAAGGTTGATTCTGCCTGGGATTAAATCATCTACAGGCTGGTTCTGAATTGTTCAGCATGACGTTGAATCATTTCCAGCAAGTGCATGTGAAACAGCGCATCATTAGTCAATCAAACAAGAGCCTCAGCCGTAAGAGGGAAGATGTCTGATTAAACAGGCGAAGGGGTGCTAATGAGTAACGCAGTAACAGTAAACAGTGTGAATATCAAACGTGATTTATAGAAGCACTAATCCACATTGGTAAATTTTAAGTTTTTTTGTTGTTGTTTGTTTGTTTGCTTTGTTTTTGAACTGAGTGTTGGATTCAGAAAGTTCTGGACCTTGCTTTTAGGGAGGATTGCAATAGGTTATATATGCACACTTGTGTTAAATATTTTAAACAATAAACTGGGATAAAGAAATTGTCAATTGTGTGGTGTGGAAACAAATGAGTGGAGTTGAAGTTTTTTTGTTTATTATTATCATACTCATCAGTATAGTAGTAGTAGTAGTAGTAGTAGTAGTAGTAGTAGTGGTAGTAGTAAGAGGAGTAGTAGTAGTGGTAGTAGTAGTAGTAGTGGTAGTAGTAAGAGTAGAAGTAGTAGTAGTAGTAGTAGTAGTAGTAGTAGTAGTAGTAGTAGTAGTATAGTAGTTGTAGTAGTGGTAGTAGTAGTAGTAGTAATAGTAGTAGTAGTAGTAGTAGTAGTAGTAGTAGTAGTAGTAGTAGTAATAGTAGTAGTAGTAGTAGTAGTAGTAGCATTTGAATCCAGTAAAGCATAAATATAATCTCATAATGGAGTATCACAAGTGTTTGTGTCAGGTTTTTGAAGTCACAAAAACATACAAGTTTTGATCTTTTTTTATTTTTAATTTTATGTTGGAGTGGAGTGTGTTACCAGGTTACACACCACAAAGTGTTTTGGATTGTTTGGTGTGTAACTAATCTAAATTTCCAACAAAGCTACAAAGATGAGCATAAGTACATAGATTTCTGAAACGTAAATGAGAGTTTGTGCTCTGCATCACGTTGTCATTGTCTTTCAGTTCTAAGTATTTTTGATTAAACATTAACTTGTGTCCCACCTGCCAGAGCAGTAAATACCCGTTAAATATTTTTCTGCTTGCTTTAGATTTTCTGTAGGAGTCAAATTAATCAGTTATATGTTTCTACTCTGGTTCCATGGATTATCTGCCATCCATTCTCACATCTATAGGCTCACAAAATAAAGCCATAGCTTCAGCCTGTGTGGGGTTGGAAAGGCAAATACACCTTGGCGTGATATGAAGTGTTGTATTTCACACCTTATCAGATGTTGCTACCAACATGACAGTAATCTGTTGCTACTGCAGAAAAAGACGTCAAGCCTGGCTGTCTCTTATCAGCAGTTTAAACATCATTCTTTGCCAATATTTCTACTTTTACAATCATCACCACCAACAGACCTGTTAACTTATATCCAGAGGTGTGCAGGTGTCACATGGGGAAGTCTGGGTGTCAGTGACAGAACAGCGCCCACTGCAGCCAGCTGGTTGCACTGTCTTCTTCAGTGTCACCCTGACTCCCCTACCTGATCTCCTTTTACTAACACTGTCTGACTGTATGTTCACTATAAATCTCGCTGGGTGTCACATCCATGCAGCCACCTATCTCCCCTTCCTCTCAGGGAGAATAATGCTGTGCCGACAGCAAAGAGCGTCTGAGAAGACGGCTCTGATTTCATTGTTTTACTCTGCACAGACCCACAGTCATACATCTGTCTGGGAGTATTCAACTGTCTGACTTTCTTCTTCATTTCTAAATGAAAACCTAATATTCCTTGAATGAATGCATGTTGCACAGCATGTTTCATGTCAGAGTTTTAATCTAAGATTATATTATAAAGAAAGGGGATTAAGTTATTATATGTTTCAGTGTACCATGCATACAGTATGTGACTGTATACACTCATGCAATATTGTGAGATGTCATTTCATGTGACCTGTTCGCACTTGATGTATGTGAACGACTGTTAGATACTACCACACCAACATTTTTGATCAATTTCTCTCAAACTGACTGTTATGAGTGACAATTTTGGGGTTGATTATGGTTGAATAATTGTGGCAGCCATCTTGAATTGGGTTGACTCCAGAAGTTAATGAGCTGTTATTGTATGTCAAGTGATTACTTTCTCAGAGTTTCAATAAAAACCTGTCAAGTGGTTCATGAAATATTTTGCAAACGGCCAAATAGATGCCAGTAGTTCATTCCAAAGTTTTCAGCAAAGATCTCAGGTTGTTTGTTCCACTTAGCGTGTCAGGGTATCTTTCAGCTATAGCACACCAAATCTTACCACAGTATCTGTACAACTAGTTGAGTTATAGCCACTTTTTTTGTTATAGCCATTTAGCTGCGGTGGCCTTCTTGAATGGTGTTGACTCCAAAAATTAATTAGTAATTAATTAATGATTAATAATGTAATTAATGATTACTTTCTAAAGTTACATTAGTTTGTCAACTGGTTCATGAGATATTTTGTTAATAGAAACAAAGATCAGCAGATAAACTTGGGCAAAGCATCACCGCCTTTGATTGTGATTATGTGATTGTGGTTGTATATCAAAGATGAGAAGCAAACAGAAATCCAAATGTGCATCCTCAGACATTTGTCTTGCAACAACTTCGTTTTTCCACGAAGCACACATATAATGACACAAGTTTTATGATCTGGTCAATGGTTTTACAGCGTTCTTGCAGTTTAATGATAGCACAAACTGTTGAGTGCAGCAAGGTGACCAAAGGAGAACAAGATGACGAAAGAAGAAATGAATGCACAAATAAAATCAAGCTAATAAAACTTGTGGACCTCTGAATGTATTTTTTCCTCAGCCTGAAAATATATGAAGGCTATAAACCCAAGACAGAAGACCAAAGGATGGACAGCTACAAGAGTGACTGAAGAGGAACATGAAGTGGCAGACTGAGTATTTGATGTCAAGGCTAGGTTCGGCTTCCAGCTTCAGCGTTGTCAACACACTCATAGCACTGTGAGCTGGGTGGAGCAGGGTCTGCTCTTAGAACAGGAGCGGGTGTCGCTGCTCGTGCCAAAACCACTCCAACATTACAACAAACGGACCCTACTAACATGACACCAGCAATTGGTGAGAAACGGTGTGCAGCACCAGTCCTGTCACGGCCCAGGCCATCTGTAATGAATGTTCTTTCCCCCTCATCGCTTGATCTTGTTGATCCATCCCCACACATACACTTTTGCTCCTGCCAGGGTTAGATTTCCTTCTTTTCAAACAAAGTTTGTCACACATGAACCCTCTAGATCAAAGCCCAATAATTTTGCAACGCTTCACATCTGACTTCTAATGTTGAACTTCTGCACACCCCACTCATGTGGCAATTTTACTGAAATAGCCACTTGAGAAATAAAAAAAAAATCGGGAAATTAAAGAGAAGTGAGAGAGTGAGTGAAATACGTGTCTAAAAATGTATTTCTGAGAGGAAGACCAAAGTAGGCAAAATGTGTGCTTGTTGGTGTGGGAAGCTGATGGTAGCAGGGAGAGAGGAATACGTCTGTGGCTTCTAGTGTTTAGGTTTAACAGTGTCTGATGACAGCTAGCTTTTTTGGAATGTGGCTACAAGCTGCCCACACTACTGCTATGTAATAGATCTCACTAAGGTCTCAATAAAGTCACTCTGAATAATGCTCAATGTGACAGATACCCAGCTGGATGAAAACTGTGACAAACTGAGTGTATAAACACGCAACAAGGATTAAAAAGTGAATCTGTGTGCAGCAGAGAGGGTTGGTTTGCATAATTAATGGGAAATTCAGGTACATTCAATTAATCATATTTCTTGCCAAGAGTTGAATTATAAAACTGAAAACACTCTCTAGCCAAATTAATGAATCTTAATTCACAGGTAGCAGCCAGTTGTTCAGCTTAAATACATGAACCATTGTGCCTGTTTACATGCATAAACATGTCGAACATTATAGCTTCCCTTAACAAAAGCTGGCCTTTACTTTGTCCTGCAGTTTCATTTGTGCTGTTTCCATCTGGTTCTCAAGACAATATTTTGGTGAAATTTACTGCTGAGTTAAAAGAGGTAAGCTGGATTATTCAAAGATGTCGTACTTACAGTATACAGTATGTTGAATTTGGAACAACTGGTAGTTGGCTAATGTCATACATCAATTCTATTTTGTTTATTTCTATAGCTCTAAGTAAAAACAGAAGTTATCTCAGGGCACTGTAAAAAAACATTCACATACATAAAAAGCCAATTAAAAAAAGTTGTATATTTAAGGAAGCCAGCAGATTGTGTTGAATCTTCACTTTGTGACAGTCACTCATTCTGAGCGAGCACACTGGCAACAGTGGAAAGGAAAATCTCCCTTATTTTATATTCTCTTTACATTATTGTCATATTATATTTGTTTTCATAAATTAAACTAACATTCATTAAAATAATGCACATCTTCTGCTTGTACACCAATGTTTTTATCAAAGCTCTCACAGGGTTGAGTGTAATAGCTAATAGATAAGTAAGTTTAAAGCAAAAATGTTGCATAATGTGTAGCACACGCGCGTAGCTACTGCGACATCAAAAGTTTAGCTTAATATTTGTAAAACTGGCAGCATTATAGCCATGGTTGTAGTTGCTAAGCTGTGGCAGCCTTCTTGAATCTGGTTGATTCCAACCTGAGCAGTTGCTCCAAACTCATCACACAGATAAATGTGCGCATACATTAATGTTTCTTCTTGTTGTCCTTGTACTGCAGTGGTTGATGTTGGGCTCTTACTGCAGTCCACAAAATATGAGGTTTAAGGTCCTAATGTTCAAAAGTAAAAATACATTAAAAATAATTGCTAAATACAGGTGGTCCTCGGTTTACGAATCATCCAACTTACGAAAATCCGGACTTACGTTCAACCCCTGTTGAAAACAATGAAGTCCAGTCTAAATGTGTCTTTACGTCATTACGTACGCACTTATATAATGTGTTATATGTGTTTATAGATGAATATGTGGTGTAATGTGTTAGCTAACTGTTTGTAAACAAAGTTCTGTGTCGATAAATGGGTGTGCGGCGCAGCGTTAGCATACATTTACATGTATTTTCGCGACATACGGGCAAAATCCGGACTAACGATCGCCACGTGCGATCAGTTCCGGGTTACATTCAAATCGGGTTACGTTCAATGCGTAGGAACGGAACTCGAATGTAACCCGAGGACCACCTGATTCCCTTTGCAATCTGCTTCAGCCTTCTAGCTCAATTTTTGTCTTTTATGCTACTTCTAGCTGGTGGCTCAGTTGGTAGAACGAGATGGTGTAGAGGCCGGGCAGAAGACTCGGGACCTGAAAGTCCCAGGTTCGAGCCCCAGTCATTGCACATGTCGTGGTGTCTCTGAGCAGTACACCCTTTCCCCAAGTTACTCCCTGGGCTCTTTCAACAGCTTCCCACTGCTCCACCTGGTGGTGGATGGGTTAAATACAGAGGGTTAATTTTGTAATTGTATGGAAACGTACTTTGTACAATGATGACAACACATTATTATTATTATTGTTGTTGTTGTTGTTGTTGTTGTTGTTGTTGTTGTTGTTAATAATAATAATAATAATAATAATAATAATAATAATAATAATAATAATAATAATAATAATAATAATACAAAACAAATTTGTGCATGTGCAAAAAAAGTAAAAGTGGAAGGGGAAACTTGAGGAAACAAAAAGTACTGTAATTGGAAAAAAATAAAACAAGAGTGAAGGAAATTAATGTAAAAGGAGTGTTATACTGTAAATATAAATTGTATTTTCCCTTGTAGCAACTGTCCATCACTAACATCACATCACTGCCCAGTTGTCAGATGATATTAGGAAGAAAAATCATGCACGAGTCATCACATTTTCAAAAAGAAAGACATTTTCCAGCAAGACAAACCAGAAAGTGCATCTAAAGATATTAAGTTCCTGTGTGGAATACTATTCACAATCACAAGCATTAAAACAACAACATACATGTAAATGAAGAAAAAAAAATTTAATATATGGTAATAGTGTTGATGCACAGCAATTTGCATAGAGTAATTTTTACACTTTAGCTACACACTTGGTGTCAGACTGGAACAGTTTCAGGGTTTA
This sequence comes from Hypsolebias martinsi, assembly GCA_031762355.1. Lineage (NCBI taxonomy): Eukaryota > Metazoa > Chordata > Actinopteri > Cyprinodontiformes > Rivulidae > Hypsolebias > Hypsolebias martinsi. Next base: position 21,857,303 of record JARVGQ010000981.1, on the reverse strand, counting down.
TTGTTCTCACAGTTTACATTAACTCACGCAGCTTTGTTATAAGTGAACAAAGCATGTGCACAAATCACATGGCAGGAACACACTGTTCTCAGCTTGATGGATGCTCTGCAGGGAACTTCACCTCTGAGGAGGTAAATCAATGTTATCTTGTTCAGTATGATCCTGTGAATTAAATCAAGATTATTGTGGTAATCTACAACAATTTGGTAAATTAATAAACAAAAACAATTTGGTTAGAGCTTTGAATTGTCAGTACTATATATGTAAAACATGTTTACACAACTAATGATAAAATTATTGAGAAAAACTCAGAAGGTTATGCAAATTATTTCCTAACTAGTTGTAACTTTTTGATTTATGTCACTTGCCACTGAAAGTAAAAGGTACAGTTGGTACAGCTGTTACTGCTCAGCGAAAAGGTTGCCGGTTCAAATCCTGGCCCAGGACCTTTCTGGGTGGAGTTTGCGTGTTCTCCGTGCATGCATGGGTTTTCTCCAGATACTCTGGTTTCCTCCTACAGACCAAAAACATGCATGTTAGGCTGAATGGTTGTTTGTCTCATTTGTCTCTATGTGTCCCTGTGATGGACTGGAAACCTGTCCAGGCTGTCCCAGGCCTCTCACACAGTGATAGCTGGACATGGGCACCAGTGACCCCTGTGACCCAAAAAGGAAAAAGTGGGTAAAGACAATGGATAGATGGAACATAAGATGGTAGTGGAAAAATGCATTAGTTTAATGAATGCGAAATTTGAAGATCTTTTGTTTCATTTTAGGACATATAACCAAGGGTCACTTCTGGCTCTGGGCCATTTTTGTTTGTTATAAAAAACAAACAAAAAAAAAAAAAAACTGATTTTGTACCTAAAAATTTCATTCCTTGTTCCTGTTAGCTTGTAATTTTTAATGATTTACTCAGGTTAAAGTGTCAATAAGTTAGCAAAAGTACTCATTGTGATGGGATTTGAATAAAATCAGTAAAGTATGTTCCTTTTTCTACAGTGATGTCTATGCCTATTGCACAGATGATAGACAGGCACCTGTTCAAGCCAATGAATGTTTAAATTAAAATGCAAGAAAGACCAGCAGGTCAGATTCAGCCCCCAGGAGTTTGCGAGAGGATTTCACACACTAATAAACCATCTAACAAGTGTTTTGATTGAACAGCGGCAATGCCTTCGGTTTAATTTGCGGTTCTACAACATTTGTGAGTTGCACTGTGGATTGTTGCGCACAAAGGCAGGGCCTCTTGTTAATTCTTACTCTGAAGGTTAAATTAGAGCGATCCACACTAACTGGCAGGCTAAAAATGGTAAAATGCAAAGCATCTGAAACAACTGTTGGAGGTAGGCTGACAAGTCCCTTAGGCAGATATTCCAGACATGCATGGTGCATTTAAATAACAGCCAGGAAGCAACATTTCTGCAGGCTGCCTACTCTGCCTGTCTGATAAAATTGTAGTAAAGTGAGGTCTAACTACTTTGCGATACTCAAATTTAGATCAATTTTAGCCTTTTTTTAATTTTTACTCTAAACAAGTTTGTATGATTGTGTCTCTATATGAGCCGGAGAAAGGGGGTAAGGGAACGGCAGGATGCCAGCACCCTTGTTTGACACAATGAGAAACTGACAGGTTTCAAGGTCTGCCAACGCATACGCCGCATATATACATTCTCACACAGAGGAAGCCCAAACACACAAGGTCTGCCAGCTCACATCTGTAAAACTTGTCATGGCCAGAGTCTGTTATTGAGGGTGTAGCGTGTGAAAAAGGAGGGGAGGTGGTTGGAGACGAGTGCAGGAAGGAAGGAAAGACAGAAAGCAGAGGACTCTCACAGGAGAAGCTCTAATTAGACATAAACGGTAGAAATAAAAACTTGAGGGGATTTTAGTTTGACAGACTGATGGATAAAGAGGCAGAAGAGGGCAAAAATCTGCTGAAGGTTTGAAAAATCAGCTAAAAAATAAAAATGGATTATCAAATATTGTTCTAAAATCTTAATTTTCTTCATAATCCTTAAGCTAAACTTGAAATGCAAATTTTGAAGTCTACATTTAAATATTTTAACTTCATTGTATGAGACATTGGAACACATCCTTGTTGTAAAAGTGGCTTAATAAGATCCATCCACAGGTTTTCAACAGTGTTGGCCTTTGTTATGACAAAATTGAATAAATTAAAAGTTAAAATGGGCTTTTGTTAATGTCATCTTCTTGTATTTACTTTTATTTTATTTATATACAGGCACTGGTCATACAATTAGAATATCATGACTAAGATGATTTATTTCAGCAATTCCAATCAAAAAGAGAAACATGTATGTTATATTCATTTCTTACACACAGACTGATATACTTCAAACGTTTATTTCTTTTAATGTTGATGATTATAACTGACAACTAATGAAAACCCCAAATTCCGTATCTCGGAAAATTAGAATATTACTTAAGACCAATTAAAAAAAACTTTTTTTTTGAAGTGTTGACCACCTGAAAAGTATGAACATGAAAAGTATGAACATGTACAGAACTCAGTACTTAGTTGGGGCTCATTTTGCCTGGATTACTGTAGCAATGCAGCGTGGCATGGAATCGATCAGTCTGTGGCACTGCTCAGGTGTTATGAGAGCCCAGGTTGCTCTGATAGTGGCCTTCAGCTCTTCTGAATTGTTGGGTCTGACTTATCACATCTTCCTCTTCACAATATCTCATAGATTTTCTATGGGGTTAAGGTCAGGTGAGTTAAGGTCAGTTAAGAACAGGGATACCATGGTCCTTAAACCAGGTACTGGTAGCTTTGGCACTGTGTGCATGTGCCAAGTCCTGTTGGAAAATGCAATCTGCATCTCCATAAAGTTGGTCAGCAGCAGGAAACATGATGTTCTCTAAAACTTCCTGGAAGACGGCTCCATTGACCTTGGACTTCAGAAAACACAGTGAACCAACACCAGTAGATAACATGGCACCCCAAACCATCACTGACTATGGAAACTTGAAATTGGACCTCAAGCAACATGGATTCTGTGCCTCTCCTCTTCGTCCAGACTCTGGGATCTTAATTTTTAAAGGAAATGCAAAATTTACTTTCATCAGAGAACATAACTTTGGATCAGTGATCAGCAGCAGTCCCAGGTGAGACACTTCTGATGCTGTCTCTTGTTCAAGAGTGGCTGAACACAAGGAATGTGACAGCTGAACCCCTTGTCTTGCATACGTCTGAGTGTGGTGGTTCTTGAAGCACTGACTCCAGCTGCAGTCCACTCTTTGTGAATCTCCCCCACACTTTGGAAAGGTTTTGTTTCACAATCCTCTCCAGGGTGTAGTTATCCCTATTGCTTTTTTATACCACATCTTTTCCTTCCCTTCGCCTCTTTATTAATGTGCTTGGACACAGAGCTCTGTGAACAGCCAGCCTCCTTAGCAATGACCTTTTGTGTCTTGCCCTCCTTGTGCAAGTTGTCAATGGTCGTCTTTTGGACAACTGTCACGTCAGCAGTCTTCCTCATGATGGTGTTGCCTACAGAACTAGACTGAGAGACCATTTAAAGGCCTTTGCAAGTGTTTTGAGTTAATTAGCTGATTAGACTGTGGCACCAGGTGTGTTCAATATTGAATCTTTTCACAATATTCTAATTTTCTGAGTTACTGAATTTGGAGTTACATTAATTTTTGGTTAATCATCAACATTAAAATAAACATTTGAAATATATCAGTCGGTGTGTAATGAATGAATATAATATACAAGTTTCACTTTTTGAATGGAATTACTGAAATAAATCAACGTTTCCATGATTTTCTAATTTTATGACTAAAATCGTTATGTAAATAAACCAAAGTTTACAATGATCTGTTACCTTTTAAATTTGTTTATTTTATTGCATTGAACCATAAATACAATAAACACCTCTAGCCGCCCATCCTTAGCTGCCAACCCCTGACTGCCCATCTCTATCCGCCTACCTCAGGTCTCACTCCTCTGGTCGACCACCTCTGGTCACCCATCGCTATACCTCCCCGACCGCTCACCTGGGGCGGCTGTGGCTGAGTGATTAGAGCAGTTGTCCTCCAATGCAAGTGTTAGTGGTTCGATTCCACCAGCAGTCACATGTTGAATTGTCTCTGGGCAAGACATTGAACCCCTCATTACCTCTGATGTGTGTCCCATCAGTGAATGAATGTGATAAAGCTCTGATTAGTCTTTGTACAGATCTAGTAGAGTGCTGTATGAATGGGCACATGAGGACACAGACTGTAGTGTAAAGCGCTTTGAGCATCTTGATAAGATAGAAAGGCGCTATATAAATACAGTACAGTCCATTTACCTCTATTTACCTACCTCTTGTTGCCCACCTCTGACCGCCTCTCTCTGGCCCTCCTCCTCTGGCCACCCACCTCTATCTGCACACCTCTGATGGCTGACCTCTGGCCGCCAATCTCTAGCCACCCACATCTGGCCTCTCACTTCTGGCCACCCATCTTTCTCTGCCCGCCTCTATCTGCCCACCTCTGGTCAATCCACCCACCTCTGGCCGCCCACCTCTGGCCCCTCCTCTGGATGGCCCACCTCTGGCTGCCCAACTCTATCCATCCACCTCTGGCCTCTCACTTCTGGCCACCCACCTCTGAATGCCCACCTCTATCCGTGCACCTCTGGTCAATCCACCCACCTCTATCCATCCACCTCCGGCCACGCATCTCTATCCACCCACATCTGGCCGTCCATCTCAATCTACCCACCTCTGGCCACCCACCTCTGGCCACCCACCTCTGGCCACCCACCTCTGGCTGCCCACCACTCTCCACCCACCTCTATCTGTCCACCTCTGGCCTCCCACCTCTGACCCCCCATCTCTGGTTGGCCCACCTCTAACTGTCCACCTTTGGCTGCCCACCTCTGTCCGCCTACCTCTGGCCGCCCCCCTCTATCTGCCTACCTTTGGGGCCCACCGACCTCTGGCCATCCATTTCCATCCATCCACCTTTGGTCGCCCATCCTGATTCCCCCACCTCTGGCTGCCCACATCTATCTGTCCACCTCTAGTCTCCCACCTCTGATCACCCATCTCTACCCACCTCTATCCGTCCAGCTCTGGTCACCCATCTCGATCCACCCACCTCGAGTCCCCGTGGCTCAACGAGGCTAGCCTGTATAAATAAAGGTTGAATGAATCTCTGGCCATCCACCTTTATCCACCCACCTCTGGCTGCTCACCTTTATCCACCCACCTCTATCCATCCACCTCTGGTCTCCCACCTCTGATCGCCCATCTCTACCCACCACTGGCTGCCAACTTCTGGCCGCCGACCTTTTTCCACCCACCTCTATTCACCCACTTACATCTACCCACCTGTGCCCATCCACGTCTATCTGCCCACCTTTGGCCATTCTCCTCTGGTTGGCCCACCTCTGGACCCCATGTGCATGTTGAATGAGGACTCTAGCTATAGAGCCTGTGTTCATCCCCAGTCTGCTCACACACTGGTATTTCTCTGTGGCCCTGGCTCTAGTCACCCACTTACATCTACCCACCTGTGCCCGTCCACGTCTATCTGCCCACCTTTGGCCAAAAAAAAAAAAACATTCAGTTCCCAGTCTGAGAGTGCACGAGGCAGAGCGAGTCAAGGATTGAGGTAGGAGTGCAGGCGTCTCTAACAGAACTGTGTGTGTGTGTGTGTGTGTGTGTGTGTGTGTGTGTGTGTGTGTGTGTGTGTGTGTGTGGGTGTGTGGGTGTGTGT
>JARVGQ010000981.1:21825303-21836880 GCA_031762355.1 Hypsolebias martinsi | reverse complement strand
TAAAGCAAGATGTCAAAAGTTGTTAAAACAGACAGATTATAAGGCAGATGTAGAAAATCAAAAACAGGAACATGTCTTAATAATAATAATTATTATATTATTATTATATTTATTATTATTATAATAATAAATAATTATGTAGGGAACTGCGTTAGGATAGGCTAAGTGCTCGGTAATACAGTACCGTACATGTACAGTAATTACGTACGTCCCGACTTATGTCGAAAATCGGTTTACGACGCTGCATAGGAACGGATCTACGTCATAAGTCAAGGACAACCTGTATTTGTATTATTCTACCCACCTCTACTCTATCATTGTGAGTTTGTACATAGTTAGTGGTGTTGATTGTTGATGTAAGATTTGTTTTAGCACTTTTTTATTATAAGATAGGGTTTTCCAAAAATTATTAGAATGAGTAGTTGTCTTTATTAAAGTAAGAAAAAAATATTTTGTTGCCCTATTTTCTGGTTCACAGTATTGTAGTATGAAAACTGTGGCAGGCCCATAGAATCATTAACCCTCAGAGCCTACTGGTAGATTAAGAGACTTGGAGAAGGGCCCCTTTACAAAGGTTTGCCTTGGGCCCCAAAATGTCTAAGTCTGCCAATGAGTAAAGTGCTGCTTTCCGCTTCTCAGCCACCTGATGTTTTTCCAGAATCTCCTGTGAGCCAAACGAGAATCTTTATCCAAGGCCTCACCAAACTCCTCCCACATCCGAGCTTTCACTTCAGCAACACCTATGGCTGCAGACCTCTTGGCCCTCTGGTAGTTCTCAGCAGCCTCCGGAGCCCCACCAGCCAACGATAGGATTCCTTCTGCTTGACAGCCTCCATATCGCAGAGTGTCCACCACTGAGTTCAAAGATGGCCACCATGAGAAGCACCAACAACCTTGCGGCTAAAGCTAAAGGCAGCCAGCTCAACAACTGAATAACGGAACATGACCCATTTGGACTCAGTGTCTCCCACTGCTCCTAGAGGTGTGAGTTGAAGATCTTTCTGATGCGTTCTTCTGACAGGCTTTCCCAACAAACCCTCAGTGCATGTTTGGGTCTGCTGGGTTTATCCGGCATCTTCCCCCACCAGCTGATCTGATCCAATTCACTACCAGGTGATGATCAGTTGACAGCTCAGCTCCTTTCTTCACCAGAGTGTCCAAAGCAAACAGCTGCAAATCAGATGACATGGCTACAAAGTCAATCGTCAACCTATGACCTAGGGTATTCTGGTGCCAAGTGCACTTATGGACACTCTTATGTTTGAACATGGTGTTCATGATGGACAAACCATGACTAAAACAGATGTCCAACAACAGAACATTGCTCGGTTTCAGATTAGAGAGTCCATTCCTCCCAATAATACCCCTACAGGTCACACTGTAATCACCCATGGTGACATTGAAGTCCCCCAGCAGAATAAAGGCGTCCCCAGCTGGTGCACCTTCCAGCACCCCTGCTAAGGACTCCAAGAAGGCCAAATACTCTGAACTGCTGTTTAGTGTCTTGTCAAAAACAACAGTCAGGGCCCATCTCCCCACCTTAAGGCGCAGGGACACACCCTCTCATCTATGGGGGAAACTCCAATGCACAAGCACCGTGACGGGGTGCTAAGATAAGACCCTCACCAGCTCAGCGCCTCTCACCATGGACAACTCCAAAGTGGAATAAGGTCCAGCCCCTCTCAAGGAGATCGATTCCAGAGCACACACTGCCTGTCAAGGTGAGCCCAAGTATTTCTAGCTGGTAACTCTCAACCTCATGCACAAACTCAGGCTCCTTCCCTGCCAGGAAATTACAGTCCATGTTCCAAGAGCCAGCTTTGGTAAGCCAGGGTCAGAGCGCCAAGGCCCCTGCCTTCGGCCACTGCCAGTGGAGTCATGCACCAGACTCATATGGCCCCTCCTGCAGGTGGTGGGCCCACAGGAAGGTGTTTAAACCCATGTTGCTCATTCGGGCTGTGCCTGACTGGGCCCCATGGGTAGAGACCCAGTCACCAGGCATTCGCCAATGAGCCCATCCCCAATGGCTGGCTCCAGAATGAAGCCCCATTAACCCATGTCCGGGCAAGGGACACTGGGGGTCCTTGCTGTTTTCTGTCCACATGAGTGTTTTTATGTTTTGTTTTCCAATTTTAGAACAAAAAACATGGGTTAAAAAGTTACACACAAAAAACGCCAGAGTATTTATGTAACAAAGTTAAGTCAGGTCCTCTGGACGGATTAAAAAAAGTAACTTTTTTTTAATCCATCCAAAGGACCTGACAACTTTTTTTTTCTACCTGGATTACTGAGCATGCAGCAGGATATCCAGAGTATTTAATCTTAGATAGAAAATATCCATCCGTTGTTTTGGCCGGCTTCTCAGTGTCTCCATAACTCACAATTGACTGACCAATCATGCGCGTGTATTCAAAACACAGTTTTGACCTTTACCTTCTCACCACAAATACTATCTCCAATCATTATATGATAAAGACTGTGGCTAATGAGTTTTTTTTAAACAAGAAAACAAATCTCAGCATGCCATGGAAAAACAAAAGTGCTAAATGGGGCTTAGTGAGTGATAGAAAAAACAACATTGAACAAGTTGCAGTTCAAGCAAAACGAGTACTTATCTAAAATGTGAACAGTCATTAAAAAAAAACTGCCATGAAAGAGCCAGCATATAAATTTCAATTAAACATAACTTTAACATAAAATGAAAATCAAACAGCGGCAACAAACAAAACAATTTTATTGTTCAAATATTTACCAGTTCTCTGTCTTCACTGGTGTGGTTTGCTTCCTGAGATCCAGTTTGTCTCCTAAAGGAGAAGGCAGAGGTGTCAGGGGAACAGTTTTCAACTTCACCCCAATTCCTTGAGATCAGAAGCTGAGGGCAGCAGGAGGACAGAGAAACACTTAGTTCTTTAGTTAAATACATTTGGAAGCAAGATCTACTAAAAGGATGTCTAAACGTGTCCTGACCTTTGATCAAAGGTGTTGAATAAAATAAAATCCTAACTTAAGCTACCGGTATGTAGGCTGCAGCGCCACTTTTAGTGCAAGGGTTTAGACTAAAATCATCTTATGTTAAGAATGATGGAGTTGTATGTGTTTTGGTCAAATCCGGAAAGTAAGCAAATCACAGTTTGTACTGCTAACTACAGTACTCTCAGCTACTACCATGAATATAGCTCAGTACCTGTAAAACTGACAGAGTAAAAATATTATTTTGTGTTGGGCTAATATTGATTAGCTGTGACATCAATCTTGAAAGGCTAATTACAAAAGTAAAATGGTTGCAGATATACATGATTAATTTCTGAATGTTTTATTAACATTCCTTTCATGGGTAATAAGATATTTTGCTAACACAAAAACAAGATTAACTCCACCAGTTAACTCCCAAACTGACTGCATTGTAACAATTTTGTGTTGTATTTGGTTGGCTCCAAAAGAAAATCCTTTGAAGTAGATGCAACAAGTTTATTTAAACTTTACATGAAACTCTGTCCACTGGTGAATGAGACGCAGTACAGTGGTCCCTCGCTTATAGGGGGTTGTAGGGGACCACGCCCGCAATAAGTGAAATACCGCTAAGTAGGGATAAAGTAGTCCAAGTTTAAGTTCAAGTAAACTTTATTGTCATTACCATCTCATATGGTACATGAGATGGAATGAAATTATGTGCACAAGTAGTAGTAGTAGTAGTAGTAGTAGTAGTAGTAGTAGTAGTAGCAGTAGTAGCAGTAATAGTAAGTAGTAGTTTATTTACTGCATTAGTAGTAGTAAGTAGTAGTTTGTTTTAGTATTTATATACAGGCATTTATTAAGGCATTTTAACCCTTCCTACACTCTTGCAATGTCCCGTACTCAAGCCTATGTAATTTTAACAACATGCAGTACTGTACTGTATATGTAGCTACAACATTTTACTTACCGGGCTCTGCAGAACAGGAGCAGTTTGGTTCATTTTGGTCTGACTCTGTTCCATTTCTATAGACGTATCCTGCTGCACCGCACAAACAATCAATGTTCTAAACTCTTCTACTAATTTTAACAACAAACTCATCTATTAAATTTTACTTACCAGCGTGTACACGCTTGGAAGTCCTCATCGGCCGGTTGAAAGAGGTGAAAACAGTCCCGTTAAACTTCAGATGGACAACTGGATCATCAGCCATGAGGGTCCGCTGACGGTCAATTGAAACAGATTTAAAGAGTCCCATTAAGCTCCAGATGGATCACCGGATCATCGGCCGTTCGCATCCTGCTCAGGGCTCTTTGTGGGCCAGTTGAAAAAGATGAAAAATGTCTTGATGGGCTCTGGACAGAGCGCCAGACCTTGGGCCATGCGAGTTCGCTCTAAGGTCCACATGGACGGGCTACCAGCTCTCAAGATTCAATGATAGGTCTGGAAATCTGGTTCTGCTCCAGGGGCGTGGATCAGCTGAAAACTTTACTGTACCTCTGTTTTTTTTTTTTCCAGCAGAAGGAAATGGGGCTTCTGGGCTTGGCCCTGTTGCCTTCTGGGAAATGTGGTGGTTATGAGCGGGAATGTACAGTGGAGGCTTACAGAGAGAAAACTATAAAATGGTGGCACCTGCCCAAAATATTTTATTTTTTATTAAGTTTTTACTGTACAGTACTGTATTGTACCCAGTACTGTCCAAATCACATGAGTAATATTAATTAATTTATAAAAATGTCCAGTATTATATATTATGGACTATACACTGACAATCCGCGACAGAACAAGTCCACGAAAGTCAAACTGTGAAGTAGTGAGGGACTGCTGTATTTTACTAATATTTAGCCAGAAAGAGTTTACCTGAAAATAGTTAATCGCAATTTTTCAGAAAAAACATTGCCCATTTGGGTTTGAGTTCAGAAAGTCTGTTAAAGATTTATCTAAGCTCCCATTTCACCAAATTTTAGTTTAATATCTGGAAAATTGACAAAGTTGTAGCCATTTTTGTGTTTCGTTGGTTGGTCAGCTGAAGCAGCTGTCTTAAATCAAGTTGACTTCAAAAAAATTTGACAACAGATGTGCTGTACATCTAATGATTACTTTATGTTAGTTTCATCTAACTATATGGTTGTAGGATTCCTAGTTTTCTCTGTCATGATCACTTTCCCCACAGCTGATCGTCCACCTAGCCACACCTGCACCTGATTCCCAAGACTTCTACTGCACCACTTAAACCCCTGCCAGATGTTCTTCCTACGCTGGAACATAATGTCTTTGGCAATTAAGTGACAGCCAAAAACGATTTCTTGAGAAACTTTGACTAACCTTTTGTTATTTTCCTGTCTCCAAGTCCTGCTCCTCTGTGTCTCCTCGACTAACTCTTTGCTCCTTGTGACCTCGCTCGGACATCATCCTGTTTTCTGCAGTACAATACTCAGCCTGGACTCAACACCGAATACCACAAACCTATCATCCTCTCCAGCATTATTCATATTTCCTGATCTCATCTTCATCTCCTCGACACTACTAGGACCTCATACCTGCCCCTTTTCAACACAACCTGCAAACAAACAAACAAACAGTAAGACCAATATCGACAAACTATTCTCTTCAGTCAAAATCTCTGAAAACAACTAGACTCACCTTATTCACCTGCTTCCTCCCACAGCCAGAACACCTCTCCAAGCACTGGAAATAAAACCAATTTCTGTATCTTGAGTCTGTGTCTCACCAGTCTGCCAACTTGGAGTCATTATACAAACCATCATAATAGTGGTTCATTAAATATTTTGACAATTAAAAAATGCACACGGGCAATAAGATTATCATCTATCATTTGCCTTTCAGCAGTGGATGATAATCACTACCGTGAGTCTAAAAAAACATTCATTTGACTGGAGTTACGTGGTGAAAAACCTTCCAAGCATTTCTTCTTCTTTGGGGCAGCTGTGGCTGAGTGGTTAGAGCAGTTGTCCTCCAATGGGAGAGTTGGGGGTTCGATTCCACCAGCAGTCACATGCTGAAGTGTCCCTGGGCAAGGCACTGAACACTTCACTGCCTACAACGTGTGTCCCATCGGTGTATGAATGTGATAAAGCACTGACTGGGCTCTATGTAGTAAAGTGCTGTATGAAGGTAAGGAGGTACATGAGGCCACAGATTGTGTTGTAAAGAGCTTTGAATATCTTGATTAGATAGAAAAATGCTACATAAGTGCAGCCCATTTACCATTTGGTTGCACATTTACGTGTCTCTTCCATGCGGCTTCTATTTTCACACCTAGCTATACACTTAATGCTCCATCTTCTACAGATGTTCTTTTAGCATGACCAGCTTCTCTTTCACTGCACCGATGCTTATGTAGATCCCCAGAGTGGTGACCAGGCAACCCCCAGCCCAATTCCTTGTCCTCTCATATCCCCGTGTGAGCATAGAGGCCACTGGCCCAGTCAGTAAACCTCTGAACTCCATTGCATAATAACAAAGGAAGTCATTTGTCAAGCCGGTGGTGTAGGACGGACTTCAACTCTGTCACTTTTTCTACTTTCTCTGAGGGATCGGCTGCTTCTAGTGTTAGAGGGTGACGGCGCAGTGGGACTGAAGTGTTTGTGTAAGCCTAAATGGGTTTGAGAAAGACTGGGGAAGCTTAAAAGTACATGTGTGTTCCTCCCTGATGGTTTATTGTGACGAATGATCAGCTGTGAACAAACAACAAGCAAGCCGCCCGTCTGTCCACACAAAAAAACAAACAAAGAAACACGGAAAGGAGGCAGACAAACAGACCGTCAGTAAAAGTGATGATCAGTGTTTAAAGGTGATCAATCACAATCTACAGGCAGAGATCCAGCGGGAGTTTAGTTGGCTGTGATTAGTGACAATAGATTGTTGTTTGCATTAATGTGTGTGTCATGTCTTCCTCACCAACATGTGTTTTTGACATGATCGCTGGCCAAGTGTGTGTGTGTGAGTGTTTCTGAGAGCGCAAATGTGTGGGATGTAACCGAAGCCAGGCCGGCACAACACAGCAGCCTGTTCAAAGGCCTGTTTGTATTATTACAGCTTGTCCAGCTGCTCAGGACAGACAAACAAGACTTGGAGCTCAGAGCTACAAAACACAGGCCTCCCACCCCAGTGCACAAACCCCTGTGGTCCAGCCCAGCCCAGCGCTGCGGCTCAGAAATAGACAAACAGACGCCTACAAATAGACAAACTGCCAAGACGTGAGAGGAAGTTTTGTCAGAAGGAGATGAGGAATGAATGCAAATTCACATCGACATCAAAAGGAGTCTGTTTCCTTGTGCTGCTGGTGCTTTCGATGACTGTGGAAAAAAAAAAATTGGCCATCTGAGACGTTTCTGCTCAGGCTCCATCAGACTTATCTTTGTGCATCGGTTTGATTTATTGCTCGTATTCGGCCCTAATGAACAAGAGAAGCCTGTGATGCACAACTTTGTTTTCAACTTGATCGTGTTTATTTACTTAAAATAGATACAGAATACATTGGGTCAACATTTGCTCAGTGGTTGCAGTAGCCTATATCCCCGCACCCACCCACACCCCCCCGCCCCATTCTCCCCGATGAAAGTACCTCCAGGTTTCTAAAGCGCAGTGTAATGAGTTATGTTACCTCCTGTCAAAATATTGTGTCTTCGTTCCACATTTGCTTTTTAAATCTCATCTATTTCTCGGCGCGATCGCCCCTCGAATCAAAATACGCTCTTGTGCTCGCAGGACTGGGCTCGGAGAGCTGATGAAAATTAATGCCTGTGTTTTTAGTGCAGACTTTTTTGCAGACGATATTTCTTCTGGGTTGTGTACTCAGTGCTCACTTAGCTGCCCTCCGAACGGCTCTCTCCTCTGGAGATCTCCTCAAATGGATCTGATGGAGGTGATTAAGATCAGAGTAAGCTAACACCCTCACGCCTCCTCTGCTCGTCGACTCTTTCCTGTCCGCCTCATCCCCATGCCCGGTGCTCCCGCCCCTGCACCCCACTGTCCTCATCACTCCACATCCATCCTCCCCACGCCTCCATTCCTCATCTGTCTTGCTCTCCTTCCTCCTCCTCCTTTCTCCTCCTGCTCCCTCTCTGACTCAGGGTCCCTGTGTGCCTGTATGTAACATCAGTAAAGCTGTCAGGCAGCCAGGCCAAGGTAAACAGCCCAGCACTGGGTTCAGGGGTGATGGGGGCCGAGATGTTTTTCCTCGGGAACCTTGGGACCCCTGGAGGCTTCTGACTGGGGCCAGGGAGGGGCCAAGGGGGGAAGACAATCCCTAAGTTGCCCCCACAAGAACACACACCACCCTTTCTATCTTTTACCCCCATGTTGGATCACCTTCACTTGTGCTTTCTCCTCATCCTTCTGGATCTGGTGTTTTTCTGCATCTGTGTGCTCAGCATCATTTTTATGTTTCATCTTGTCCCATGAGAGATATGACTGAACAGATTTAGCAAAACGGTCCTGATACAAGAAAAAATGGGGAAAACAGTGGACAAAATGGCTGTAAGGGAGGGGGTAAAAGTTTAAGAAAGAGAGGGATGAGAATATGAAAAGGGGAATGAGGAAAGAGATAGGTGCGAAGTGATATCCCTCACCCAGTCGTGACCCCTCTTAGCTCCGGCAAGTTGCTCCCTCTGAGATGTAGACGTAGAAAAAGATGGGGGACATCCAGAGGTTGCAAATCAGAAGCAACACTGAGAGAGCAGTGACTTGGAGCTGGGAGAAAAATCATTTAGGAATGTGGAAGTTCAAAAAGGAGAAATAATAGTTTAACAACAATGCAGTGTAGGAAATGGTAATAGGAGTTTAAAGTGAAAAAAGAAATGAGAAATGGAGGCTGCAGCTCAGTGCAGTAAACTGAGCCAGAAGAAAAACACAATCGGGATATGAAAGAAAGCAGGGGACTGAAAAAAAAAAGAGGAAGGCAACGGTGGAAGAATGGGAAGAGAGCAGTTACTCATTTAGTTTTTAACAACCATTGGCATCTGTTAAAGTAGAAACGCGCAGAAAGATAATTTTCTTGTAAATTCTTGTTGTTGTTGGGTTTTTTTTTTTTTTCTTTTTACTCAAGTACAACAAAGTTCATCAAAAACATTTAAGCTCAAGATACAAAACAATTAATCATTTGGTTTAGTTTCTGCATTTGGAGAAATGGTTCCCAAACTTAAAAAGGATTTCCAGTCCATTCGGGTCTAAATCAGAAAATACTGTTAATATATCTTTAACCATTATTTTCAATTTATATCAATTTATGACAACTTGTTTTTATTTTTTTGCAACCATCTGCTATTGATAATCATTTTTAAGTTATTTAATTTCTGCAGATTTTCTGAAGACCCCCTACGTGGTGCTTCAGGTCCATATCAGGCCCCTGATCTCAGCTTGTGCTCCTCGACTCAACTCACCTCTTTGTTTTCATGCTTCTGTAATTAAAGATTTCTTCCACTTCTCATCTGTTGTTCTTCCTCTTCCTGTTTCCCAGCAGGCCTCTGTCTTCCTGTTGCTGCTCTCCATCAATCCCACAGCACCACAATGGTGTGTGACAGCGCACTGACAGGCCCGAGACAAGCCTGCCACCCGGGCAGGCTGTCCCAGCCAGCCAGCCGATCAGCTCACGATATGAGCAAAAACAAACAGACACGAACACCGACACCTCGCCTCCCTCCTCCTCCTTGAACCTTGATGGCGCCTGTTGTGTGGCCGGCCTCCTTCATCTGTTCGATAAGTCGCACGTCTGTGGCCCGTTTGGATCAAATCGTCCCCATCAGACAGCAGAAACTCTGCAGTGGGATCTGAACAGTGTTAGCTTTATGATCTGTCTGCCACGTGACTAACTCAAGATTTTTAACAGTGTCTAAGGGAATCAAATATTCATGCTGTTGATTTAATTCCTATAGCAATATATAAATACTACTTTGCAAAAATAATATTTTAGTTGGCACTTAATAGAAAAATTACACAATTTTCTGTGTTAAAACACCTCACATTTTAGCTCTTCAGCAAGTTCAATCTTCTTTTGTGAAGATAACTTTAAATTAATTTTAAATTCTTAGCTTTCACAATAAACAACCTTGATTTGTTCTGCTTTACTGGCCCCACCAGAAGACAATGGTGGATGATATTGTAGTAATATGTGTGTCTTTCTGATAGAAACACATTGTTTAGCGTATATCTTAGATCAGGGGTCTGCAGCTTTCACGATCAAAAGAGCCATTTCTGCCCCTTTGTTCACTAAATTGAACGTGTACACAGCCACAGTACCTGCTACAACTGGGATTCTCAACTGGTGGCCCACGGACCACTTTGTTTGTTGGAGGGCGCTTTTCTGGCCAGTAGGGGTGATTTTATGAAAATAAAAAATACTGTATATATAATGATTTTTAGCATTTACTGATATTTTTACATTCTAAGACAAAATAAAATACAATATTATTGTAAAGAAGGGAAAAATATATTTTTTTTGCCCAGAAAACTAAAACAATAAACTATGTATTCTTATGTGATTTATTTTTTATTGTAGAAAAATTATGTATCCTACACTGAAGAAATAAAGCATAAAGTGAAAGCAAGTTTTACTCCTTGTAATGTTTCTACTGGTATTCATTTGCTAAAAAAAAAAAAAAAAAAAAGAAAACTGCTAAAACTAGCCCTTTTAGTTGTTGTTATAACAACCAATAAAATTCAGTTTTATTTCAGTTTTGGTCAAAGCTTGAAAGAGCCACTGCAGAGGGACAAAAGAGCCACATGTGGCTCCAGAGCCGCAGGTTGCAGACCCCTGTCTTAGATCCTTGTTGTTTTTTTTTAATACTTTATATTTTTTGCTATTTTTGAATGTAACTGGGACTTTGAGTATACAATTTTGTTCCACTGCATGCACCACATGTGATGTGACTGACAATAAAAGTCACCTTGAACCTTGAACCTTGAATCTAATGTGAATCTCTAGGGGGAAAAAAATAAGAAACTTCACACTTGATCTTATCCAAAAGGCCCAAAAAATGATTAAATCTAAGAAACTTGCAGAAATTAATTATTTTACATTCATTTACAACTGATTAAGTATCGAAGAGACCACAATGGCCAGGTGACCTTACAAACACATACACGACTTTAACTCAGTCAGTTTTACAGACACAAATCTAAAATACGCTGTGGTAGTAGCTGAGACTGGCCCTCAGCACACATTCTGAACTCTGACTGCACAACATCTTTGAGTAAGAACTTGTATTTAACAACAGAGTCAGTTTAGTCTGCAAGCAAAATTTGACATAAACCACAGAGTTTAATTGAACTCGTAGGAAATAAATGTTTGAAGAATATCAATACAGTAACTGAATCTTCTTTGGAGCCAACCCTGTTCAAGATGGCCACCACAGCAAACAGAACCAAAAACAAACAATGAACGGCTCTAAATAATTCACTTTTACTGATAACGACATAAAATTCAAAGTGGCATTTGCTGAGACAGAGCCCTGACTATTTTTACAAGTACAGGTAGTCCTCGAGTTACGAACGGGTTCCGGACCTAAGAACCGTTCGTAGGTCGAGTTTGCCGCAACTCGAAACGCCGGCCACATGGCGCCGTAAGTCCGGATTTTCAGCCGTAACTCGAAACCGAAAGCACA
>JARVGQ010000981.1:21706985-21728590 GCA_031762355.1 Hypsolebias martinsi | reverse complement strand
GAAGTGTGTCCATCAGCTGCAGACTGCTGCGCAGCTCCTGCAGGAGATCCTGCTGGTACAGCAGAGGTCTGACTTCTGGCCACAGACTGCGAGCAGGGGGCCAGAGGTTCATGACTGGTCTTGGATCAGATCTGAATGCATGAGATCTCAGCATCTTCCTGGTTTAGTCTTCTTGTGAGACCGATCTCTGTTGAATCTCTTATCTTCTGTGTTGCTTTCTGTCTCAGCGGAGGGAGAGTCTCAGCTTTATATTCTAACAGGAGGAGGTCAAGACTATTCCAGAAATTATTGCTACTTACCACATTGTTCCACTAGATGGTGGAACTTTACAAGGACCATGAGGTCATTAATATTTGTGTTCTCAACAACAATCTCAGAAATGTGTTTTTCTTAGATGAGTAAGTAAAAGCATTTGGATGTTGTGTTTTCAGCCTCTGTTTATTTTTTCTGTGTTGCTTTATCTCTTATTATGACACGACAAACTTGTTTCAGCTGACTTCATGGGCTAGAGAGATAAAGTTACGCCGAAAAAAAAAAAAAAAAAACATTTTAAAATGTGTCAAAAGCGGAATCGAAACTAAACTTTTTCTTTTTTTAGAAGACTGAACACACAACCCCTTTCAGTGTTAATTATTATATTAGACAGATAACTTTACTAATTTGCTTTTTAATGTATTTGAATGTTTTAGTTCAAAATAAAGAGTACTGGTCCTAGTATTGAATCCTGTGGAACTCCATGACTAACTTTGGTGTAAGAAGAAGATTCATTATTTACATTTACAAACTGGAATCTATCAGATAAATATAATTTAAACCAATTTAGAGCAGTTCCTGTAATCCTAATATCATATTCAAGTCTCTGTAGTAGAATATTGTGATCAACTGTATCAAATGCAGCTCTGAGATCTAACAGGACCAGTGTAGACACCTGTCCATTGTCTAAGGCCATGAGAATATCATTAGTAACTTTCACCGGTGCTGTTTCAGTGCTATGGTGAGCTCTAAACCCTGACTGAAACTCATCAAACAGGTTATTGCTGTCCAGATGTTCACACTATTGATTTGCAATTAAAAAGTAAAATTAACTAAAAAGAAAGATGAATCAACAAATATTAAAATAACAAGGTAATATTTAGTGCTCTGAAATAACTTATGCATCAAATCCTTACCATGCAAATTATATCAAATCATTTTCTAATAAAAAAAAAATCCCCACCTCCTTCAGTTCAGAAATCAAAGTTTTGACAATAGCTGATGTAACATTTTTCTAATTAAAAGTATTTTCTCCTTTTCCTCAAGCTAAAGGAAAATCTTACTTTTACAAGAAAAACAAAGAATTTCTGTTTTGTTCGGCCTCACCTGAACTTTAAGAACGAGCTCTGAGTTCTGTGACATTAGTTCCTCTATTTGCTTACGCAGCTCAGCAACTGTTCCTGGGTCTGTAAGGCCAGGAGAGGGGCTGGCCGAGTCCTCGTCTGCTTGGGAAGTGGCCTCATCCTGAGCAGGGGATGCTCTGGAGCGCTTAGAGAGCAGTTTCTCTAGAGGAAACAAGGAATAGAGACCACAGCAAAGCTACGTCACTGCTGAGGCATGCAGTAAAGGAACAGCAGGGACAGCTGTGGTCTGTGAAAGGACTGTGTACCTGGGAAATCCAGCATTTCATCCATGTCCTCAGAGTCACTGGCCCCAATGACATGGCTCCTCTTAAGCTCTTCGAGCAACTTGTCCCTCTCTGTCTCGGCTTCCGCCAGGCGCTGCTTTAAGTGGGACAGCTTTGCACACAAACAGTGATTGTAACTTCTCTTTAGAAGCACAGTATTTTGTCAGCTCACTCAGAGCAATGTGAATTATGAGAAATAAATGCAATAGTTTAAGAGGGTCTGTACCTCCTCCAAGGCAGAGAGGGCGCTTTGTTGCTGCTGCTCCAAGGCTTTGATCTTCTGAAGGAGGCGGCCTCTCTCAAGGCGCAGCCGTCGAATCTCCTCAAACACCTCCTCGTCCTCTGCCTAAAATCCAGACCACCACAAAAATCTAACTCGGACTGCATTTTATGTGACATGAAAAGGACAAATGTGGATTTACACCAGTAACCTGAACTGGTTGCTGGCTTTCTTGTGGCAGGGGGGAGGGAGACTTGGACTTTGAGGGCACAGGAGACTGGGCAGGGAGAGCTGGAGCTGAAGACTGAGCAGACGGTTGCAAATCCTGGATCTTTACGATTTAAAAAGAGGAAAAATAGTGTCATTGTCACAGAAGCAACGTGAAGGAGATAACTTTATACAATTAACAAAATATGGATGAGAATGTGGCTTAATGTTTTTCTCTCTTTTTTATTTTATGCTTTACTAGTACTCACAGTTTAGCTTAAGGGTCACAAAGTTTGCTGATTACCGTATTTTTCAGACTATAAGGCACACTGGAGTATAAGGCGCATTAAGCAAAACAAAGCAGTCAGATAAGTCAAACTTTATTCAACTCATTCACAATAACTCTCAACATTGTTCAGTTATACCACATAAAATCGATTTGAGGTCAGGAAGCACAACCAGAATTACCAGTATTACATAAGGCGCACCAGTTTATAAGGGTGCAGTCACACCAGCCCTGTTTTCCACTTTGTCTGTTTGCCTAGAAAGTCCGGTTCGTTTGGGGAGGTGTGAATGTGCAATCAAACTCTGATACAGACCAAAAAAGCGAACCCTGGTCCAACTAAAACCCTAGGCCTCAGTTCGGTTGAAGTGAACTCTGGCGTGGTTCAAATGCATTGTGAATGCAAGCGGACTGGAGACTGCTCCAAAAGCAGGAAGTGGACTACAGCGCAGGGCATTCTGTGTAAATACAACCAAAATTAACGTGCATTTCTCATGCTTCATACGGAGCCGTCTCAGCCGCCTTGTGTGAAAAACAACATTCTCCGTGTCCTTCTGCCTCATCTTCTGCTCATGTTGAGTCCATTGTAGAAAAATGTTTGTTTGGCACACGAGCCACAGACAAAACAGAACTCCTAAAACTGCTAAAATTTGATACCACTCTGTTTTTGTTTTTATTTCCAGAAGAAGTGTCTTCTTCAGAGGTTTATGTGTCGTTTCCTTCAGTAGTTCTTGGTGCAGCGCCACCACAGGCGAGGGGGGGGGGGGACAGGTTGGCTCGACTGACAGTGCAGTGTGAATGCAAACTGCACCAGCTGGAAATGTAAACAAATGTTCTGAATTTTGGTCCCCAATCGAACCGAGTCTACCGGACTATCAGGTGTGAAAACAACCTAAGGCTCACTGTTGATTTTTGAGAAAACTAAAGGATTTTAAATGTGCCTTATAGGCTGAAAAATATGGTATGCTGTAAGGCCGTCCATGTGTTGAATCAAAACGCCTCCCATCCACTGCAGGGATTTTTACAGTACCTGGAGTGGAGAGCGTGGCGGTGGAGGGGCTTTCCGCTTACGGAGGGTAGTCCCCCCTTCCACTGATGAGGCGCCGGAGGGGATTTGAATGGGCTGCGTGGGGGTGAGAGGGGGATCACTGACAAGCAAGGTTCAAGCGTAACTTAAATAGAAAAAAAATGGAGGCAACCAAGATAAGAGGTCAGCAACAAAGAGAAGACAAAGCCAAGAAAATGAAAGCAGCACACGAAAACCTCGAGCTCATATTGGAAAACATGCACCATATGATGAGTCATGATCTCACTGATGGAGGGAGTGACGCAACAAACTGCTACGCAATGTTACCTCTTCACCTGTACCCTCAGGAGCTTTGTGGGTGGGGGAGAGGCAGAGACACAGCAAAAATATTAAACTTCTTTAAAAAGCAGGAGTACGTAAACCAGATTCCACACACAGAGGTAGACACAGGCTCCATGTGATCATCTCTCAACATGCTCGTCTTCAGCCCAACAGCACATCTGTTGTGCGTTCATCGGCAAAGTCTTTGTTGGGATTATAAAAGTGAAACGAGCCTCGTGTCATTCTTTTTAAACCTCACTTTACAATCGCATCCAGCTGTCTCCCTGAATCACTTCCTCCTAATAAAACCACTTCCTGTGGGGGGGTGGGGGGCATGCTGCACACAGCTGCAATGAAAAGCTCCACATCAGAGCAGTTTGCTGCTTCCTGTGAAACACATGTCTTTCAGAGCTGCTTCGTTGAGTCGTTCACAAAACTAACTACAAATAATTTATAACAACTGTTATACAAAGTGAACTGGTTAGAGAAGCCACTGAGCAAAGACATGTAAGCTAAGACAAGTACCTGGAGGTACGCCGTCCTTTAACATCCGAATGATGCGTTGGTTGCATGTTGTTAGGCTGTAGTCAACAGCTTTGTGCCCGAGGGAGTCAACCAGCTGTGTGTTGGCCCCCCGTCTCAGAAAAGCCTCAACAGTCTCAATGCTGTCACTCTCACAGGCCAGCATCAGAGCAGACCTGTCATTCCAGATACAGTGGTAAACAACATTACTTATTATAGAAAAACTAAAACAAGTTATTCAAGCATAACCATGTTCATCACATCCTGTCATACTACACAGCATTAATGTTTCAGATTGCATTGTTGGTTTATACTTTCTGAAAGAGAAAGGTCCTAACTGATTTGTTGATGCAGCAAAATGAAGTTTTGTCTTTATTTCTGTTGTGCAGAAGACAAATCTCATTATTCTCTCCAGGCTGCTGTCTAGAGACAAACTGAAAACTGGAGATCCGTCCAAATCGCTCCCAGATACTCACAATTGCTTTTTAAGGGAGTCCTTCTGCACACTGAACTGGACTGAAAGAATACTGTAATCATACTTATTTATATATCTATATTTTCAATGAAGTCCTCCTGGTTGAATGATTCCTACTCATTTATTTTACTGTGAAAGTCCCTCCAGCATCTAATGCGACAGACTGGTGATTCTCAGTACAGTTCAGTACCTGCCTTGGTTGTCCTGTATGTTTGCATTGGCACCTCGACCCAACAGAAAGACGCACAGCTCCACCCTGCTCATCTGTGCTGCTAAGATCAGCGGCGTGACCCCCTCCTGAAAAAAAATCACAACAGAACATTGTCTAAACATTGTAAAGCAACATCAGTTCATGTGTGGATCACTCCTCAACAAAACCCATACATCCAGTATCTATTTCTGCTTTTTCCTTTCCGGGTCACGGGGGTCACTGGTGCCCATATCCAGCAGGCACTGTGTGAGAGGCGGGGGACACCTGGTTAGGTCTCCAGTCCATCACAGGGACACATAGAGACAAATGAGACAAACAACCATTCACTCTCTCACTCTCACCTAGGGACGATTACTTTCCAATCAGACTAACATGCACGCTTTTGGTCTGTGGGGTGAAACTGGAGCACTCGTAGAAAACCCACGCATGCACGGAGAACATGCAAATTCCACCCAGAAAGGCCCGCCAGCTGGGATTTGAACCAGCGAACTTCTCACTGAGAAGCTACAGCTCTACCAATCGTGCCATCGTGCCGCCCCTCACTAAAACCAGATGAACTGACATCTTGTGATACTGCAGCAATCATCAAACCTACACTGTCCTGGACGTCCAGGTTGGCTTTGAAGTCCCACAAGGTCTCCGTGCACGACAAGCAGCCACCGATCGCTGGAAGATAAAGCCAGAACCACAGTTACAAAGATTTACATCCAGCATACCATCTGCTTTATTCACTGTCCATTCGAAGTACTCTTCTTAACACTACTTTTGGTATATTCAAGTACTATTTTTGGTCAAATATACCGACTGGAACTGATGAGAGGAATTTGACTTTTGCAGATCATCAAGTTCTATAATCATTACCTGCATGATGAAGTGGAGTCCTGCCAATTCTGTCTGTACAATCTACTGCCAATCTTTCCTGTTAGAGAGTAAACACCCACATATTACATTTATCTTGTTGCGGTCATGATTTTTACAGCACATTGATTGTTGTCTCTGTATTTTACCTGCAACAGTCTCCTTAAACACTCTGACTGGCCATTTTTGGCAGCAAGGTGAAGAGCGCTGAGGCCTGAAGTCATTCACAAAAACAAAACATGACACTTGTTATTTTTGGCTTACATGTTTTTTTTTTTTTTTTAACATTAAATGTTATACCGGCCCCATCAGTGATACTGAGGTCTGCTCCGTGAACGATGATCACCTCCAGGCAGTCTAAGCGGCCTTTGGATGCACAGAGGTGGAAGCTAGAAGATGAAACAAAGTTAAGCTCATACAAAGGAAGTTGACTGATAATTACGTCTGCTTCCGTTTTTTCAACTTCAGATTTAATTTGTCATTTTTAATTTAAATCAAGAGAAAAATATTGCATTTTTTTAATGATGCACTTAGATTGTTTTCTCATCTTTTAGAGCCGAGAGCAGGGGTGCCCAAAGTGGGGCCCCAAGCTGTCCTCATTACTTTATTAAAATTTTATTTGAAGAATCAATGACTCATTAACTCCACCCATTAATTTTATTGTTAGTCGGCCTGACTACCATAACTTAATTACACTGATTACACAGAGTAGATACCGGTAATAAATGTATTTTTTTAAATAAATTTAATTTATATTTTTACATTTCATTTTGACAGACTTTCTACCATCCCTCGGCAGTTTCTAGTCACTGAATAACATTTTCCTTTGACAGAACACATTATAAATCACAAAGTGTTTAAAAGTAAATTGTAAATATGAACTGGTTTCAGTGGTGATTTGAGCCTCTTTAAATTTAAACCCAGCACCCCTGAAAACTAAAGAAATCAATAGGATTGTGTACAGAAACAGTTCTCACACCTTAGATTCACCAAAATATTGAATAAATATGGAATAAATGACGACAGTCTCAAACGGGCCAATAAAATATGATTTTTTTTTCCACAAGTCCCACCACCTGTCAATCAATCCAGTAGGCACATCAGCAACTGACCAATCAGCAACCTCGATTTGTGCTGAAGTGAACACCTCTTACTTGCAGAGCTGCAGCGTGTTGCATTACGAACACTTTGCAGTCAGAGAGGTTTCAAGAATAACAGAGTTTGTATCTTTTGTTTCATGTAAGTCAACTGTAATAAACTTTTGTAAAATACACCAGAATGCAGGAAATGGCATCTTCTTTAATCAAAATTCTCTGGGGGAGGACCCCCAGACCCCACCACCACCACCAACGCAGCCGGTTCTGTGATGTTTTTTATACAGAATGGAAAGATAAATAACTGTAATAAATAAATGTACTTTAAAGAAGTATTTGCATTTCATGTATTATTACATTTGGCCTGCAGCCCTCTGATAGATTTTAAATATGGCCCTCTCAGGGAAAAAGTTTGGGCACCCCTGGTCTAGAGCATCTATCCATCTATTTTTCTATCAAATATGAAACATGTTTAAAAACAGTAACATCAAAATGGTTGCAGTTACCCGAAGATACAGGTCTGTATCAGAGCATCTAGATCTGAGCAGGCTCGATTAGTATTTGAAGCACCTAACAAGATAATGGACAGGATCCCTCTAAATACAGATAAAATGTGTCCTGTATTCAAAGGAAGTCCCACTGAGAATAGTCTTTTTCTGAAATTGTATTGGTGATTAAAGCAAACAATATGGAGCTGGCATGCAGACTGACTGCTATTATAATATTGTGTTATTAAAAACAACAAGTGGTTTGTGCTAAATAAATCAACAAGATGGTTTTTTTGTGTATCATACTGCATGTGCAGTGACCATTTTCCACTAAGAGGACTAGTGTCAGTCTGTAGATGGCCGAAAGAAACTTACTTGTTTTTTTTTATTTTTTAAATAACTTATATCAAAGCTATGCAATTTAATCAGGTGTGCTTTCACAAGAGCTTTGCAGAATTTCCATCTGTAATTTAATAGTTATAGTTTAATAGAATTTTGTCCTGAAAAAAAAAAAAAAAAAAAACCTGTATAACTGTCAGACCCAACAGTCAGTAGTGCATTTATTAAAAGAGAATAAGGTGCACAATAAATTATCCTATTAAGATTTGACATCTTCTGTTTCAAACACTTATATCTTCATGCCATAATCAACTTTGTCATACTGTTTACCTGTCTGGTCTCTTACTACTAATGAAATCTTGAAACCCACAGCTAGGCTCTACAATAGGGCCTACAAAATTCATAACAAACTTCCTGGCTGGACTCATCACTGTACAGCTCTTTCTTCTTCAAATGTTCCAACTTGTCAAAATGATGTTCTACACAGCAGTATTAAATTGTATTTTCAGGTATTTCATGGTGTCAGTAATGTAGCTCGTTCTACTTTAATGCCTAAAACCAATTATGGACATGGTCACTCGACTAGGTCTGCTACAAGCGGACACTTGCCACTACCAGCCTTTAAAAACTGTTGTGGCCAGAGATCATTTGTCTATATTTATATTAAAGCATGGATTTACATTCCACAACATATAAAGTCCTTCTAAACATGGGCACTTTTTAAGAAGATTCATGTGCATCATCTGTTGGACACCCTCTTTTGAAATCACCGTTGGGTGTCTGCCGTGTAAGTGCTGCTATTCTTGTATTTTATCATGTGGTATGTCTGTGTGTCTATTAATATGATGTTATTCTGGATATCTGTGTGTTTTTTGTGTTCTGCAGAACAGGAACCTGCTGTAAAATAGCAATTATGCTGAGCCAGGCTCAATTTATTTTAATATTTTCCTGTGTAAAACTTAAATGAACACTTTCAAAAAAAAACGTTCAATACAAAAACAATTGGACTTTATTTGAAACAGAAGACGTTTCGCTCTTCATTCTAGGAGCTTTTTCAATTCAAAGAGCAGCGTGTGTGTGTACACAGCACAGCTTTAATTCTTAGAACTGAAAGGAATGATTATTGTGCATACTAAATAATTGCCTACAAGAACACAAACCGATTTCGAGATTTACTAAAGCGACTCACGCTGACTTGCCCTCAGCATCCAGCTTGGTGGGACAGAGACCTTTTTTCACAATAAGTGCAGAAACTTTGTCGGGTTCATTCTGTTCCACAGCCTGCAGGAGCCTTTCGTCACTCTTGCTCCAGTCCTGACTCTGAGGGAGCAAAGCCAAAGAGCGAGACGCTGCAGTCTTAATGAAAACAGGAAACATACTGCAGATGGATAAATAACAGCTTCAGATGACAAGTTCACCAATGTTCATACAAAATATGTGCAACTTTACATATCACACAAAGCAATTTTTAAGAACTGACAGAAGCAATGCAAAAAGTCCAACGGGATTTGTTGTGTTTTTATAAAGTTTATCTAAGCAGAGACAGAGGATACCTACTGGCAGCGGCAGAAGACTGAGACAAGGACAGAACCGCTTCATCAGGCTGAAAACGGGCTGCTGAGGATCCATGCTAGCAGGGCATCAAACACATAAATGCTGACAGGGTGTGCAAAAACCACCACTGCGTGTCTGACCTGACACTAAAGCCACCTGGCCGCACAACATTTGAGCTCATTTAAAGAAAATCGAAGCCTAGTGACTGTCAGGAAGATAACCTTTCAGAGGTCAGATGAATACCAGAGAAATCAAGCCTACAACTAAAATCACTCACCGCACATACAACTGTGACACACATTAGTGCAGTTATGTCCTTATGCACTATTCTCTGTCCACTTTCATATTAGCATCCTGTCGCCCTGCTCCAGCTGCTGGCTGTGACACAGCCAGTCTATCCACCACAGCTTGCCTCCCTCCTCCCTTCTCCCTGGCCTCATTTTTTTTAACCTAATAAGTTCCATGCTGTGGCGAGCTACCTTCTTCTCTCCAGTAGTTTTTGTCAAGTCCTGCACAGAACACCCCCCCCCCCCACAGTACCACCATCCCTGCAGCACTGTAGATTTGTTTCTCTGCAGCCCCAGAACGAGGAGTCAGCAAACAGAAGCTGGGCATGCTGCAAGCTGCCATGCTGGTTTTGGATGGCAAAGGGGAACATGCTGAGGTGCCAGCTGTCTGTCTGTCAATAAATACATTCACCAAAGCAAATCGTTCTTGTTGCCAGATATACAGTAATCAGTAATTAGATCAAAATGTCCAGACCGTGTAGCATAAACCACACAAATCGTTTAGAGGAAACTTCCTTAAAGTTGCAGCACAGCATTTATCATCTTGCATAAGGGTCTAGAAACAGCATGACCCCCGGCCTTTTCTCTTTCTTTAATTTATGATTTACATTCAAAGCAGCCCCCTAAGAGTAGTGAAAAGATGACAGAGGGGTGGTAGGCTTTCTTTGTGTGTCTGAGTCAGTGTATGCATGTGAATAATTGAAGGCTACCTGAGCTTGATGGTTATAGCAGCAGGCTGGAGACAGAACTGCTCTCCTGCTGTTTAGTGACACTGATCCCCCATCCCACCCATCCAACCCAACTCATACAACTGCAGAAAGCAAACTGGGACATCGTGCAAGTGATTACTTTAGGATGAAACAAAACTGACCTGTATGGAAAGTACAGCAGATGTGCTCCACAAAAATGCCACCATAAATTAGAAACTTCCACATGCTCCACAAAGGATGGCGCTTACCTCATTCTTTTTAAACTTTGCTTTCAGACTCTTCATACTGGCTGATTTCTGGGGTGAAGGGGTGTGGGGGGGGGAGTGAAAAACAAAATTATTTAGCCAGAAACGTACATATCACTCAGTGGATCTGTTGAAATGATCCTCTAAACTTATTCTTTAATGCCTAAATGGTCACACTCCCCAGGTGCTCAGTAATCCTGTAGTCAGAGTCACAGGTTCAGTAATGCATGGAGCATCCAGTGGGAACTGTAAAGTGCCTTTACATAAAGCCTCTCTGGGACAAATAACTTTTCAGTGGATTAACCTGTGGAATCCCTTACAGAATTCACCATGTATTATGTTATTATTCGTTTATTTTTGCTTGATTGCCTGAACTTTGTGTGTTGTGTATCTTGTGCAGTACTTTTTGTCTTTTGAGTAACTAAATGGCACATTTAGGCTAAAAGGCTAATTATCATAGACTAAAAGTGCAATAAATTAATAAAGAGTGGTCTAAACGACATGAGGCCACTGACATTTCTAACCCATTACCAACCAGGACTAAATAATACACAATAATACAGTCTGTGTGGTAAAAACATAGCTGCACCCTCCTTAGAGAAACGTGGACCCTACCTGTGGAGACCTGTCCAGATCCAGGTAGGGGCTGATTCTGTCCCATGAGCTCCTGCTCGCTGTAAAATCCTAAAGTCACTGCTTTCTGTTGGATGTTGACACAGCTCCCGCCTCAAGCCAAAATTAACCAATCAGAAGAGGGCATAACTCCGGACCAGCGTTTGATTGGCTGATGACAGATGGACTAACTGTCGCCTGCGTTTTAGGATGCGCTAATGCTAATGACTACTGTATGCCGTTATTTTTAAACAGTTCAACAAGTAAAAAAACAAAAACAGAATCACTTAAAATTTGTTTTCAGATTCAAAATCATCTCACGGCTCAACTCGTACAGAGATGGGGAAGCCCCTTAGTTTGGACATTTTTGTGCAGTCGCTAAAACGTAACAGGGAGTCCGACCAATGGCGACACTGGAGCAGCTGGTCCCGGAAGTGCACGTCAGAAAAACGTGAGTAGTGGAGAAAATATAAAATAACTTAAAACTCTCTTAAACTAGTAGTGCTGTTACCACATAGCAGATCAGCAAGTGGTTTAAAACTTTTAGCATAATTTTATATTGCTTAGATTTACCAGTAATGAGCATCTTCTCAGGTTTCAGTTTGTTGGGACCAGATTAACATCTCAGATGTCTGAGTATAGTAGTGATAAAAACCTCAAACAAGTAGAGATTTATGTCTCTTTAATTTAAAACAATAAAAATAAAAAAATCAATATCTAAAATAATCTTAAATGAAAGGAATATACACTTGCTTTAACAGCTACAAATATGATCATTTAGAAATGCACAGTGGTGTCATGATGTCATCAATCATTGGAAGCAAAAAATATTTTAGTGGTACAGTATTAAATAAAAAAAATTGTGGTATTATATCTTTCTGCTCACTGCTAGTAGGTTTTCCCCACCTAAACGGCTTTATATCTGTTTTGCCTCCCTTTGTTTTTCTCCTATTCATACCGTCATGTGAAATATGTTTGCTAGCATCATTACACACACACACACACACACACATACACACACACATATATATACAGGTAGTCCTCGGTTTACGGCCGAGTTCCGTTCTAACGGCCTGGCTGTATACCGATTTAGCCTGAAACCGAAACAGAAAGCACATGGCGGCCGTAACGTCTTTTTAAACACGGTTTTTTCAATGTAAAACAACGTATAAATAAAGGTTGAATGAAAAACAACGTACTTAGAATGCCGTTTTAATATGATTCCAAGAAGTTAGCAAACACAATACCCTAAAAAAAAAACCTGAAAAAATATAAAATGCTGCATAAAAAGGCAACGTGAGGTGTGATGACGTCACTGGGGCGGAAGCTGTAAACGCGAAACGGCTGGTAACTGAGTCGGCTGTAAACCGAGGACTACCTGTATATTTATACACTATATGAAAATATTAACTGGTTTATTGTTTGAGGCAGAAAATAAATCTGGTATAACTAAAAAAAAATCACACATTAGCACTATGTTAGCATGTTATATTTGAAGCTAGTTGTCTGGTTCAACTTGAGCAGAGTTATAAATTCATTATGGCTTATTTTAACATTGTCGAATTAGTGTGATGACTGAAATAGAAACAAATCTGTTTCCTCCCCCCCTACATTGATAAAGAAAACAATGGTCAATCACACCTTCATTGCATCGGCATTCAGCAGTTTTCCAACAATGCCTGTTCAACCTGCTCCACCTGCCTGGTGGCTCTGGCCCCGCCCATCTTCTTTCTACTTTTTTCTTCTCTCACCTGAGACTCAACATCTTCCTCCTGTGAATCCAGGTGACACTCTGCCTCCTTCGTCTCTGACTTGTTTGTCACCCAGCTGCTTGGAGTTTTTTGGGGGAGTTTCCGCTGACCATTTGAAATCATCCTTGATCTTTTTCTTTTTATTGCGTTCGACAGCATCATCATGAGTAGCAAGCTGTGGACGGAGGAGCAGTTTAACTGCCCCGTGTGTCTCGATCTGCCAAAGGATCCGGTCACCATCCCCTGTGGGCACAGCTACTGCATGGACTGCATCCAAGACTTCTGGACTAAGGATGACCCCAAAGGGATCTACAGCTGCCCTCAATGTCGCCAGACCTTCTGCCCCAAGCCCTCCCTGTCCAGAAACACCATGCTGGCCGAAGCTGTGGAGCAGCTCCGCAAAGGATCCCACAAATCAGATGTGCGGGACTCTATCCGGAGCGCCCGTGGAGGGGTCTCAAGATACACAGACTCACTGCCTACCTCAGTGGTGCTGTGCGACATGTGCAAAGGAGAGCAACGTGCCGCCTTAAAGAGCTGCCTTGTGTGTATGAGCTCCTTCTGTGACGTCCATCTGAAGCCCCACCAGACCAAGAAGTCCCTCAAAGCCCACGAGCTTATCCCGCCCACGAGCAATCTAGCTGAGAAGATCTGCACCCAGCACAAGTACCTGCAGGAGTTCTTCTGTCGTCAGTGCAAGATGTACGTCTGTTGGCTGTGCACAAGCAACCAACATAAAGACCATGGGTGCGTGTCCACCAAGGCTGAGCGACTAGAGAGACAGGTGAGCAAAGGATGGACGGTACTAGATGAAACCCATTCATTCAACCTTTATTTATAGAGGTTAGTCCCATTGAGTCACGAGGACTCATTTTCAAGAGAGACCCCAGAAGATGGTTATGTGAGGAACTCTTTTCTGATTTTATATCAAACAAACTTTGGGAACTACTACCGTAAGGTGTCCAGTGTTGTGTCAAACAGTGTTTTGTCTAAGGTGTCCTTGCCTCTTTCTTTGTTTCACAAAGGCACTAAATCCAGGCAGAAAACATTCCAAACTACATTCCTGTTCATTCACTCAGCTCCTCCTTAGCACGCTGCCTTCTGTGTTACTGCCCTGCGCCTGCCTGTTCATGACGTGTCTTGGTATGTCTTTCTGCAGAAGGTGCTGTCGGACATCCAGGGAGATAATCAACAGAAGCTAAAGACCAGAGAGCAGGAGCTGAAGGACATGAAGAAGATGATGGACGGGGTGAAGGTTGGTCCTCAGGGGAGTTGTACCTCTTGGTGTTTGCAATAAGTCCAACAAATACAGTCATTTAGAAAAGAAAACCCACTTTATTTCATACCTAGAGTTCAATCTAATCTAAAGGAGATCTAATCCTAAGTGTTAACGCAACATATTTCACCATGTCGTCCTTTATTACACAAAATGAGAAACTATGGAAAACCTATGTCAACCATTGGGTTTTGAATGGTTGTGGAGTAATTTTCTCATGCCCTTTCCTTCTGGTCAATAAGATGTGTGGTCGTTCGTGTACCCATAGCGCAGTCTGGACTGACTGCTCAGTTTATCAGTTTTTTTCCACTTTGTTGTAGAGTGGCTGAGGGTAGGGTTTGTTGGCGGGCATGCCCCTCCCCCTCTCAACCTGGCAACTTTTACAAAAAAAGATATAAAATTATGCTTATGGTTATTTACTGTTATATTAGAAAGCCATTATATTTTATAAAGCCTCACTTTTACATTGTGAATAAAAATGGTCACATTTTTATTGCCCAAGCTATTTGTAAAATGCCTTGTTTTTGACAGTTTTTCAGCAAATTTGACCATTTTTAATGTGTCATGTGTCATCATTGTATGTTCCCATACAGTGGCAAAATTGGCTCTGCATTTAACCCATCCACCACAAGTTGGGGTGGTGGGCGGCTATTGGGGGCGCCTGGGGATGGGGTGTCCTGCTCAGAGACACCACGAGATGTGCAATGACTGGGGATTGAACCCAGGGCCTGCGGGTCCCGGGTCGACTGCCCTGCCTCCACAACATCTCGGCCCCCAATACATGTATATGTTACTGTATACAGTATATACATGGACAAGCCAGGAAAATGGACAGAACTGGCCATTATGGTTGCGTAGACCTTTACCCCTACAAATTCAGATGTTTGTCTCAAACATCCAAAATCATATTTAAAATTGTGGATTTTTTGCGAACTAAACGACATGTCAGCTAATGGCATCACATTTGACTCTCAAGGTCTTCGGTCTACTTAGGAGTTCATAGTTGACTCAATGACTGACAGGTGCCCATGTTCCATGGCTGTAGAACAAACCCAAATCATCAGTCCTCCACTACTGTGCTTGACAGTGGAGGTTTTGTGCTGTGTTTGTAACAATTGCAGCTATACCCACCTATAAGGACCAAAGAAAATAGACATCCAAACCCACAATGAATTTGTGTTTATTTACAAGTGATAATGCAATAAGCCAGGGAGGGGACTGGAACCCCGAGGACCAAAAAGGTGATTAGAGTTCTTATAGTCCAGGGTGATAAAGTTATTGCTGATCTTCCTTAAGATGGAAGTTGGAGTTAAACGTGGAGAGTGTTAAGCCAAATGGTTCCAGGCAAAGGAGGTGTACGTCTAGATGATGGCAGACAATGGTCAAGTGTTAGGAAGGTGTGGAGGCAACTGATGGTACAGAGGAGGTCGAGGTCCACAGATTATGATTCAGGAAAAAGGAGGACATCAAGGGTAACTCACTGGAGGCACGGAGAGGGATACAAATCATAAATACTTGGTTTTAGACACGAGAAAAAGCCTAGAACAAGACTACCGTTGGCAGGTAATGCTCCAGCGCTGGCTGGATGTCTTCTGCAGCCTTCTATGCTCCTCATGCTCATCAAGTTGATATAGCTGATGGTGCAGGAGCTGGCAGAGCAGAACTCCCACAGCATCTGGTTTTAGCCAACCATCTCTACTTTGGTCTTGTCTGCCAAGGGGACATTGTTCCTGATGACTATAGTTGCATGGGTCTCAATTAGCTCATTGTTTCTGTCGTTCTTTGCCCAGAACTCTGCCGACAAGGTCCACAATGATGTGGAAAGTGTTCTGTCAGATCTGCAGCAGGCTGTGGAGAAACTGCAGGAGCTGCTGGATGAGGTGATGGATCAGGCCTACTTAGAGAAGATGAACCAGGCCCAGGAGGTGGTTGACAGTTTGGAGTCCGAGATCAAGGAACGAAAGAAGAGGGACACGAAGATGAAGGACTTGGCAAACTGTGAAGACAACATCTACTACCTGCAGGTGCGCCTACTGGGACAACTCAGTGGAGGATGCTCCCTAGACCTTAGATTTTTGCGAATGCTTTTGAAACAAACTGTCACCATTGATGGTCTTGATCTGCAACGAGTTTCTCTAAATGCGATTCTCAGACATGTGAGTCCATGAGCACTCCTCTTGAGTGTGGGGACCTGCCGACTGTACACGTCAACCCAGAGGCGTCGTTTGAGCCTGTACGAGATACGATCCAGGCCCTCAGGGAGCGGATTGAGGACTTGTGCAACCAAGAACTATGCAAGATCACCAAACAAGGTGGGACACATGAGGTCTTTCTGGCTTGTTCTTTGTTAATCTTTTTTCTTTTGCCTTGGTTTCCATCATTCCGTCTCTTCTCTTTCAGCCAACGACACCACACTGTTCACACTGGGAAACTGTAAGTTCAGAAAAACTTGTTCTTTTCATAACAGAACTTGTAATTTCCATCTAACAGTGACCTCTTCTGATCTCATCTAGCCAAAGGGATCGGACAGAAGGGAGGCCTTCTTAAATGTGAGCTTACTTCTAAACTCTGAATACTTTCATAGGATGACGCGTTCCGTGAACCTGATAAGACGTGTTTCCTTTCCTTTCTAGTGTTTTCTGGCATTGGGTCCCGCAACGCAAACAGTCGTGTAGCAGGTAGGTCTAGTATTTGTTTGTCTTTTTGTGGGAATGTTGCTTCAGCAGTCATGTTTTCCTGTTTGGAGTTGCGTCTGAATGTTTTGGACTCTATTTCAACATACTTTCAGCTTTTTCAACCATTCAAGTGTCAAAAGTTTTGAGTTGTTTAGGATGTCGTGGCTATGACTTTTAGGTTTTATATCATTTTTATCCCGTCTTTTTCGTTTCCTTACGT
This sequence comes from Hypsolebias martinsi, assembly GCA_031762355.1. Taxonomy (NCBI): domain Eukaryota; kingdom Metazoa; phylum Chordata; class Actinopteri; order Cyprinodontiformes; family Rivulidae; genus Hypsolebias; species Hypsolebias martinsi. The sequence continues at coordinate 21,711,555 of JARVGQ010000981.1, read as the reverse complement.
GTCCTTTTTCTCTCGTTGTGCATCCCTCCTTGTCTTTTAATGTCTTTTTTGGTCATATGAATTTGTCTAGTCTTCTTATGAACCCTTCTGGTTTTATTTTTTTTTTTTGGTAATTTTTGTCTCATGGATACTTTTTGTATTCTTACGTCTTTTTTTGTGTTTATGTTTTGTCATTTAATTGTCCTTTTTGTTTTTTATACGTACAAAGTAGGTTTTTACTTTTTAGGCATCTTCTTGGTTCTGTGTCCTTTTTTATTCCTTATGTCTCCTTTTTGTCTCCTTATACAAACTTTACCTCTTAATGTCCTTATCTTCTGATGAACTTTTCAGTCTTTTTATGCATCATGTTGTAGCAAGTGGACTTTTTGTCCTCTTTGAAGCTTCTTTTGTCTCCTTATGCATCGTTTTGTCTCTGAGCATCCGTATTTTTACGTCTTTTTGCCTTTTTTTTACAGCATTTTTTCGGTTTTGCTCTTTGTATGTTTTCGTTTTCTTCATGTATTCCAGCTAATGATGAAAATTCTGCTATTAATTATGGGGTGCCATTTGTAAAGTTACACAGTCAAAAATTTGCAGCAACATTTTGGATTATTTAGCCTTTAATAAGAAAATAAATATATATTTTTTCAAAGTCACATTTTCATCATGTTATGTATACGTTTATAAGCATAGTTCCAAACTAAATATTTAATTTACAAGCTAAATATTTAATTTAAAGCTAAATATCTAGTGTACAGACTACTTAACTTGAATGCTAAATACAGTATTTAGTTAGTACACTAAATATTTAGGTGCAAATTAAATATTTAATTTCCAAGCTAAATATTTATTTTTAAAACTAAACATTGAATTTCCACACTAAATATTTAATTTATAAGCTAAACATTTAATTTCCAAAACAAATGTTTAATTTGCTAACTAAATATTTAACTCAGACCTAAATATTTAACTTGCAAGCTAATTTAGGACAGAGTTAAATATTTAGTTAGCAAATTAAACATTTGTTTTGGAAATTAAATGTTTAGCTTAGAAATTAAATGTTTAATTTGGAAATTATATATTTACCTTGGACAATAAATATTTAGTTTGCAAATTAAATTTTTAGTTTATATATATTATATTATATTTAGCTTGGAAATTAAATATTTAATTTACACCTAAATATTTAGCTTACTAACTAAATATTTAAGTTGCAAGTTAAGTATTTAGTTTGTAAACTAAGTATTTAGCTTGTAAATTAAATATTTAGTTAGTGAACATAAAGACTATGGTGAAAATATGACTGAAAAAAAAATACATTTTTTCTTTTGAAAGGCTAAATAAACCCAAATATTGCTGTTAATTTTTGACTGTGTAATGTTATAAATGGCACCCCATAATTGCTCAATTCAATTTCAGCTAGTTTCAGTGAACTTGTTCAGCACCGAGCATCCCCACAGCATTCTTACAGAAAATGCGGATTTTTCTAGTTTCACTTTGTTGTACATTAACTGCAAAAATATGCATTTGCCTCAATGACTGCCTTTATTTTCTACAGCTCCCAGCATCTCAGTGGGAACCCGGAGGACAGACCGGCAGGGACTGGGTGCGGTCAAGATTTATCAACATGGTACATTTGGGAAACAATTTACCAGATAAACCGAAGCAGTAACACATTTCTTGCCCAGGTACAGGAGTTAGAAGTCATGCTGCGAGGAGCAGAGACTCGCCTCGAGGTGAGGCTTTATTTTTGTCTTTCACTTGAAGTGGGTGGGCAAAGTTTTAAAAATATTCCCATCTGTGTTGTAGACAGAGGAAACACGAGCTCGCCCAGACTGGAGCACAGGCGGAGAAGAGACGAGAGGGAGAACGGTACCCAAAATTAGCCAATTAGTTGCTGTAGTGGCCACCTTGATTTTGATTGAATCCAAAAGTTACATTTAATTACTTTCTGGAAGTTTTGTTAATTCATGAGATATTTTGCTAACAGACAAACAGAGTCAACTCCAACAGCTAATATAGGCAAACAAATGCATAGGACTTGGACATAAATTGTTAGCACAATATCTGCAAAACTGATCTAAATTTAGTCGAAATTGTGTTTAAGGTCAGTTGGCTGTGACGGCCATCTTGAATTGGGTTAGCTCCAAAGTTCATCAAAAGTTTTGGGGGTGTAGCTAATGGAAAGTATGGGGTGCTGTTTGTAAAGTTACACAGTCAAAAATTAGCTTTCAATTTGCCTTTCAAAAGAAAAAGTTTTTTTTTCCAAAGACATATTTTCACCATGTTAGTCATACATTTATAAATGTAATAGTTCACCAACTAAATATTTAATTTACAAGCTAAATATTTAGTTTATAAACTAAATACTCAAGTTGCAAGTTAAATATTTAGCTAGAAAACTAAATATTTAGGTGTAAATGACAAAATTAATTTTCAAGCTAAATATTTATTTTCAAAACTAAACATTTAATTTGTAAACTAAATATTTATTGTCAAAGCTAATTATTTATTTTCAAAATGAAATATTTAATTTCTAAACTAAACATTTAATTTCTGTGCTAAACATTAAATTTCATAAATAAATATTTCATATGCTAACTAAATATTTAACTGACCTAAATTAGCTTGGAAGTTAAATATTTAGGCCTGTGTTAAATATTTAGTTAGCAAATAAAATATTTAATTGAAGAATTAAATTATTAGCTTAGAAACTAAATGTATAGTTTGGAAATTAAATATTTAGCTTGGACAAAAAATATTTAGTTTGGAAATTAAATGTTTAGTTTTGAAAATAAGTATTTAGCTTAGAAATTAAATATTTATTTCACACCTAAATATTTAGTGTACTAACTAAATATTTAACTTGCAAGATAAATATTTAGTTTATACACTATAAATATTTAGCTTGTAAATTAAATATTTACTTTGGAACTATGACATTTATAAATGTATGAATAACATGGTGAAAATATGTCTTTGAAAAAAAAAAACTATTTATTTTCTTATTAAATCTAAATAAACCAAAATATTGCTGTTAATTTTTGACGATGAAACTTTACAAATGGCACCCCATAGAAAGTTTTTTTTTCTCCCCTCAAATCTTGAAAGGTCTCTGTGCTGTAATGTTAACTGTAGTTCAATCTTTCAAAGTGGGGTTCTATGCAAAGGTTATGAACATTGAATATCTTACCTGTGATGGATATCTCTTTGAACTTCTTCTATGGTCAGTGTCCTGAACCTTGATCTTGTATTTCTTCCCTTTGAACAGCGAGGGAGACAAACTCCCATCCCAGCCCGACGCCCAGTCCAACGCCCAGTCGCAGAGAGAATCAGTCCCTCTGGAGCCGGTCCAGTCAGAGGCCAGCTGCTCCTGCCACAGTTGCAGTGACTCAGACTCCAGCTCCAATGGCCACAGTTCCAGCTCCTACGCCGGCTCCAGCTCCCACATCAACAGGAAGTATGTTCACGTTGTTGCAATTTGTTGCCACCCAATGGCAGAGGTATTCAAACTTTTCCAAAGTAACTGCTCTCTCCTCAGCTTTTAGTCGGATGGCGTCCATCAGCAGCCTGTTTCGCTCCCGACGTAGCACCAACCAGGCAACATCCGCTGCCCCGGCTAATAGCGCAACACCCGTGGGAGAAAACCCATGTAAGACATGAACCCTGCTTCTAAAATCTCCCCTGAAAACCCAGAAACAGAACAGTTGCATTTTCAAAATAAAACTACACAGAGATAGGTAGTCCAGAAGTCTTTAAAGAGATGTTCACAAAGTAAAGAGGTAAAAAAAAAAAGTCGTCATAGCTAGCATCTTTCTCAAACTAGTGTGATAGAAATCTATGGGGTGCCGTTTGTAAAGTTGCACAGACAATTTATTAATTAACAATTAACATCAATTTTTTGGTTTATTTAGCTTTTAATAAGAAAAAAAGGTTGTTTTTTTTTCAAAGTCATATTTTCACCATGTTATTCATGCATTTATACATGTTATAGTTGCCAAATAAATTTTTAATTTACAAGATAAATATTTAGTTTACAAACTAAATACTTAACTAAATATTTTGGCATAAATTAAATATTTAATTTACACCTAAATATTTAGTTTACTAACCAAATATTTAATTTCTAAGCTAAACATTTAATTCATAAACTAAATATTTAATTTGCTAACTAAATATTTAGCTCGGACCTAAATATTTAACTAGCAAGTTAAACATTTAGCTAACAAGTTAAATATTTAACTAGCTAATTAAATATTTAGGTTTGCGGTAAATATTTAGTTAGCAAATTAAATATTTATTTTTGAAAATTATATCTTTAGTTTGTCAAATATATATTTAGTTTACTAACTAAATATTTAACTTGCAAAGTTACGTATTTACTTTGCAAGCTAAATATTTATCTTGTAAATTAACTATTTAGTTGGGAACTATGACATTCATAAATGAGGCAGCTGTGGTACAGTGGTAGTGGCAGCGGATCCCTGATCGGAAGGTTGGAGGTTCGAATCCCGAGTTCCCACACCATGTGTCGTTGTGTCCCTGGGCAAGACACTTAACCCCGAGTTGCTCCCGGTGGGACTGGCTGGCG
>JARVGQ010000981.1:21613772-21623801 GCA_031762355.1 Hypsolebias martinsi | reverse complement strand
ACGTTTCAGACACCCCACAGTAGATGAAACTCTGCAAATGATTATTGATCAATCATTCTGTGATCCATCAATCACGGAATGATTGATGATTCAAGCGTGTGACTCATCAAGAATGATTTCTGTACTGGATTGGTCAGTTACCAAAACCTCCTTTGGTTCTGTTGGTCTACAGGGTGCCGTTGAAAAATGATGGTCCATTGCGACGACGGCCACCAAGAGAAGAACAACAACCATGTTCAGAAGGAGCTGAATCAAAGACCACTGAGCTCAGCTGAAAGTACTCCTCAGACGAGAAGCAAAACAGCTTAAAGGATCAAGGGATGAAGTCCAGTTGCCTGGGACTGAACGTGCGGGATGCAGTCCCTCAATACTTTGCAATTCAATTTTCGTGGACTCACTCTTTCGTGGACTCACTCTTTCGTGGACTCACTCTTTTGTGGATTCACTTTTTCGTGGATTCACTTTTTCATGGCATTTCAGTGCAAGATTGTACACAACACAGGATTGTCAACATTAATTTTACTCACGTGATTGGGACGGCATGAGATAAAAAGTTAACAGGAGCGAAAGGGAGCAGGAACCAACCAATAGGACAAAAAATAAAAACAAATCAAAAATGAATAATAATAATAATAATACTTCGGACAGTCGCCATTTTTGTAGTTTCCTTTTAAATAAGCCTACAATGTAATGCAAGTCAAAAGAACTACACTACCCAGAAGCCGACAATGCTTCTGGTTGCTGCTTTCTGCTAAAATTAAAAAAACCAGCAATGGAGGGAGCAAATACTAGCAGATAAACCGATGTGGTAAAAATAGATTTGCAACACAAAGTCAGAAGTAACAATCTTTCTACAAAGTATTAAACTCACAGAACTGGCATGAAAGTCGCAAATTATCCTGAAGCTGAACTCATTCTTCAAGTAGCTTCACTGGTGAGTACCCATAAGGATTTTGCAGTACTGTACAGTACATGTTGTTAAAATTAGTTTAGAACATTGTTAAGAACATCTCAAGAGTGTGGGAAGGGTTTATAAATCCTTCATATATATAAATACTAAAAGAAATATAACATCCGTCTTTGCGGATTTTCACCTATCGTGGGGGTGTCTAGAACGTAACCCCCACAATAAGTGAGGAACTACTGTATTCATTTTCCAGATGAGACCAGCAGAAAACAAATGATGATCCATGAGAGCAGCTTCTCCAACCCAAAGTACTCTGGGGCCCTGCACCATCTGGCATCAACAGATATTCAGAAGGAACCATCGCTATGAAAATAACTCTTTTTTTCTTCAATGGAATTAAGGAATTAAGTCTGAATAACTGCAAATTAATTTGCCCTGACCTCTATGGAAGCCCAACCCACACAAAGTGCTGTTTGAAGTCAGCTACAACCAGCAAAGGTTTAAGTTGTACACTTATTTGTCAACTTCTCATAATTATTTGACCGTGTCCAATATGAAAACCGTTCCACGCTCAGGTCGCAATAAAAGTCTTTGTGGACTTCTAGCTTCAGTCAAAGCTAAAGCTAACCCCTGCCACATTAATATTGTCTGCTCCGGGTCCACGTCTACTTCTGCTGCTGTCATGTGGACGTAAATTCCTGTAAAATCTAAGTGTCTGAGCCCCAGCAGCCAAGTGAGCAGCCACAGACTGTTTTGCTACAGTGGCTAACGGCAGACAGCTAAAGGGCGCGGGGCCAGGCCGTAGATCCCCTCTGCACCGGTGATAATCTGCCAATAGAAAAGACTAATGCAGGGGGAACTCAATAAAAAACGTTGTGAGGGGGAGACTGGAAGGAGAGAGAGTTAGCGCTTCGGAGCTCCCTTTCCCTCCACTCAGCCTGCGAGCCCAGATGTTTATGGTCTGTATAAACTATTGAGGGTTTGAGAACCCCCACCCCCACCCCCCTCTCTGAAGTGAGGCAGCAGCAATGCAGAAGCCCAGACTTATCACTCTCCCTTTCCTTCTGAGTCTGAACTCCCTCGTGTAAATCCATCCAGACACACGAGCAGCGGTGACAGCTGGGAAGCAGAAAGGTTGTTCCTCTCCAACAGCTCTCAGTCACTTCAGACATTAAAATAATGGCTCTGCCCCCGATGCCATTACACCAAACACAGACCGTTGTTTGTAGACACCCATCTTACACTCTGAGTGCAAACTAATCCCACAAGATCAGTGTTAATTTATCATTCACTACTGGGCTTGACTGGGTCTGTCTGTATACAGTAGTCCACTTATTGAAGGGGTTACGTTCCAGACACTCCCGCGATAGGTGAAAATCTGCCAAGTAGGGACGTTATATTTATATATACTGTACTGTATATACGCTTCCCACTCTTTTGCAATTTTTAGACTCTCTAAACACTCTAACAGAGCACGAGCAGACAGACTGATACGGTAATTGAGCTAATAAGCACCCAGGATACAGAGCACAATGCTCTGGTTGGTCGCCTTCCATCAATCAGCCAATTGTGTGCCGTGTACAATATTACATTGAAAACTTGCGAAATAGTGAGTCCGCACAAGTTGAACCATGAAGTATCGAGGGACTACCATAGTCCCTTGATACTTTGCAGGGGATCCCAGAAGCCCTGTGATAAGTAGAAAAACCGCCAAGTAGGAATAGTGGTACAAGTAGTAAGTAGTAATTTATTTTAGTATTTATACATATATTAAAAGGTGTGTGACATGATGTTGGAACTATGCATAAAGTGGCACAACATATATATGTTGTATCATTCAACTATTTTCTTTTTTACAAGCAAAAAGACAAATCAATGAAAATTTGATTTAAAAGTGATTTTCAACTTGTCGCCGTGTTTCGTCACGGGAAATCCGGGTACTTCCACATGCGACGTCTGTGACGTAGAGACGTGTCCTTACAACACAGTGTAATTGTCTTCATGATCGCCTATTTCTTTTTTGTAAAACTTGAAAATGCCGTTACGTTGTGTCACATTTGGGTGTTCTAATATCACCAGTGAAGAAGTGAGCCTTTTCACTTTCTCAAAAGATGAAAAACTTCGTCAAGAATGGATAAAACAAGTCCTAGAACGAGAGACAGATGGGCTCCAAGTAAATCCTCTGTACTCTGTAGCGACCATTTTACTTTCCAACTTTTTTATGGATACACCTGGTTTACAAGAATCTTTCAGCTTACAAGATACAAAAAAGTTTTAAATCCGGGTTCTATTCCTACTATTTTTAAACGAAAATCTACATAAGAAAGTGTTTACAGGTGTGCCGTGGGCCAAGCGACATATTTATGGATTTTTTCCCCCATATTTTTAGACCAATTTTTGGCTGAGATATAACCGTTTTTCATTTTAGCAAAAAAAAATAGTGCAGTACCACTTTCTGCCGCTAGGGTCCACCGACCCTTTGCTGCTCATCTGTCCGGCAGAAGCCTCCTCTACTTTGGACTCACTCTGTCACCGCACGGCCTCCTGCTCTTTGGAGCTCTGAACACTGCAAGAGTCCACCGACCGTTCCCAGCTCAATTTAAGTCAAGATTTGAGCGATTTGTCTTCAGTTTGGGAAGCCGAACTTAATAAAAGTGTTTCTGAGCTTAAAATTTCCTTACTAAATTCACGTAATGGTCACATCAGAAAGTCTCCACACAAAAAAAAAAAAAAAACTTTTTTATTAAAACTCTTTTCCAGTAGCTCCATGATTTTATCAGTGAATAACTATATTTGATCCTGGTGATCAATATACACAACTTAATATTATGTTTTTATCATTCTTGTTTATTATTTCTATTGTTATTATTTCCATAATATTATCAGCAATTATTGACATTTCATTAATTAATATACATTTTATTTCATTATTAACAAATAGAGCCACGCTGCCACCCCTTTTATTGTTTCTGTTCATATTATATAATTCATACCCTTCGATGTGAACATTATTTGTGTTTTCCTCATTGAGCCATGTCTCTGACAGTGCTATTAAAGTAAAAGTTCTGTTTAACTGTTTTAAATAATCTGTTATTTTGGATATATTTGCATTTGTACTTCTACTATTGAAGTGAATAATAGAGAGACCTCCATTTATCATACTGATGTCATTAAACTGCTCTTCATTATAATATCCACAATCTTTTGTAACTGGAAAAAAACTTGTATCAATCACATCTTCAACATTATATATTTTAAACTCTGAGTCTTTGTATGTTGTCATATTTTAATGTATTTGTTTGTCTGTATATTTTGTCAGTTTCTTGTGTACGAAGTTGTTTCAATGATTTCTAATTTGTCCTCTCCTGTGCTCATCCAAGTCTTTCCAAATCTTTCAGTTATTTTATTATTTTAGCCTGAGACACTTCCTGTACTCTTATCCAGATGTTTCCATTTCTTTACTTCTATTGGAAGACTAATTTTTAAATTGGATTTTTACAAACGGAGCATATCCATGTGCTTAAAAGTTTTTAAAATTTACTATTTACTCCTCTGCATAAAGAACACTGATATTTTTCTTCAACTTCGCTTTGCTGGAAAGTCAATTTTGGCTCGGTGTTATTTTTTTAAATACCATGAAGATGTTATATTTCAGTCAGGCAGCATACTTGACCAAGTCATAGTTTTCACTTGATTTCTTTCTGTTTAAAGCCCTTGTGTGCTGTAAAGAAATTTAGATCATTATTTGGCTGAAATATTGACAAATTTGGAGTCCCTTAATCAGTAGGTTTTTAACACATCTACACTTTAACCATACTGCTTTTTGAACTTATTCAACCCCATATTATTACACTCCCACCTCTGTTCCTCTCTTCAGATTATGTAGTTACTAATTGTTGGATTTGAGCAGAATATTGAAGATTTATAAAGAAGTTTTCTGTATTCACCAGACTTAATTTTTGCAATTTTGTGTAAACTTGGAGGTGGGAGTGTAATTAAGTGGGATTGAAAACATTTCAGCTACTCCTTTTCTCAGGGGTCACCCCCTGAGAAAATAAATAACGACAACAACGACATACTTCCTCTACATTAACAATTGGTCTTCAGTTTAAATGAAATACGTATTGAGTATCATCAAGTTCAGTCCTAACTGAAAGACCCATCTGAATCCCCTCTTTTAAAACAGCTATAGATACAGCAGCTCTAAAAGTCATCAGGGGTTTGTCTGTGCAATATGTAGCAAATCTTTATTTATAGAAGAATCTTTCCAGTTTCAAAACTAATGTGAATCAGTAACTTAATGCTATTTTTTTAATGTATTCCAAGGATTCATGTGTGTAGAGAGCAGGACAGATTTGAAAACAATCAAATATTATCTGATTCCTTGATTGTGTTTGCTTTTTCCAGGAGATAATGGTTGGGTCCATGTATCAAGCAAAAATACCTCCTATAAGCCCTTATACCTACCAGGAGAGAGGTAAGCAACTTTTGATGATGGTGAGAAAATTCAACTTTTTACCAGTTTAAAGGAGATGGAAATGATTTGCTCACTGAATATTTTAAGTATCAGACCGTCTGTGTAAAATCTAAAAATGCCTAATTTTTGTGGTAATATAATTGATTAATACTAAAATGGCAGCCCCCTCTACCATTAACATCTCCTTCTTTTTGTTTCATGTGACTCTTTTCCTCCAGCCTTCAGCAGTGACGACCAGCTACTATGGAAGCCAGAGATTCTCCCAGTGCAGGAAGTAGAAGAATTTTTACTGAATGCACAGAGGTGTCATGGCCAGGAGGGGGCAGTATGCATCCAAAGTGCCACTATTCAAGACAATGAGCAGGTACAGCAGTAGAATATACTGTAAAATACCATCCCTCTTTTCAAGGTTTTCTGTTCATTGTGTTTTTATTCATGTTTTACAGGCTTTATATGAATTAGTAAAATGCAACTTCAATGCAGAAGAAGCACTGAGGCGATTACGGTTCAACGTGAAAGTGTTCAGCGGTAAACAAACATTTCCTGTTGTCCCATTTTCACAATCATATTTATTTGTAACATTTTAAAACGATAACCGTGCAGATTTCTAATATTATACATAAGTTGTTGAGATGTTAGGAAATTTGTGTAGCTGTTTTCTGTTTCGGCTAAATTGACTTGATCAAGGAGACTTCAAAATTGAGAAATTAAACTGGCAATTGTCTTTATATCTCATTAAATATAAGATGTAAAGAAAAACAGGCTTTTTCCTTGTTAGGTACCATAAAGGTGTGAACTGTCAGTCTACACGTGTTGGAACAAAGAATAACTTGATCCAACCGTTTAAAAAAAATTGTCCTTGTGTCAAAATTTAAGACCATATTGGATCTAGATGAGCTGTTGCATAAATATACCAGAAATAATACAGCTATTATCACCCACAGTAAAAAGGCAATTTTTTTTATTTATCTATTATTTAATCCGTTTTACAGATAATGAGCTAACATTTAGAGTGTTAGTAGCTGTCATTCACAACCCTGAGCATGGCATCTTGCAGTACCAGTTTAGATTGTGCACGTCATTCTCAAGGTCTGACCAAAACAGCTACACATCCATCATTTCTTATCATAAGAAATTGACTTTTGAATAAACTGAAGAAGGGTGAGCATTTATAGAAGTGATGAATCTAGGCAAGTTTGAACACTTGCACTTTGCTATGCATCAAAGAGTTTACATTTAATCTGAGTAAAAATGTTTTTCTGCTGTAAAAACAGACTTTTACGCTACAAGATGTCTTCAGCTCTACACTGCAAAGCTTGAATGGCTCGCTCATGTTTAACACTGTTCCTTTTGTTTGGATTGTGTTAAATAGAACACAAAAAACACACAGCACACAGGCATTCATGTCTTGTTTTTTTATGCTGTACATTGGTAGTAGTTCTTTTTATTTGAACTACAATAAAGCATCTTAAATTGCACAATGATGATACTCTCTGTCTTTAGAGGAGCTGTGTTCTTGGAGTGAGGAGGAGTGTAGGAACTTTGAGCGTGGCTATCGTGTTTATGGGAAAGACTTCCATCTCATTCAGGCTAATAAGGTGAATACTCAGGATACAAAATATTAAATAAATATGCATATACATAATTTATCTTTTGGTTACCCAAAGCAAAAATAAGCATATTGTTCTTGTTAGGTACGAACACGCTCTGTGGGAGAGTGTGTGGAATATTACTACATGTGGAAGAAGTCTGAACGGCAAATCTACTTTAGCCAACAGGCCACTAGGATAAGCAGAAAGAAGTACAGCCAGCAGTCGGGGAATGGGTGAGTCCTGCTGGGAGATCAATAGGAAGATGTTTAATGTTATTTGAGCTAATGTACTTATTAGTATTTATTAGGGATGCACAGTATTTTTGTCATGGTATCTGTATCAGCCGATATTAACGATAAAGTTAAATATGGGACATGGGCTATTCCATCAGAATAACTCACCAATATAAAAGGTGCTTTTTTAAAATATAGATTATATATTTATTTAGTGTTACATCATTTTCAGCCCCCTTTTTAGCATCTGCATTTGGTAGCAGGCCAAACTGACAAAAGACCATACAGAATAATGTAATATTTTAATTTCACAGCAGAGAAAGCTATGTAGTCTATGTAAGTAGGTCTAAGAAAAAAAAATTGGTATTGGTATCAGTTATCGGCCAAATAAGTTTAAACATATCGGCATATCGGATATCGGCCAAAAAAAACAATATTGTGCATCTCTAGTACAGTATTTATTATATGTCCTATGTGCCATATCGGTGTGGTATGAATATAATTCTGATATCAGACAGATAATACATCTGAATCCAAACACTTTTACAAAAAACTTTTAAATACAACGCATAAATAATGTGTATTAACCCATTCTGCATAAAACATTACACTCAAATTTATTAAAGCTTTAACAGCAATAATTAAAACCAGCAACATGTCATTAATTACACATCATTATTTACAACTGCTGCACTTTATACCAGGTAAAGGCACTAAAACAATACCCTTATCTTCAGAATAATTTCTTTTTTTATTTTATTTTTATTTATCTGGTGCCATTCCTTTTTTTTTTCTTTTTTGTTTCCATTTTCGATGGCCTCCCTTCTCACCTTACAGCCATCCTCTTCACACCATTATTATGATTTTTTTTAAGGAAAGAAAGAAAGGAAAGATAGAAAGACCACAAAACATAAAAAAAAATATATATACGAAGATAGCACAAGGCAAATCACCTGACCACTGTCTGTAAACCTGCAAAGAACATGACCAAACACAGCAACAAAATACATTATGCCCAAGAACTCAAAATCAGTCTGCCATGAGTTTAGTAAGCTTTTGGACTAAGGAGGTGTGCTGAGCATATAGACTGACACATTGAGCAGTCTCAAAACACATGCATTTGCAGTGTCAGACAAAGTTTCATTGAAAAAAGAGCAACAAGTTAAACCAACAGTGTTACACAATAGTGCAGTGATTGTTTTATTAGCCAAAATAATGTTATAAAACATGACCTGGTATAACTGATTAGCATGACTCTTAGGTGGAGTTTTTCCTTTTTTGACATTACATAGTTTGATACAAGACTGGTGCCATGGCTGATAATCTACTTACTATTTATACTTACCATATACTGCAGAAAATTAGATCAAAATTGACCAATATATTCCTCCAGCTTTGTCATCTTCTACCACTTATTCATAAATGGGTCATGGAGGCAACAGGTCTAGAAGAGAAATCCAGGCATCCCTCTGCCAAGCAACACTTTCCAGCTCCTCCTGGGGGACCCCGACGAGTTCACAGGCCAAGGAATTTAGACATTCTCTCCAAAGAGTTCTGGCTCTACCCTGGGGTATCTTACCAGTGGGACATGGTTTGAAAACCTCTAAAGGGAGGCGTCCAGGAGGTGTCTCAAAGAGAAGCATAAACTGCCTCACCTGACTCCTTTCAGTGTGAAGGAGTAGCAGCTCTGCTCCAAGCTTTGCCCGTATGACAAAGCCCCTCACCGTACCTCGAAGGCTGAGCCCAGCCACCCGGAGGAAGCTGATTGTGGTTGCTTGTATCTGGGATTTCATTATTTCTGTCATGATCCAAACCGCATCATAGGTGAGGACGGGAATATAGATCAACAATCAAGCACTTTGCCTTTCTACCCAGCTCTTCATATAGTCCTTTAAAACAAGAATAAACCAACTTTTTCTTTTTTTTGTATCACAACCACAGAAATGTTTATGTTCTTGTGTTCCAAAGTATTATGTTTGTTAATATTATTGATAGTTTTAACAATTGTTTGCTAGTTTCTGATGGAAGCTACTTTGTACAAAGCTATACATCATTTATGAACGTACTGATGTGGTACCTCTTTATGTTAATGATTTTTTATTATTATTATTATTTTATTATTAAGTTCCATTTCAGAGTGAAATATTCTAACTCCTGCCACTTCAAATGAAGGACTAAAGGTTATGGGTATGGCTCATAACTAAAAACATGAATTGATGTTCAAATGTTTTCCAGAAATAAGTATGCTGTAAACATTAACAAAAAAATAAATAAACCTGTTTATTTATTTTATTTATTTATTTTATTTTACCATTTTGGATGTGAAAACATGTTGGTGTGCACATGCCCAGCTCAAACAATTAAATCAAAAGGTCAAACACAGAAGTAAAAATGTTTTTTTTTTTTTTCTAAAACATTAAATTTTGACAGTCTTTAAAAAGGTAGTTCCTACGTCCTTGCTTGTGGATGGGTTGTAAAAGGAAACAATAGGTATGCCAATGTCCCATGATGCTGAGTGGATTGAAGAGTGAAAGTTTGTAGTTTTGAGTTGTGTTTTCTTGCACTGCAATTAAACAGGGAATGCATCCATCCATCCATCCATCCATCCATCCATCCATCCATCCATCCATCCATTCTCTTCCGCTTATCCAGGGTTGGGTCACGAGGGTAGCAACCTAATTCGGGAGGCCCAGACTTCCCTCTCCCCAGCCACTTGGGCCAGCTCCTCCGGGGGAATCCCAAAGCGTTCCCAGGCCAGCCGAGAAACATAGTCCCTCCAGCGTGTCCTGGGTCTTCCTCTGGGTCTCCTCCCGGTGGGAC
>JARVGQ010000981.1:21599114-21610797 GCA_031762355.1 Hypsolebias martinsi | reverse complement strand
CGTTATGGCATCACGCTCCCCGTTGAGTTTAGATTTGTGAAAGTTTACAAATTTACACTGTTCGAGTGTTGTCATTGTGTTAGAGAGTAAATGTCATGAATCAATTTGACATTAAACATAACCCAAGTTGAAGTGTTACGTCATTTTCGGCCCCCTTTTTGGCATAGCATCTGGTAGCAGGCCAAACTGACAAAGACCATGAAGAACAATGTAGTATTTTAATTCCTCAGCAGAGGGGGAAAAAAAAAATCGGTATTTGTATCGGTTATTGGCCAAATAAGTTTTAACATATCGGCGTATCGGATATCGGCCAAAAATCCAATATTGTGCATCCTTAAAATAAATTAAAACTATAAAACTCCCACATGCAAGTCCCGAGTTTGTTTTGTTGCCAGGGATCGATATGGAAGTGAACGCACCATGAGTCATCATCAGCCCACCCCTTGGACAACAAAACCTTCAGTGGAGATAAGATAAAATAAAACACGCTAAAGCACAATGATTAAAGGTGAAAAGAATCAACACTCCATTGCAGAGTTATAACTCCCTGAAAACCGATCGTTTTGCCTCCCGCCCCCCACCCCACCCCCCAAAAAAAACCTTCAGTGCCCCCCCACTGCAAGTAGAAATAGGCACACAGTTAAGCTGAACACCACATCATACTGAAAATCAAGGCACACACCAGTCTACGGACTAAAGAAAACCATTAAAAACAGCAACAACCAAAGACTTCCATGCATCTAGTCACCATTGCGGCTCGTTTGCGTTTGTCACAGTTTACAGGTAACACTTTCTGCCCAATGCTGACTCAGCTATTCCTCAAACTGCCCCTTCATCAGCTATTTAAACCATTACCGAGCCTGTCGGATCAGAGAGAGATAGATACACAGAACAGCGTGAGGTCCAGTCCTGCCATGGCTCGGTGTGAGGGTGCGACAGACAGACGGACAGGGAGACAGGACGTCCTCACAGTCAGCCGTCAAGCATCACAGAGCACACTGTAACACTCACATGTCCTCATTCAGGGTGGACAAAATGGTGGAGGCAATGATAAAATGCAGATTTAGAACAAAACAGAGTTTAAATGACTTGTTTCTATTTTTGTTCAAACAAATTTGATCGCAGAGCTTTTCAAACGTACCCGTACGGTCTTTGGATGAATGCTGGATGGATCTGAGGCACGCCGAATGCAAACCCTAGAATAAGAACAGACAAAAAAAAAAAAGCTAAATGAAACGATGAGGTTTTCATCTTATAAAGATTAAAATTTTGAATTATAGAGTTGCTGCAGCAGGGTAACTTGGCTGTGGGTGGATGCAGGCCTGGCAACTCGTCTTCTGCCTTCACAAATGTTTTCATGGTTTTTATTTTTCAGCAGGATTTTTTTCACTTTACCCACTTCTAATACAGAGGTAGTTTAACTGAGCTGAACATTTTGTGCTACTTTAGCCACTCCTACATCAAAACGTTCAGCTCATTCAGGAAATGAGATGCTATGCCTTTTTATTGTTATAACCTTTATACTTTTTAAGGTATTTAACTTTATTTATTCCTTTTCCCCAGAAAAAAAAAAAACATTTGGAGTTAAATCTTTTAACAACTGTTCTGCTACTTCTAGCTAGACTTTAGCTACTTCTAGCTTCTAGTGAACCTTGATATCCTGATGCATGCTTAATAATCCAGGTAGAAAAATCTAAAAAAAAGTTAAGTCTGGTCCTCTGGACATTTAAAAACAAACACAACAACAACAACAACAACAACAACAACAACAACAACAAAATAAATTTGTAGAAACGTTTCGTCTTTCCTCCGAAATACTTCTTCAGTCTGAGATGCTGTATTCAGCTCAGTCTTATAAATAGCACCTTCTCATAGTGGATCAACCAGTCACATATGCTGAAGGCCTAATTAGTATTAACAGCAGCTGCAGTTATTTTTTTATTTTCATTTTTTTCTATGAAGTTAAGATTTCAGACAAACAATGCATTTCATTGAGGATAACAAAGATAACGTTACTAACACTGATATATTTTACTGCTACATCAGATTTATTGTGCTGGATAAAGTTTTACAAGGCAATAGTCTATGCTAGATGTAAGCTTGCTAACTTGAGAGGCACATAGCTAATGACAAGCGGGTTGGAGGATTGAAGATAATTTATTGTTGTTGATTTATTTTACAGATCAGTAAAAATAAACTTACCATGCCCTGTACAGCAAAATACACTTCACAGCATTCCTCCCTGCTTCATCTGTGCTGAGAGTGAAAGTGAAACTTAAGTGAACGGCCATGACTTGAAAAAAAGTTCTATTTCATTCCTCATGACTGCCAGAGGCGGTGCAGAAAGCATTGAATGTTCCTTTTGTGCATGCGCTGTTCAAGTAATAATATCAAAAAAGTCATAGGTGTGACATGGATAACTAATCAGAGGCTATATAGCCTGGCGTCCGCTGCTCTGCTCTTTCTTTTCTTCTTGCGCGCAGTTCAATCCAGGGCTTCAGCCCTTTGGAGCTTTTCACCGTCGTCGGAGGCCCGACTGCCCATTGGCTGGAGCAGCGTATTTGCACTCCTAGGGGCCGCAACGGTTTAGCCTTCGTTCAAGGTATTTCTGCTGTTCATTGGGGACTACAGCGGCTTTCGCCCCTCTGTCAACTTACAGCGTTTGACTACTGTGTGTGTGATTCAACACTGGTGAGTAGTCTTTGGCTTATATTTTGCCTTGGTTAGCGGCTTCGTCCACTTGTTGGAGGCAGCTACTGTGTGTGTGTGAGATTCAACATGGGAGTAGTCTTTTACTTCTATTTTGCCTGGGTTAGCGGCTCTGTCCGCTCTGTGGAGATGGCTACCGTGTGTGTGAGATTCAGCACTTGAGTAGTCTCTTACTTCTGTTTTGCCTTGGTTAGCGGTGCCGTCCACTTTGTCGAGGCGACTACCGTGTGTGTGAGATTCAACACGTGAGTAGTCTTTACTTCTATTTTTGTCTTTGTTAACAGCACCGTCCGCTCTGTGGAGGCGACTACCATGTGTGTGAGATTCAACACGTGAGTAGTCTTACTTCTATTTTGCCTTGGTTAGCGGCGCTGTCCGCTCTTTTTCACCAACCTCAAACAGTTGGACTGAGCTAGCGAGCTAGTGGTGCTAGCCTCTCTCTCAGTTTTGGCCTTGTTTTCTATTGGTGAAGGCTTGCGTTGTACACCCTCTCCCAATCATGCCCACCAACCTCATATACGAATGGACTATACTAATATACTAGCCTCTCTGAGTTTTGGTCTTGTTTTCTATTGGTGAAGGCTAGTGTTGCGCACCCTCTCCCAAATCATTTTTCACCAATCTCATAGACGTTGGACTAAGCTAGAGATGCTGGCCTTATTTTAATTGGTGAAGGCAAGTGTACATGCCCCCTCTCCCAATCATTTTTTGCCAACCTCAAACGGTTGGACTAAGCTAGAAGTGTTGGCCCCTCTGAGTTCTGCCCTTATTTTAATCGGTGACGGCAAGCGTTCGCACCCCTCTCCCAATCCTTTTCACCAGCATCATGACGGTTGGGCTGAGCTAAGATTACTAGTTCTGGCCTTGTTTTAATTGATGAAGGCAAGCGTTCGTGTCCCCTCTCCCAATCATTTTCAGCAGCATCATAACGGTTGGGGTGAGCTAGGATTACTAGTTCTGGCCTTGTTTTAGTTGGTGAAGGCAAATATTCGTGCCCCCCCTCTCCCAATCATTTTTTATCGACCTCAAACAGTTGGGCTAAGCTTGAGGTGCTGGCCTCTCTGAGTTTTGGCCTTACTGTATTTTAATTGGTGAAGGCAAGTGTTCGTGCCCCCTCTCCCAATTATCCTCTTACCAGCTGAGCTAGTGGCATTAGCCCTTCTGAGTTTCTTTGCCTTAATTTGTGACGGTGGGCGTGCACGCCGCCTCTCCCAATTTTGGCCTATCCTTTCATCCTTGTTCTCGCCCTGTATCCTGGGCAGAGCTGGAAGTGCCAGACCCTCTGCTGAGTTGGAGTTTTTACCTTGAGTAAACTGCCTAAAGTAAGGTGCATGGACGGCTCTCACTGCTGTACAGATTGTTGGGCCATGCTCCAGGCGGATGACGGACACGACCTGTGTCCTGCCTGCATCAGACATGACCATCTGGTGATGGCCCTGGCAGAGAACCCCTGCATGAACTGCAGCTTCATGCCTTGTGCTGTGAGGGTGGCTCGGCTGGCCCAGTTTTGCCCTGAGCTCGGCAGTGACCTCCCGCCTTCTAAGCAGAAGGCTCAACTAGGCGCCTGAAACGCCGAACTGAGGCCGCACTCTCTGTGGCCCTTCCTAATAGGAGGCAAGCCAAGTCTGATCAGGTTCTCTCCACGAGATGGAGTGGAATTGGCCCGTGGAATTGGTGAAGATTAAGTCCCTTTTTCAGGCATGCCAACTGGAGGCTGAGCCAGTGGCTGCGACTAGACTCTCCTCCCCACCCATGCCTGAGCCGACTGCGGAGGAAGAGTGTTATCCTTGGCTGCCTCTGCCTCTCACCTTTTAGGTGAGGAGGAGGAACAATCATCTTAAGTCTCAGAGACTGGTTCATTTTCTTCGTCTCAGAGTGCAGCTAGTGGGTCAGGTGGACCCATGGGTGGTTGCCACTCTGACCCATGATTATCGACTATAGTCCAGACAGCAGCCTCACATCTCATGCTGGGTCAAGATGACTATAATCGCTGATCTGGTGAAAGCTTGAGCACTAGGCCAGGAGTTTTCGCCCTCCTGGCCAAGAGTGCAACCAAGGCAGTGGACCCTCTGCAACAACCCAGAGGCTATTATTCAACTTACTTCCTCGTGCAAATAGGACGGCGGGTTTTATTCCATTTTAGATCTGAGGGGACTCAACCATTACCTAAGGGTTCTGCCCTCGTCCTTCAAGCTGATACAAGGGGAGAATGGGTCACATCTATAGACCTGAAAGATGCTTATGTTCATGTGCCTATTGCGGCAGAACATGACCGCTTTTTCAAGTTTGCCTATCGGGGTCATCGCTGGCAGTTCCAGGTACTCCCATTCAGGCTCTCTCTTTCCCCAAGGGTGTTCACTTGGTGCGTGAAGACAGCCCTCTCTCCTCTGTAGGCCTATGGAGTGAAGGTTCTGCCATACTTAGACGAGTGACTTCTCTGCACCTCATCTCGGGCCTGTCCCTTTTGCGACACGACTCGCCTGCTCGCTCAGGTGTCCCAGTTGGGCCTTAATGTCAACCTGGAGAAGAGCTGCCTGATCCCTTCCTAGACGATCACCTTTCTTGGATGGTTCCAGAACCACTCTCATGAGGGCTCGCCCATCCACACATGGGTGGGCGGCATACTCCAGTTGGTCAGTCAGTTCAGGCTGGGCAGGCAGCTCCCCTATGTTGCCTTCCAGCAGCTACTAAGCAAATTGATGTCAGTCACTCGAGTGGTGCCCTTATGCCTACTGTCACTTCACCCCTTGCAGAGGTAACTCAACAACTTTCGCCTGGATGTCAGGCTGCACAGGTATCACAAGCTTGCAGTGACATGGTCATGTCTTCATGCCCTGACTACATGGAGAGATGAAAATTATTTGTCCAGGGGTGTCCCCATGGGAGTGGTAGTCTGTCACAGGGAAGTGGTCATAATAGATGCCAGTTCCATGGGATTGGGCACTGTGTGACAATGCAGAGTGGTTCAGGGCCACTGGGGTCAGAGGACCACTCCAACCATATGAATGCACTAGAGTTGTGTGCAGTGCATTTGGCACTTAGGTACTTCCTGCCCCACCTGGAAGGGGGCATGCTCTCATTCGGTTGGACAACACCTCTATTTTCTACTATATCAACCACCAGTGGGGCACCAGGTCATTACAACTTCTGAGAGTGTCCAGAGAGCCCTTAGAATGGACCTCTCCTCGCCTGTCCATGCTCTAGGCAGCTTACTTATCTGGGCGACACAGTCAGGTTGCAGACTTTCTCTCTCACCAGTGGTCTGCTCCAGGAGAGTAGTCCCTCCACAACAACATACTGCTGATGATCTGGGACCATTTTGGTCAGGCAGCCGTAGACCTGTTTGCGACAGAGAAGTCGACTCAGTGTCTCCTATGGTACTCTCCTACTGGGGCATCGGGTGCACTGGGCCAGGACGCATTGGCTCATCCTTGGCCACGGTTCCTCCTTTCCACCCCTTTCTCTAATTTGGCTGACCCTTCCGGCAGTCCTCGAGGAGGGCCACAGGATGCTGCTGGTGGCTCCATATTTACCAGTACAACCATGGTTCCCAATGCTGTGGAGTCTATGTCAGGGTATCCCATGGTGTCTTCTGACCAGGAGGGACTTGCTGTCTCAGGTGGGGGGACAGATATAGCACCCCAATCCTCAACGTCTTTGGCTGTGGATGTGGCCACTGCAAGGCTAGGACAGCAGCTGACTGGAGTTTCGAGCCCTGTCAGACACACCATCCTGGGCGCCAGGGCACCCTGTACTCATCAGCAGTACGAAAACAGGTGGCGTCTGTTTTCCCAATGGTGTTCTGTTCACAATGAGGATCCAATCTCCTGTACAGTACCCACCATTCTGGAGTTTCTCCAGTCTCTCCTTGGTAAGGGTTGCTCTCTTTGGACACTTACAGTTTATGTGGCGGCAGTATCATCTGATGGTGCCGGCATTGATGGCCGTACGTTGGGGAGCCATGATCTAGTCTCTATTTTCTGCGTGGTGCTCGTAGGTTGCACCCACCGATGGCTCCACATGCACCAGGTAGGGATCTGCCCTTGGTTCTCAAAGCTATGTGCCGCCCTCCATTCGAACCTCTAATTCAGGCGGACCTCAAGTGATTTTCATGTAAGATGGCTTTTTGTTGGCTATGGCCTCAGCAAGAGGGTCGGCAAGCTACAGACTCTCTCTCAGCTTCTCATGTCTCAGGTAGGGCCCTGAGGGCTCTGATGTTACCTTGTGGCCAAACACTGCATTTGTACCAAAGATGTTATCTCACTCTAACTGTAACCAACCGTTGAGGCTGGCATGTTTTCAACCTACACCTGATGAGGTGTCTGGATTATTGTGCCCAGTGAGAGCCCTGGACGCATACATCGTATCTACTGCTGTTATATGATATTCAGACCAGCTGTTTGTGTTTTACGGAGGCCCTAGGTTAGGCTATCCACTTTCCAAGCAGTGCTTCTCCCACTGGATCGTGGATGTCATCGGCCATGCCTACATAGCAAGGCACGGTCCCCTGCCAGTCGGCGTGAAGGTGCACTCTATCAGGAGCGTGTCCGCTTCCTGGGCTGCTCTCAGAGGGGTTCCGCTGGAAGCAATATGTGCTGCTGCACGATGGGCTTCTCCAAGCATGTTCACCAGATTCTACCGGGTTAGCGTGGCCACCCCTCATCCCCTGGACCAGGTTCTTCTGCAAGGGTCCTCTGGGCCTCCTTAGTGAGGTATGTACTCAGGATTCCTTGATACATCATTGGTATTAGTCATTCAGTGCTTTCAGCACCGCCCTCTGGCGGTCATGAGGGATGATCTAGAACGAAAGTTACGTTTGTAGCTATGGTTCTATGAATCCCAGATGACCACCAGAGCTTCTCTGTCACTCAGAATCTTTGCATTCTGCGAGAAGATTCTGTAGGAGCAGAGCCCTGGATGACGCAAGGCTATATAGCCTCTGATTAGTCATCTGTGTCACACCTGTGACTTTTTTGGTATTATTACTCAAACAGTGCATGCGTGAAGGGAACATTGTGCTTTCAGCACCGCCCTTTGGCGGTCATCCAGATTCATAGAACCATAGTTACATACGTAACTTTCGTTTTCATGCATCGTCTGCTGGATGCATTGTATAATTATGGTGGGTACCCAGCATTTTAGTGGTGAAAATTTGAAGTGTTTATATCTGTGCATAATGGGGCAATTATCACCGATACAGATAGGTCCCCAAACCTCTATATTGGTCTAAAATATTGGCCCTACTGATATATCGGCCATGCTCTCATGGTAACCCTTCAAGAGGGAACAGCTGAAAGAAGAATCTGTTCAAAATGTAACACTGTTATAACATAGTGAAAGTTTAAAAACAATGTAAGCAACTTGCCTTTTACTTTAAATTACAAGATCAGTTTCACTTCTTGTACAAATTAGAAGCTAAATATATTGACGGCTTGCAGAAATGTCGATCTTCACCAAAAACTGGCTTTTAACTGACACAACAAAGATTTATTTTAGTGACCAACTAAAAAAAAAATCAGGAAATGATCATGGTCCCATTATTTTACTGCACACTTTCTTTGAAATACTGTACAACCTTTAACTGTTTGGCAACTAGCCATTGTACTTGTAGTTTTCGGAAATAAATATGACTAAACTCTGGCTCTGTACAACTGCCCATCGCGCTGCAGTTGTCTGATTTTTTTTTCTTTGCGGTTGCAGTCTGGTCAGATATACACAGATTTTTAGTTTAACAGTAATTTGATGGAATGGATTTGTTACTAGGAATTATTTTATCAACCCAGATATGAATTTAGTAGAACTTCTAACGCATAAAATACGGGAGGTCACCTTCAGATGTTTTTTTTAATCTTTCATCTTGTTTCTGTGTGCAGATGGTGAGCTGATTATGAATTTGTCCGAGCTGTGTGGTGATGAATGCACTCAGCAGCTGTTTGAGTGTCCATTCTCTTTCCGACCCGTGGATGACCCACAGGTTCCTGGCTCTGGTATTTGTCTAATCCAGCTCCAGTCTCAACCCTCGGCACAGAGCCCTGAATGGACCTCACCGTCCCACCATGACGACCACGGCCTCCTGAACTCCTGCTTTTACCATCTCCACATGCGAGGTGGGCCTTTCGTTTCTGAGGGCTCTGACTGTGACCCAGCGGGTGGTGGGACTCACGCCCCTTGTGGGCTGCAGGTTGAGTTTGGCCTACCTTCCACCACTCCTTTGTCAACTGCTGTCCTCTCTTCACACTCCCAGGCGTTTGGCAGCCTGCTGCACCCCTAACCCGTCCATCATACCCCGCAACTGAAAAGGAGTGGTACTTTTTGTAACTTGCTTTACTGAACGCTGTTGGAGTTTAAAAAAAAAAAAGGCAAATATTAATTTACATAGCTTTTTTCAAGTTGGACCTAATATGTTGGTTATGGTCTTCTCACTCAAGACACTTGAAACCTCCAGTGAGGAACATGGAGTGTTTAAATTTGTGCTTTCAGACGTCGATCAGCTGCATTTCTGTTAATTAGCTGCACCAGAGCTTGGTCAATCAACTCAGAAATAAATTTAAAAGCTGCTGTCCAGCTTGTCTGAGCTGAGATTCACAGATGTGTCTGTTTTAATTAAGGAAGGACAGATTTGACAGGTACTTGGATTTGTTGAGCCTCACTTATTTTAACACAAGAGCCATATCTTTAAAATATTTTGTTGTTGAATCAGTACTTTAACATTTGCCCTTTTTTTTTTGGTGCACAAGAGGTTCTTCAATTTTTTCCAGTTTTTAAAATGGATTTCCAAGCTTCAAGTCTTCTGAATACGTAAATTACCTTTTTTTCCTTTTTGATTCTACCTGTCTTACTTTTTGCATTAGAACTTTCACGTATATTGAGTTTACAAACCTGAACACATTTTCATTAAGCATGGGGCCACACAGGAGCAACAATGAGCATGTTGTTTTTCTTTTTTGTAGGTTACTAAAACATTTAAAAATGCAATCCTTCCTCACAACTTCTGTCTGGTTACCCTTTTTTATTGTGTTGAAACATTGTTTTCTCCAGAGGAGCAAACTGAAATCAAATCTGTGCATCTTCCTTTCTTAGCATGCACAAACTGTTTCTCAGGTTCTGCAAAATGGTGTACAGTGTATATTAGTGTATGAGTCAGTAAAACCTCTAAGCGAGCGTCATATTGTGTGTCTGATGAGACAGAAAGTGTTGGTATCATCGCAGCTTGTTAACGTAAGAGTATTGTGTTTAACGCCGATAAATGAATAAACTGTTTCCTGTTAAACAGCTGCTTTGCTGGGATAATAAGACTGAATCTAAATGAATGGTGAGATTTTTAGCGTTGGACCGAGGTGACTGACTGTAAACATTATTTATGGAAGTGTTAATATGTTGTTGTCGTTTCACAGAATCATGTAACGATTTGTGTGTTTGCTCAGATTTACACGTCTGTGAATCCCTAAAGAGAGAAAAAGTTTCACAGAAGGAAATGACAGACGCACACCTTGTTGCCATCTGTCCTTTGCTTATTTAATTTTAATATTTTATTTATCTTTGTAATTCTCTGGGCTCTGCCTCTGATCTCTGTTCAGAATCAGATCCAATCTGTTTCACATTCATTTTTATTTTCTTTTTGTTTACACACACAGGCTTCATGAAGTCAGAAAAAAGCAGTAGAAATCACTGTTTTATTCTTTATTTTCTCTTATTGTACATGAAATATTGTCCTTTGTTGTGTTTTGTCATGATTGTTTTTGGCAAAGATTAAAGGAAAAATTAAACGCATCACTGAAAACATTGAAACGACTTGCTGCTGTTTGAGTTTCTCTGTGTTCAAATGCTTCTGAACAGGAAAACAAGAATAATGATATAAGAAAAATAATCTAAACAAATGAAGCGTTGGCTTAAGTATAGGAAAATGAACAATTAAAAGCTGCTTTATAAGTTATTTCAGTAGTTGTGGTGAAATAATCTAATTTTCTGCTCCAATGGCCTCATTGCTTAATCATTTGATTACTGATATCACCTAAATAAGACTTTTTCCCTGTAAAGATGTTTGTTAAAGCATTATTTAAAGGTGAGATTGTTTTTATTTATGAACCATTAAAAAATATACTTTTTGACATGATGATAGAAGTAAACCTTTTCCTTACTGCCATTTAAGTAAAAGCGCAGAAATTAGAAAAATGGTCTGAATTTTTTTGATTCTTTATGTTGTCGTCATCTAGTTTCCAGGTTGTGACCAACACAGAGCTGTACTCTGAAGGAGTTGCAGACACCTGAACAACCACACTAACCAGTGCATTAAAAGATGATGTATAGTGCACATGAAAGGAGTTTGAATGAAATGAGCTCACACTTCTCCAGTTTTAGCTTCTCTCCTCAGGTTCTCGGTCACATTCAGAATAGAATTTAAAATCTTTCTTCTAACAGACAAAGCTCTCATCAACAAAGTTCCATTTTACTGTACTGTATATTAAATTACTGCTCCTTCTTGAATCTCCACCCTATCATGGTGGAAGAGTTTGTGCACCTGAATGATCATAGAAGTGATACTGTCTGTGCAATTATAATTTCCCTTGGTAGGCCAGACAAAGAGCGATTCGAAAAATTCGTATGGACAGAAAAAAGCAAGGAGCTCAGTGTCCCTTGCCCAGACGTGGGTTACAGTACTGGGGCCCCACCCTGGAGCTAAGCCTGTGGGAGGGACACGTCGGTGAACACTTGGTGACTGGGTCTCTGCCCATGGGGCCCAGTCAGGCTCAGCCCGAACGAGCAACAGGTTTGCCTTCCTGTGGGCTCACCACCTGGAGGAGGAGCCATATGTAGGAGAACAAGGGCAAATGGTTGTTACCTTATTGACCTTACACTTTTCAATAATCATACAGATTCATTCGAATCTCAGGGTAATAATTATTGATTTAAAAACGGGTTCATTTCTTTTTCAGATTAAAGATTTGTCCTCTGTGTGACCATTAGGTGAAATGAG
>JARVGQ010000981.1:21376620-21390545 GCA_031762355.1 Hypsolebias martinsi | reverse complement strand
GTGCAACAGGTCCCTCTTGTAAATGAGTCCCCGTGGCTCAACGAGGCTAGCCTGTATAAATAAAGGTTGAATGAAAGCTACACGTGACAAGACGTGATTTGTTGACGCAGCTTCAACTGGAAGACGAAGATGCGTGACGTAGACTGACAGCCGTATTAGTGGTTAGCAGCTCAGCGTTAGCTTTCGCTATTTTTTTTTAACCGTTTAGCAGATTAGAGTTAGCGAAGCTAATATTTTAGTTAGTGGAATATAGGTTAGCGAAGCTCACTTTGTGGTTAGCTATGTGCACCACTGGTGTCATCTTTGATTTGCAAAGGATTCAAAGCTAAGACATTAAACATTTTCAACATTTAACATGAAGGCCGAGGTCTAATAGTTGTAGCTCCAAATTACAACAACTGCCAGAACTGAGGAGAAATTGTTGCATAAGACCAAAACGCACCAAATGAAAGGTTAAGACTCGCACACATACGGCCAATCCTTTCAAGGGTCAGAACAGAGCACAGTTGTTTGCGAGGCTGCTGATTATAGATAATGTAAAATAAATAACATCTGTGTACATCCTTCAATGTGTATTTTTTATCAGAACACACACGCACGCACACAAACACAGCACCCCTCTCTGGGGTGTGGCAGCCAATCACAGGCTTGTACATTCACACCAACAGCAGAAGTTGAACTGGAACATTATTTATTGTTATTGTGTTTGGCACAGTGTGTTCGTGCACGCAAACACACACACACACAAATAAAATAAATCACAGCTGCTCTCTTTCCCTCTTCCTCTCCTAAATACACAAACATTTTAACAGACGCGCTTACGTTTCCGAGGCTTTTCACAAGGACAGAGGCATACCTTCAAACATGTGCAACCTTTTTGGGGACCTGAATATTTCAAATCATATTTATCAGTAAAGACTGGAAGGACAGTGACTGTTAGAGTGCACCTTCCTTCTGCAGCAACCACCTCAGCCAACATGAGAAAGATCAAGTAAGAGCAAAACATAAGCCAAACAGCAGCAATTACTTTTATTTTTAATTTATGAGATTGATTTTCAATTAAGGGCAGCACGGTGGCATAACTGGTGCCTCTCAGCGAGCAGGTCCCTGGTTCAAATCCCGGTCCGGGGACCTTTCTGGGTGGAGTTTGCATGTTCTCTCCGTGCATGCATGGGTTTTCTCAGCATGTCAGGCTGATTAGTAACTCTAAATTGTCCCTAGGTGTGAGTGAGAGAGTGAATGGTTGTCTCGTTTGTCTTTATGTGGCTCTGTGATAGACTTGTGACCCATCCAGGGTGTACCCCGTCCCACGCACAGTGATTGCTGGACATGGGCACCAGCAACCCCCTGTGACTCAAAAATGGAAGAAGCGGGTAAAAGATAATGGATGGATGGATTTTCAATTAAGAAATTTAAGAAAAAAAAAACATATTTAATCCCCAATATGAAAGTTACACTGTATCATTAAACGATAGTTGTTCAGCTGAGAGATGAAAAAGGACATCTGTACTTCATTTTTACTTTTGAACACTCAAATTTTACTGGCAGACAATAACAAGAAACCAGATATAATGATTTTACTCTCCATGCTGTGCTGACAGTAGGAAGACTTTAATATCTTCTTCAAAAAGGACAGAGCTTAACTAACTTCAGTACACAGAAGCTTTACAGATAGGCAATTCTAAATTCGTGTTGAAGGATTGTGTGTTTTGCACCAAACACAGATTTTAAAAGGTTGTGATGTTTGTGTGGTTTTATTAACTCAGGCAAACACAAGAAGCTCTTGTAAGGCAGAGATTTTAATCTCTCACATGAGCACTGTATTTTTATTTTTGCCAATCTCAGATTTTAGACATTAATGCAATGGCTTTGGTTTAAACATCAACTATTGGGAGATCTACAACCTTCCGATCACATGCTGGCCTTTAAACTCTGCGCCGCCACTCCCCCAACGCTGATGTACTTTATAATTTTTTTAGAGAAAATGTACACGTAAAAGTGAACCTCATAAAGAAGATGTAAACACTAGCAAACGTCCACTAACATAAATATGTGCATAGCCACAAAGGATTAAAAGGGTATGGATACGTTTAAAACTAAATACACACTCAGAATAAACAAAAAGCACACCTCACATATTGTCTCTCTCATTCTCTCACAAACGCACAAACAGAAAGTTCTGATAGCACTCAAGACAAAAATCCAGTGAAACCAATTACAGCTCTGTTCTCCTCAGCTCTCAGTTTTAACCTCCTTCCTACCAGGGAGAAAGGAGAACAATGTGTGATTTATCTGCTATAAAAAGTCAAGCTTTGTTTTATTCAGACCTAAAATGTTATTGCATTTAAAAGGATGCTGATGGGAAGCAATAGTCAATCCACACGATGAGAACTGAATGATGGCAGCAGCATCAATATATCATCCCTGTGGACCGAACAGAGTAATGCCAGTACAGAGAGGGATGTGCAGCTCTGTACTCACAATGGATCCTGATAGTGTTTAGCTATAAATCAACTTTATTAACATAAACATGAAAAAACTCTTACTTTTCTTAAACCAGTTGTCTTATTGTTCATTCTGTACCGTCAAGAACACTCGTTGTGTTTTAGGGGTTTGGTCAATACAGTAGAGAAAAAAAGAAGAATCCTTATGTTGCTATTTTGAAGAATTCAAGACATTTTAGAACATTAAACAAGGCTGAACAATGATACAAAACAAAAGTTTTATATTGGCTTTTGGAGAGTTTAAATTTGCTTTTAGCTCAGCTTCCAGTTTGATTTTCTGGCAACTTATGATTGTACAGGAGTCCCTCGCTACTTCGTGGTTCGACTTTTGCGGACTTGCGCCATCTCGGTTTTTCAACAACTGTCAACTTTAATATTACTCACGTGATTGGGACTGTAAGGGATCAAAAAAAAATAACTAAATAAATTTTAAAAATAAAACTTCGGACAGGTGCCGGCATTTTATAGTTTTCTTTCAATAACCCTATACTGTAACAGCAGTAAAAAAGAACTACACTACCCAGAAGCCAACAGTGCTTCCAGCCACTGCGTTCTGACAAAACGGAGGGAAAGTTTTGATCCGATCCAAATCTGACTAAAAAGTTTGGTCCTTAATGATGGTGACTTAGGCGCTCAGTGGATGCAGAGAGCTGTATGGAACTGACCAGGAATTGGACCAGAACTACTTCCAGCCTCACTGGTCAACATGCTGCTTGTCGGCCCATGAAGCCTCTCGAGTGGCTTCAGAGAGCCTATCAGAACCGAATCAGAACCAGACCAAAGCTGGTGAGCCCCCCCCCCCCCCATATAAAATGTTGCAGTACTGTGCAGTAAATATTCATATACATTCTTAAATTACGTAGGTTTAAGAGTTTAGAACAGTGGAAGAGTGTGGGAAGGGTTTAAAAAGCCTTAAAATGTATAAATCCTAAAATAATTATAACATTCCTACTTGGTGGTTTTTCATGTATTGCGGGGGGGGGGGGGGGGGACGACATAACCCCAGAGATGATAAAGGGACTACTGTATTCGATTTACTTCAATTTAGTTTACAGTACAGTATTTGTATTCATTCATTTATTTTATTTAAGACACAATATATATGATCCATATAAAAAACAACAACAACAAAAAAAGCTTTTCTATAGAGGCTTAAACTCCATTGAGTCCATAAAGTAGAAAACTATCACACAGAGCTTAGTCCAGGGTTGGTCAGTGTAGCGATGATACAGTTTTCAGATCCAGACAATCTACACATGCATCTATCCGTGAGGTTACGCAGCACCGCAGGACAGGTAGGCACACCTGCGTCTGCAAACATCTGAGTGGCACTGCTCTGTTGAGGTACCCTCAGAAGCATCTGCATGCCATCATTATATGCCACTTTTAGTCTATTCATACTACTCCTTTTACAATGTCTCCACAGGTGAGTAGTATACATAAGAGTGCAGTAGGCCTTAAAGAGTTGGATCTTAACAGATGTTGAGCATATTCCAAATCTACGGATCAGCATGTTAGCTTGACCACAGAGCAAACAACATTGTCTGTAAATGTCTCTATATAGCACCAAACCACAACAGAAGTTGTCTCAGGGCAATGCACAGAAACATTCACATACACAAAAAGTCCGTTAGTAACGTTAAATATCTAAGAATTGTGGACTGACCTTAATGTCACAATTAATTTGTGTGCATGCGTTTTAGAAATTGAAAAAAAAAAATGTTTTTTTTCAATTTATATGTCAAACTCATACATGTCATTTGTATTCACGATTCCAGTGTTTGCAACCTGAAACCATGTTATACATGTAGAGTGAAAACAACAGAAATGTACCGTTTATCCTGTTTACTGTTCCCTCACTGCTCTGTAGGAGTGAACTGTAGCTCAGCCCTGCCCCGACCATCAAACATATCTCAGACAGAAAGCTAAGAGAGATGATGCTGTTTGTTGTTTATCCACAAGTCAGCTAAATTACCTTTTTTTTTTTTTTTTACACCATGTTGGAAGTGCAGACAACAATTGGTGCAAATCAACATGAGTAAAAGGCCCTGGTTAGAAATGTGGGTCAGAAATGTTTTAGCTTATTCTCAATCAGATAAAAATAGCCATTTAATGTAGGCCTGTCTTTTCAATATCACCAACAAGAAACCTTATTTGGCTAAATTGTTGAATAATTAGTAGAAGTAAGAAAACTGGGCAAAACGCTCAATATGTTACCATGTAGGAGTCTTGTTTTACTCATAGTTTTTAGGTGAGAACTGAAAGAATGCGTTAATGTTTTTCACAGATGTTTACCCTTATCTTTATGCTTGAGTATACTTTCTGCTGATCTTTATTCATTCTAACACTCAGTGAAAAACTGACGTACCGGTACTGGGTAGGGTGGTTAAGCTGCCAGTTACTTTGGAAGATGGTCAGTTGTGTTAGAAATACAGTAATGCACCGTTAAAACATCTCAATTTACTTGAAACAAAGAGGGACGCCCATAGAAAGCATTTACTTTATAAAATGCTGCAACGTTTTTATCTTTAGAGCTAAACCTGAAGGGGCACTGGCTCCTGTAACAAGTGACCGTGATTTATTTATTTATTTATTTTTGGTGTGGAAAAAAGGACAGTAATGGAAACGATTCAAATTAAACGTGAATAAGATCATTTATGAGTGATAAACTAATATTTCTGACTAGAAATTAACGCAACGCATCCAAATAAAGTGGACAGCAGCATGAAACTGCAGCAAGAACGTTCCACAGAAATTTCACATTGACTGCCTCTTGTTAGCTTAATAATGTATCTATCTTTTGTCAGATACAGGGACCAAAGGCTTGAAAACAATAATCCTACTTCAACTACTGGATAAAAGTTAAACCAAAGCACAAAGTATAATCACATACTGTTCGGATATATTTGCATTTAGGAGGCAAAACGATCAAAGGTACATTCTTGAGTAACTACAATAGCGCAGACATTATACACAAAGTCTGCAAGAAGCAGGGAAACGCAGGCAAACACACAGATGAACACACACATTCTCAGGGCTTTCACACCTCTCTGCAGATCACATTTCATAGCAACACACACACAAATAAAGTTCTGCTGGTAGAGAAGGGCTGAAGAAGGAAGAGGAGAAAAAAAAACAAACAGGAAGAAATAGAGGAGCTAGACGGGGGAAATGAGATGAGGGGCTATCGATCAGTTGGAGTTGGCTCGATCCGGCGCTGAACTTTATCACAAACGCTGAACATCGCAGCAGGACGCTCTCTGATATCCCTCTAAAAGGAGAGAACAGAGGAATGTTCACTCACTGCTCTCCATTCACATTTACCATTGGTTTCTCTTCCCACCCCGCAGGAGCACCTTTTGAAATATTTTTCCATCTTTTTTTTTTTTTTATAGCTCAGGTCTTAGATCTTTCACTTTCTCCCTTTGTTTTCCTCCTCTCCTCCATTTCCCTGCACGTTTTTTTTTTCCAGCAGCCGGCTCATTAGCATTCTCTCTGTACATGTAATTGATTCCTCATGCCTTCCTCTTGTGAAAATGTCATTCATAATTCTATGTGATAGTTGGCTGGATGAATGGCTGACTAAGTGTTTGGTTGGGTGGCTGAGTGCAAGGCAAGGCGGCCACTGACCCATTTGTGGCAGATACAAAAAAAGAGACAGATAATCAGATCTGGTTATAGCAACCAGATCAGGACCCTTGTGAAACAACAGGTCTACGTTAGACCCAGTCCTCAGCCATCTTCCATCTCTCTGTGATTCTCAGTTGCTCTGAATTGCTGATGAAGGGTCAAATTGGAGGAGGTTAGGAAGTTTAAAGATGGACTAAGAAGGAATTGTGCTCTCTTAACACAAAATGAGTCAATCAGTTAAATGATTAGTGCTTGATTAGCAACAGCAATGAACAAATGGACAGCTACGAGTCACACCATGTCTTCAGCGCCTGGTTTGTTTGTACATGCACAGAAGAGCAGATTTAGTTATATTCCACCTACATGGGCAGTCAACAACATCTGGCTGCAGCTGCAAAGTCGGAGGTAACGTGTGAGCGTGTGTGCACTCCTCCTATTGTGTCTCATCCTCAAGTTACAGCAGGGTCCGTTTAACTACACGAGACATGGGACTGAGGGATAAGGAAGTGTCTGGAGGGTGGAAAAAAGGGTGCAAAGTAATAAAAGTTCAAAAGCAAGAAAGACTGGAGGAGGCTACAGAGATTAAAACTAATCAAGACTCACTGGAGTTGAGAGTCAGTTATGATGTGGAGACCGAGGGCTAGAAAAGTGCAACAGAAAGAAATAAAGACGTGAGGAGAAACTCACCGGATGCCTGCCCTGAGGGTACATGATCCCTGGAGAGGAGAGGCTTCCAGTCCGTTTGATGGCCAGGTTACTCCCCTGACCTTCCAGTTCTCGGCCCTCCACACACACACACACTCACACACACACACTCAGCGCTTCTCAGTTGGGTTGAGGACACTCTTCTCGTCGTCGTGCGTTATCTTTCAACATAAATCCCTGTTGACACACAACCGAAGAACGCTCACTCCGTCGACTCATTTATCCAACAATGCCATGATAAAATGGAGCCCCCAACTGCCCTGCCACCTCCTCCTCCATCTCAGTGGAGTCCCAGTC
Source organism: Hypsolebias martinsi (assembly GCA_031762355.1). Lineage (NCBI taxonomy): Eukaryota > Metazoa > Chordata > Actinopteri > Cyprinodontiformes > Rivulidae > Hypsolebias > Hypsolebias martinsi. Next base: position 21,383,409 of record JARVGQ010000981.1, on the reverse strand, counting down.
CCAGTTTCTCCACCTCTTGCCTTGCAAACAGTGTTTGTGCCCTTTTTCCCCTCTCTGATCAGTCAAGGCTCACACATGCTGACATGACAAGGAGAATTTAGTCCAGACAAGCTCCCCTCCTCATCTTCTCCTCCTCTCTCAGCTTCTCGTGCCCCTTAACACAGCAGTCCAATGGTGGAACATAGAAGCATAAACACTCAGCTCAACCAAATAGTCCTCTTCTCTGCTTTTTCCTCCTCTTCACTCTCTCTCTCTCTCTCTGACACACTGAAGCCTTGACTGCTGCAGCAGAAAAAGGAGAGGAAGAAGGAGGAGGGAGGAGAGAGGGAGGAGAGAGTGAGAGCTGTTTTTAATCTAAATGTGGAAAAAAAAAATGCAAGAGGAAAGCAGGAAAGAACAGCAGGTCAGTGGAGGATCCAGCGGGCTTTTCAGCAAGCCCTAGACTGTAATATATTGTGCCTGTTGGCTTCAACACAAACAGGACAGGCTGCTAAAGCTGCTCTTAAGGTGGAACCAAGCAAATACAGACACAGTGACAGAGGCAAGAGATGGATTCATTTTCAATTGTGGTCAGACACACAAAGCAATCAGTCATGCACAAAGACTCAGGCTCGAACTGATATGAAACGAGATAAAAACACTCGGGAGGATTCGTGACAACACGTTGAAAAGAAAACACAAACGCATACACACGTCACAGCACACTCGGAGTGACGAGTTTATTAGCGGTCTCACACCTTGCAGCAAAACGCATACGGTATTTCAATGACGTCTAATTGCGTTTACAGCAATCCCGTGCACGTTGCACAGAAGAGCGCCAATGACCCGAACTCTCGAACCGATTCCAGAAAGGGTCCGAGAAGCTCTGGAGGTTTGAAAAATAATGCATCGTGTTAGTGCATGCACATCTACTACCAATCTAAACTTACTCAAAGCAAATCATCAACAGATGATTGTCAACAGGCAAAAACAACATTTATCCTAGCTCTTTGGCTCAACAAAAGCTGAAGGACTCTGGTCCTAGATGTCTCTCTGTACAGTGCTTGACCATAGATGGCTCTAAAGTTCTCTAGTGTTTGCACTGGGTAATGGATTACAGTCCTAAACGGGTTTGGTACTAAAAACTGCCAACTCAAATGAAAGGAGACAACACTGATCAACTAATCTGTCTGTATGATCGCTGGTAGCTTTTTCATTGTACGTTTGTGGTGAAGTGTAAGATACCCAAGTTGCCTTATTGCATCAGAGAGCATGTACTCATGGATTGCTTTCAAGTTTTTGCCCAGATTTATTGAATGCAGCTAGACTTGAACATGTTTTAGCTGTCATAGCTAATTACTTTAACATTGGTAAAGTGGTGTTTGACACCTTTCTGATCAATATTACAGATACTATTTACCATACACTGTACATTACCATAGAGTCCCATGTATTTGTCAAACTGTACATAGATGTTTAGTGTGGACGGTTGATCCAAACACTCTCTGGAACCAAGTCTAATGACACAAAAGACCCCCACCCTCCAAAATATCTTCACACACGTAAAAAAAAATTAAGCTTTTTCCAATGTGCATTAGAATTAAATCATAAATACAAACTGTACCCCTGCCTTATTTATTAAAGGAAAACCCGTGTAACTCGATCTGTTGAGTCTAACTTCCTCACATAGGGTTTCTTAATAGGCTGAGGAAATTCAACAGCTCTAGGGGGTTACGAAACCTTTAAAAAAGCCATTGTCCTCAACCTCATAACAACCCCACACCCTCCATGCAACTACAAAAGGAGCGTGTCACGTACGTACACCTACAATAATTAAACTTCATTATGTTGAAGAGAATGTCAGAATGACATTTCTGTGCATGTAATGTGAGTTGGCATAGCTGCAAGCACAGCATCAGAGGAATGTCCATCTACCACTGGGGATGTAATCAAAATCAGTAAGTCAAGTATCTCAAGGATTACCGCTGTAACACTCCAGGAATACCTCTGCCACAGCAGGATAAAAATGTCTGCCTGCCTTCTTTTGAGTGCTGGACCTGGTGAGAGTGTTATTTGCGGGACTACCCAGAATGGAACTGAACCTACTAAGACCAGATATTTAAAGACTTTCCAAGTAGAGTACACCGTGTTGGCCCAGACGTCTTTCGGTGCTGTGTATAATCAGTTTATCCAGGCCAGCTCTGTCTTTGAACTTGATCAAACAGCCATTAATCCGACACTGTAGACTCGGACACAGCCAGCCCTGGCATCCGTCGAGGATTTCCAGTAAGACACAAACTGCGCTTGATAACTAGAGGGTTAGGCAGGGGGCAGCTCCAAAGCCTCAATTAAGGGCAAATACAAACATCCTATTTCACCAAACACTGCAGATCCTTTTGGGAAAGCCTAATGCTTTTTTATGGTAATCTCCACTGAAAGTCACTCGAGCTTGCTTTAATGTTTACAATTATTCTTGTGTGAGACACAATTTGTGGAAAAAGTTGTCGTTATATAAAAGGGCAAATGAAACTGAAGGTAAATGGATGTGTCGCAGGTAAACTTCTGATTAGACCAACAAACTTTTACCCGTTTCTCCAAGGGGTAAATAAAATCTTGCTATTCTTTGCACATATTAAAAAATGTACATAGATTTAATAATGACAAATTATTTCTGCACTGAAACAGATACTAAGCAGAATGTTCTCAATCATGTCTTGAAAGCTAAGGGGGATGTGTAATGGTGGCGCTTTGAGTTGTTACATGTTTATTAGTATGGCTGTAAAACAAATGACAAATTGTCTGCTCAGAACCATCTGTCCCCATGTGCCTCTAAAAGCATTAAGTTATAAAAACATATTTTTTATTAGTTTATTATTATTTTTGGTTGGGGGGGGGGTTTACAATAAATCTGTGCTGATTTAAATTCATAACAGTAATTGAGCATTGATGGAAATACTGTTCTTGTTAGATGAACAAGCACATAGAGCTATAACTCTTCGCTGTTAATCACATATAGCTGAATAAATCTTGGCAGACTTTCCAACCTGATCGCCATTGTTGAATTTTTACTTTGTTAGGGTACATAATTCTAGATATGATTAACTATATTCATACAAACCTCAGGGGCACTTTTCCCATTGTGGTCCATTCTTATACTTCAATGCTGCACGCTTTTAAGAAATAAAGAGAAATTTGGTATGGTCAACTAAAGTTACACAGAGTTCAAACAAAGGAAAACATAATCACTGCAGCATAAAAGAAAAGGAAAACATCCCACGGGGCTATCACATGAGCTCTTATTGGAAATAAAGTACAGAATCAGATTGTGGCAAAACCAGCTGAAATATTATGAAGTGACAGCACCTCATGTGGAAACATCCAGCCATCCTAAATATTCACACCCGTAACAATTATCCCTGTTTGGTTCATGCAGGGACTTGAAGTTGGACACAGAAAAGAGCTGGGAGACAGAACTTTTACAAAGAAAGGCACAAACTGGCTTGGCATTCAAACCCAGAGACATCACGCTGTGAGGAAACTGTGATTGCTCAAAAACATCACACACCCCTTGGCTAACAGCCCAAAAATACTTTGTGAGGAAATTTGTACCTCCCTGTTGATGAAGACTGTCCTGTTACGAGGCCTGGGAGACCTAAAAGTGGAAACTTGAAGAACACTCCTACTTTTATAGGAGGCCACATTTATGTGACCCAAACAAATGGAAAGATGAAAAAAATCTTCATCTGATCACATTCATCAGCCAGGAACTGATCACTGACCCACTGGCAGAGACTGCTTATGAAAACAGGCAGCATCAGAGGTCAGTCTCAGGTCAACCTGCTCCTGCTGATCACAAACCTGGACCGTACCAGGCACTGACCCATACCAAGATGGACCCAGTGTATCCCTATGGAGGCCAACCTGTATTATCAGAGCCTCCCTTACACAGCTGCAGCAGCCTGGAAGGAATGGAGCTGTAAATTTTGGAAGCTGTCAGTTTCAGCCAATGAGAGGAGACCGTGTTGGAGATAACAAGTTGGACCTGAAGAAATGGAGACTGAAGAGAAGAATCACTCTACTTGAGTGTGTCTTTTAAATGTAACTTCTCCTTTTGTTCATCACCAGAGAATGGCAGTGTCTGTAACCCTATCCTTTATGCATAATCATATGACATGATGTAATTCTAGTTGGTCCTCTTTGTTTGAAACATTAAGTAGGAGGAGTATGTTTTATAATAATAAAGTGCTATGTGTTGTCATCACTGTATGTTTGATGAAATCAGTTCTCTGCATTTAACCAATCATACGTCTGATACACCCAAGTGGAGCAGTGGGCAGCTTTGTAGGTGCCCGGGAAGCATTTAGGAATCAGGGAGTCTTGCTCAAGGACACCACGACTTGTGGACATGGTGGGGAGTTGAGTCTGCGACTTTCTGATCCCAGGTCAGCTGTCCTACCTCTACCCCATCTCGACCCCTGATTATATGTGTGTACATAATTATAACAATAAAAAGTTTATCCACAACAAAGCTGGGGGGGTTTTCTGGAGACTTTGTGAGGTTTTGGGGACTTTTTGGTTAGGGCTCCGATAGTAGATTACCTCCTGTTGCCCTTGGTTCATCTTGGCCTAGGGGTGATGAGAGGGTTTATTTATCTTTAGTTAAGTTTCTTCTTTTAGTCTTATTTATTTTGTAGGGAGGAGACTAAGAACGAGGTAGTAGTCATGTGAGGACGTAGTTGTAAAATGTGTTGTAATTTTGATTTTTCCTTCAGATTTTGATATAACCTACACTGTATGCGTTTTATAAGTACACAACACTTTTTTTATATCTTTCACTTTGAATAAAATTATTGCACAAAGCTGAATCAGTGGCTCCTGGGTGGTTCCCAAGTTTTGGTGAGTTCCTTTTAACATTTTTCTTCGGGGTTCTTTATTTGGTACCATATAGGGCACCTTCAGAGGTGGACCTAAAGGTTCAAGTGTGAACCCCACCCCCCACCACCACCTGTCTGCTGCTAACGGCCCCCTGAGGATGAAGTTAAAGAGCACGGCCGAGACCTTCCCTGTGTCGTCTGCTTCGGCAGGAAGGATCCAGACATGAGGGAGGGTTGTCTAGGTGTTCCTCTGGTTAATCTATCGACAAGTCTACAGCTTCCTGACCTCCTCTCATTGAGGAAGAGCACAGTTTAAAATCCTGCTCGTTCAGAGGGCCTGCGAGGATCACATGCTGACTCAGGTCTGAGTCAAGTAGGTGGAAGCAGATCTTGGACCTCCTGGAACTGGATGGATCAACACCAGGAGAAATTACTGGTTGGGTTTTGACCAATAGTCGACATTGGTCAAAGGGGTCTGAGGTTGTGGCTTTCTAACGTGTCCATATTTTTCCATATTATATTTCTTTATATTGCTATCATACTCTCTCTTTTCTCAGCCTTTGGATTGACTCATGCAGTGATTCAGTGATGTTCCACAAGCACTGCCACCAGTCTCCACGTAGCCCATTGTACTAATCAGTATTATCTAATTGTCTAAAATGGATTAGGCAGGTAATTATTCCCACAACTCCTCACACTGGGTTTCAGACAGACAGATGGACAAGCATGTAAACACACAAAAATAGACAGAGACATCCACACAGCCCTGAGGTGACCCAGCTTCACATCAAACCATTCTATTTAAAAGCAGTTGCACTATAAACAACACATGTAACATGTTCCGTCTGGTTGAAAGTGTTGACAACAACAAGATAGAACCACTTGATGCGTGACACTGGTTCCATGTGTATACTGTATTGGGATTGAGCAAAACTTATTTTAAGACGTTATGTAGATTAAAGCTTAATTTTGAATGGAACACAACACATCTTGATTAGAAATTAAGCATTATGAGTCACAGGAAGACAAACACAAACTCATGAGCACCCACTTATCTTCCCATTTTCATTTATTTGAGATTTATTCAATTATTTCAACGCAAAAACAATAAATGTTATTGAGCGTTTATCTGTTGGATGGAATACATGATATGACTATCCTTGTTCCCCGTAACACTTTAGAATGTGCAAGCCTTCTTTAGGCTTCATAACTAGTTTCATCTGAGAAAACTTTCCAGTGGAGTCTAGTAAAACAAAAAAGCAGTTCACCAGAAAAGGTTTAGTACCTGAAAAATTACTGAATGAAGTGCAGGAAAGTGGCACAAACTAAGTAAGTAAAATATGCTGCAGACTAATGTATCGTAGATTAAAAAAAAAAAAACATTTTTTAAGAATATGTCCTATAATTGTTGTACGACCTGGTTCCTAATGGTCCATACTGGTCCTTGGCCTAAATCTTAAATGGGGACCACTAATTAAAATAAATAAATAAATAAATAAATAAATAAATAAAAAGAATGTCAGCTGTAAAAACACATCTAAAAACAGCAAATCTCCTCTAATGTTAATATTTATATATTTGTTTATTTTTATTTATTTAATTATTTATTCATTTTATAATAAAATACAAAACAATTAACATACATGTAATAAGAAAAATATATACAGTATATATATAAAATGAAAGGTAGCCGATGAACAAAAATCTTATGTATCTGCTCCTTAACTCAAAAACACCACAATTTGAAACAAAATAATATTTGACCATGTGTCTGATCTTTTACGTTTAAGCACAATTTATTTATTCTTTATTCCTTGCTGCTGATACTGCTCATGTTGCTGCTGATCTGGTTTCATGTTGCTGTGTTCATCTGCTCATACAAACTCATGTTCGTGTTGCTGTTTGGAGTAATGTTATTCTATGATATTAGTGCTTA
>JARVGQ010000981.1:21327618-21338405 GCA_031762355.1 Hypsolebias martinsi | reverse complement strand
GCCCTTCCACTTGGTCTCTTGGACACATAAAACATCTACCTTCCTTCTCTGCATCATGTCAGCCAGCTCTCTACCTTCCAATTTAACAGTTGTGTAATTTTATTGTTGAATTACATAAAGGTAGGCCACTGAATGTCTGATTTCTTTGCTATGTAGCTTTGAAATTTTATAAAAGCTGATATATTCATTCAAAAGCAAACTTAAAGTTGCAGTATGTAAATGTTATAAAAATATTTTATAATAAAATTTTATATTTTATTCATTTTATTTGAGGTCTTGGTCTCGCCTTCCCTTGGTCTTGGTCTTGACTTGGTCTCGGGTTAGGTGGTCTTGAACACAACACTAGCTCTGTGAAACCAAATCATTGAAACAGTGAAGAAAGTGCAGAATTGTAACTCCTTCAGACTAAATGAGCAGACAGAGCAGAATATATTAAGGACACTGTTGTCAAGTCTCATGTTTGAATTAGCAAGAGCAGTCTGCAAACACTTTCTTGCAAGTAAGGTTATTTATTTTATTTATTTATTTTTATTTTTTTATTTATTTTATTTTATTCATTTCAAATTTAAACACAAAGACAATTTCAAAATACAAAAAAAAAAAATACAAAAAAAAAAAACCAAGACATAAAATGAAAGGCAGCGGCAGAAGAAAAAAATCGTATCATATCTGCCCCTTCTTAAACAAAATCAATTCAAACGATCAATTCAAACAATAATAATCTATAAATAATATAACAAAATACATAACTTATCAAAATTTACATTTATAATTCATTTGATATTAATTAACTTATATGTATCTTTTCAACAAAATAGTATTAAAATTTTTCTTAAATATAAACATTGACTTCACTTTTTTTTAATTTTTTACATCATTTTCCAAACATTCCACAGACCTATTATCTGTGTTGAAGTAGACCGCCCCTTTAAACTGGTTCTATGCTTTGGTTTTACAAAAATATCCATTCCCTTAAGATTATAACAACTTTTCCTTTTCACAAAATACGCTTGAATGTTCGATGGTAATATGTAATTCTGAGCTTCATTCATAACTAAATGAATATTATAGTCTACCAAATCATAAAACTTAAGTAATTTCAATTGATTATAGGTTATATTTATTAATTAGTAAGACTGAAAAAAATATATACATCATGCATTTTCCACACATTGTGAAATAATTGTTTCAAGACAACCTAACCAAGTTCTGAGTGTAATCAAAATCTGTAAAGATGAAAGAGAAACTTACATAATTCAAGCTTTGTTTGCTCTGAAAACTTTAGAAGTTTCTACAGTTTGCAATCTTTCCTACTGAAACATAGGTTTTGAATTTAATCATAAAAATTATAGCCTTGTGTAATAAAATAAAATAAAATCACAGTTGCTCAATTTTGCTTCCTGGTTCATCTTATTTATCTTCAAAAAAAATGTAGGCGTTGTAAGCAAGAAGTGCAAGAAACAACTTTTTCCTTGCTGTTTGAATAATTATTAATTTAGTTTGAAAACATGAACACCAATGTATTTTTATTTACTTATTTACAGGGGCACTGAAAAAGAAAGCTGCAAAAAGAAATAATTAGCTTTTTATTTCATTGCCAGTTTTGAGCAAAATTGTGGCACTTTCCCTCTGTGCTCTGCAGAGAAACAGCAGAGAGCGTTCCTCCTCCTCTGCTGCTTGTGAAGAAGTGTGAATCCTCTGACAGAAAGAGGAAAAAATAGGGCACTTTCATATTTATTTAAGTGTCAGATCCAGAGCTGTCTGTGGGGAGAAAGAAACAGAGAGGAAGGGAGGAAGAGAGGAGGAAGGGCTGCAACCACAGGAACTCAGAGGGCTCACAAGCCTTCCTCTGTTTTCTCTATCTCCCAACACACACGTGCGCGTGCGTAGCAACGCACACTCATCTGGCTGCACAGTGGAACGACGAACAGACTGAGAGGAGGGAAGGACGGGAAGAAAGTGAGGAGACAGAGGAAATGAAAGTGTGCATTTGTGAGAACTGTGAAGTTAAATTTCAGAGCTGAAGGCCGAAACCAGAGGAGGATTCAGGTGCTGAGCGGGTCGTGACCCACTGTCCCTGACATGTCACATCAACTCCGAGTATATGCAGTACAGAATAGATAAGTCCTCATCAATTCACATTAAAGGACAGGAAGCTTTTTTTTTTTTTTTTTTAAGGACAGGAAGCTCCCTTTCTGCTCTGACACACATTTCCTCTAATTACCTGCTGGTTTCAGGCCATGGGAAACACACACCAACACTGCCTCCTGGTGGACCTGATGTGAACTGCAGCCCAGAATGAGGACATCAAATCATCTGACTGTGGCAGCCTCTGTCCAAAATGTGACAGTGACATTTGAACTATCTGGACTCTGATACTGGACCCTAAAAAGATGGAATAGCAGATACAAGGTGGGTCACCTGCGAGCAGCTTTCTAAAAACAGAAACCTCAAACAAGCTGTAGTTCAGATTTGAGTTAGACATATAATACAATTTGCTTTATATTATCCCATTCAGTTGAAAAGGCAGCATTATATGTGACATCACTCGAGATTTGGCTCAACATCTGTAAACCTGACTGAAAAACATTTTTTTTTGAAAGAGTGTGGCCAACATCTGGACTCGGGTTTACTTCAACAGTTATGAGTTGTAGATGAACAGATCTAAAAATGATTTGAATATCATGAAAAAAGTTAAATTTTTCTTGTCAGTCATTTCAGAAAGTGTCTGTTTCATCACACAGGGAAATAATAATAGGGCCTAATTTAAAAAAAAATCAGTGTCTCAGAAAATTTACTCCTGGACATGAGCTGCAAACGTCTCTGTCCTCAAGTCCACTCCTGAATCAGAAGTGTCTTACCTGCTGAGGAGACAAAGAACTGGACTGTTGTTCAGTGGTCCAATGTCCTCTTCTCAGATGAAAGTAAATGTTCATGTCATTTTTAAATCAAGGTCCCAGAGTCTGGAGGAAGAGTGGAGAGGTCCAGAATCCACAGTTCTTCAAGTCCAGAGTGAAGTTCCCTCAGTCCACAAAGCATCTAGCAGGACATTTTATTAGAGACTTCATACTTCCTTCTGCTGCTGACGAGATTTATGGAGACGATGGTTTCATTTTCCAGCAGGTCTTGGCTCCTACCCACACTGACAGAGGTACCAACAGCTGGTTGTGTATTATTCTAATATTCTGAGATACTGAATCTGTTTTTGTATTTGTAACCCATGATTATCAAAATTACAAGAAATGCTTGAAATATTGAATCTATGTATATGATGTTCACTTTCTGAAGTCACTGACAAAAAATATTGAACTTTCACAATATCGATATTTTCAAAACACATCCAATGATTTTTTTGTGATCAGAACAATCTGTCAACTTGTTCATGAGATATTATGCAAACTGACTCGTACACATGAAAGCAATAACATGAAACTAGAGTCCGACCAAATGGAAATTTTGGCTATCGTCAATACTGATATTGGGCGGGGAAGGCTAATGCTGATAATCGATATATTGTCTGAAAATGTTTTAGCTTTGTCCACCCCCAAGAATCTCAACAGCTACTTTTAAACCTGTTTTAACGCTCGTAACAAAGATAATAAATTATCAAGTGTTTTACAAAACTATAAACTAAACATAGGCACACCCTTCTCTGTTCATTGTCAGTCATGTATGAAGATCTATTTAGTATTAACAGCAGCTGACTCAGATCTTTTTTCTTTGGACAGAAGATTTGAGATAATGCATTTCATTGAGGTCGACAGATGTTACCAACACTGAGACACACCATACTGACCGCTACGTTTGATTTATTGTTCTGGACAAAGCTTTAAAAGGCAGGTTGAAGAGAATTTAATGTTGATTTTTTTTAAATTTATTTTACAGATCAGTTATAATAAACTTATCACGCTCTGCTCAGCAAAAGATGCTACACCTGCTCCTTGCTTCTCCTCTCGGCTGTGAACAGTCAAGACTTGAAAGTAGTCCGCATGCGCCCTCTGCTGGATACATTCTACAATTACACCGTTTGCAAGTAAGGACACAGCTCATTCCCTGAATTTTAGGGGGGTGAAAATGAAAAGTGTTTATATTGGTGCATTATGGGCTCATTATTACCAATACGATATGTCCCCATGCGCTTATATCGGCCTAAAATATCATCCATATCGATATATTGGTCAGGCTCTACATGAAACTGTACACAAATGTTACTCACCAACATTTAGGTGAACCAATTCAAAGGTCGTCTGTAGATTCGTAAATAACGTAACGCAGAGAAGGTTTTCATGATTTGATTGATTTTATTTGTAAGGCACAAGAAGTCCTTCCTTACTGCAGAACATTTCATATCATTTATAGTAAATTTTTGTTGCACTGCTTTTTTTTTTGTTATTGTTTAAACGAAGCTATGATTTCAGACACAAAACTTTTTTTTCTGCCAAAGTACACACTTTTTGTTTTACATTATACACAAAATAAGTATACTGTATATATAAAAAAAAGACAAAGCTCAAAACGCTTACATTGCTTCAAGCTATGAGGGCGGGGTGAGGATGGGAGAGGGGTTAAGGGGTGGAGAGGAGGGTTAGGGTACAGATGAAGAAGATTAAAAAGCTTTGTAAGGGTTAACAGATATAGTTTCTCCCTGGTGTCATGTCAGATTTGTAACAAACGGCACAAGAATCATCCAGGAAAGACAAGAGATGCAGCCATATACACATAAAGCTTATAATGTAGACGTGTACAGAGAGGCGAGCTCCTCCATCTACTTGCAGCTTTCTTTATAACGTCAGCTCCGCTGTTTATATTCAGTACTGTTTAGAACAAAAATTAAAATAGGGGGGAGGAATCAAGTGCACCGATCACAAAACTTCTGGCTAAAACTAAACAGAAAGTTTCTGCTGGAAAGAAATCAGTGTCCGTTCCCTGCAGACATGCACTGATGTGTTTGTGTCAGCGTGGAGTTACTGTAGACACAAACGGTATGCGCTTAGCAAGCTTAATTCACAAGGAGTTAGTTTAGTTGTCATGAGATGGGCCTTCCATCGTCACCGGCCACCACACCTGTACAGCTGTTTATACACAATTTGCCACGTACAGTATACAGATACACAACGGCAGGCTTTGCTAAGAGCTTACCCTCAGATCAGAAAGGTTTAACTCTGAAGTCCCCTCATCTGTACTGTATTTAGTTTCTACTAAAAATGTATCAAACCACCACAAATCTGTGCTTTGTCATGTTTAAAAAAAAAAAAAAAATTAAAAAAAAGCAAGTCGAGTTCTTGGACTTTTCAACCTGAACGAACTACACGAAGAGAAACCTCTCGCTCTCTAGAGATGATGGGAAAAGTGTGATTACAGCTCAGCTATTAAAAAAAAAAAGTCCATCCACAGGATCCAACATGGACAGGATTACCAACAGGACCAAGTTTTCTAGAAATCCATGCAAAATGTTTACATGTTTTTGTACAACTGCACCTCAACTCTCAGAAATAAACATTTATTAAAGTCAGCTGTGATTCAGGTGAGCTGCTGGAAGTCCCAGCACGCCAGCGGTGCACACACATTTGACTTTCGTTACCTGGTCAGAGCTTACGCTGCTCCACGAACTGAGCGGCTGGTTGGTTTTGTAACATTTGTGCTGCCTTCAGCTCGCCTGACAGCTGAAATTAAAACTTCACTGTATTTAATACGAAAAGATTTGATCTGCATGTACAGAACTAAACAAAAGATGCTCCTCCAATATTGTTTTTTTAATTGAAGCGTTATGAATTGTGGTTAAACAGAAAGAAAATACTACCTCTTTAAACATTATTACATTAGTTTTCTGCTTATATGGTTTTATCTCCAGAATCCTTTTGCACAAACACTGATGTGCTGCAACTAAATAGATCCAGAGTGGAACAAATATGCACAGCAAAGGGTTAATAAGTAGCCTCCAATTCAACAGGGAGATCAATTGGGGCTTGTGTTAATTTTCAGACTGCAGAGATTATTTTATGTTTCAGCTGAGATGACTGTGTCAGCTGTTTTATGTCACATGATGCTTCTTTTTGTTTCTTTTCTAGAAAAATGTATAAAAGTTTAAGCAAATATTATACATTTGTGATGTTATTTTATGAGCTGGTAGAAATAATTTTATTTCGTCTGCCAATAATACTTGGGGGCCTACACATTACGACAATTTATACAATTACGCTGTCAGGCAGATAATGCTTTCATACAGTTTCTATGCAGTTTCACCAAACTTCCACTGGACTAAAGGTGTCGTAAAACGAGATGTTTGTTTCTTCTGGGAGCTGTACAGTCTGTGCTTCCTCCATGGTGCGTTTTACATGAAAACTATTCAGAATTTGAGTTTTCCTTCTCCGCCTTGCATGCAGGGAATAAACCACTTGTACTAGAACATGAAAAGTGTGAACTCATAAAGCAAGAGTATTTAAATGTGACTTTACAGTTTTTAATGCTGGGATTTAGCTGACTATTTCAAGAGCAACAGAATCCAAAGCTTTTCCACAGAGCGGCTTGGACCGGCCACATGCAGAGATAAATACCTTTAGTCCAGAGCCCGTGTTTTAAGTTTGTTCCTGCTGAGTGGATAAATATGACATTCGCGTGTAACGTAGCTTGTATGCTGTTTCTGCTTTGTCCTTGTTTTGCTGAAAACTGCAGTATGTGAGGATTCAAAGATACTCACTGCCCTCACAACTCTCGACCTGCAAATTTCAACAATAGTGAACGTTAAAGATGGAAAAGTGTGTGGGAGAGTGGCTGCTCTGTTGCAGGTTGTGCTACCACAGGTTTGACTATTGATGCTTCTCAGTTAGGACATTCGGTGGATTCTTCTGTACACCGAAAAAATCTGAAATCAGCTGAAAAGGCGGATTCATCAGCTGTAAAAAGGTTTAATTTTTGTCTTCGTCCCTCTAAAATTTGAATTAAATGACAAACTCTGTCAACAGGCGAGCTTTTATTGTACTGGACATAAATTTATCTTTTTGATCTGTAACAATCCTAATTGAAACTCCCAATCCACAATTAGCTCAGATCCATGCATGCAATTGGAAAAGTGAAAAATATCAATAGGGTTTGTCAGTGTGAGACTGAGGTTTGAACTGTTTTGTTTCCAATACATTTGAAAGGTTTTTGCCTGTTTAACACCATGAAAATGATGCAGTTTCAGATCAGCCCCCCCAAACAAGAACCTTTGTACACAAAAAAATAACATAAAAACCAAGAGAGGGGAAAGTGGGAGGATGGTTTAGACAAAAAAAAAAAAAAAAAAACAATACAGAAACAAAACAATTTAAAGAGATTTAAAAAAAATCAGGAAGAAACTGAAAACAATTCAAAGTCAACAGAAAAAAATTGTCTTAAACAGAAAAAATAATAAAAAAAAGGAAATCAGATCTAAACGAGAGACAAATTAAAACTTTTCTCAAATTGTAAAGATGAAGAGATCAGAGCGGTAAAGTTCTCCGAGCACTGGGACTGGTTAGAGGTCTGAAGCTTTGTTGGGGAGACAGAAACCTGTGTTGGATTAGATAAAAGAGATGGAGACCAGAGGAGAGGCTGCGGGGCCAAAGAGGAGGTCAGATCTGGAGGATTCAGTTCTCTGTGATCAAAGAGCTGAAGTGGGGGGGACACACCATCTAATCAGACTTGTCTCCATCTTCCTCGCGGTGGCTGTCGACGCCTTCTCGAGAAGCCTTCTCCTCCTTAGCCAGCTGGGCTTGGGAGGCCAGCAGGGAGGAGAGTGAGAAGAGGCCGGAGGAGGTGGTGACGGCAGGGAGGGTTGGCTGGCTCAGGCCCAGAGGCAGGGGGGTCATGGGCAAGGCCAGGCCCTGAAGCTGAGACAGCTGGTGAGCCTGGAGCTGCTGCTGCATCAAAAACAACCAAACACAACTTATTAAGATTCAGAACACAAACCACTGTCAACAAACAAACAAACACTGAGTGGGATAAAAAACACACGTTACAGAAGTTCACAGAAGTCATGGTGGATCAGGTGCAAAAGTTTGAATTCAGGTTTAGAAGAGAACGACGAGGCTGCAACAAACAACCTGTTCACAACTGAAGAGAAACTCGTCATGTTCTAATAAGAGACGAGAGCAAAAGGCACAGAACCCAACCTGCCTCAAAAAGGCAACTGTTTATGGTTTATGGACAGACAACGTGTTACTCTCACCACTACTACTACTGATGATGATGATGATGATGATGATACAGCGTTGATTCTGGGCAGTTCAGGTCACAAACACAAGCCTGTGCAGACCAGCTTGCTTTCTATTCCAACCAGAATCCATTTAAGTTCAACTTAGTTTATTTATAAAGCACCAAGTCACAACAGAAGTCATGTCAGAGCACTGAACAGAAACATTCATATATAAAAATAATAATTTAACAACATTATTTATCTGAGGAGCAGACTGCTTTGAATTTAACTCCATCACAGACTCTCATCTTGAGCAAGCATGAAGGCGACAGTGGAAAGGAAAAAACTCCTTCTTGAGGAAGAAACCTTTAGCAGAACCAGGATCAGGACAAGTGGCCATCTGCTTTGACCAGCTGAGTTTGAGAAGAATAGATACACAATGGCAGATCAAGAATCACGTTAAGATAGAAATAATATCAAATTTTAACAATTCATTTAAAGAAATGAGGTCAGTTTGTCCTCCAGTAGTCTAAGCCTATAGCAGCATAACAAGTCAACCCTAACTATAGGATTCATCAAAAAGAAAAATCTTAATCCCATTCATAAAACTGGACAATGTGTCAGCCTCACGGACAGAAACTGGAAGTTGGTTCCACAAGAGAGGAGCTTGAGAACTGGAAGATCTTCAAACCATTCTACTTTTGGAAACTCTAGGAACCACAAGTAAACCTGCAGTCTGAGAGAGAAATGCTCTGTTAGGAAAATATGAAACAATAAGATCGGTAATATAAGATGGAGCTAGGTTGTTGAGGGCTTTGTAGGCTAGAAGTAAGATTTTGAATTATATTCTGGACTTGACAGGGAGCCAGTGGAGAGAAGCAAAAACTGGAGAGAGATGATCTCCTACTAACTCCATTTAAGACTCTGGCAGCAGCATTTTGGATTATCTGAAGATGTTTTAACGTATTTGAACACCCAGATAACAAACCATTGCAATAGTCCAGTCTAGACGTTATAAAAGCATGAACCAGTTTTCTGCATCATTTTTAGATGTTTCCAATTTTAGCGATACACTAAAATAAATACACTAAGACAACACCCTGTTGTTGTTGTTTTTCAGCAACACACTGGATGAGCTACATAACTAGACCCAGAGTTAAATATTGGTGCACCCAGAGCAGCAAACAAAGAACAATTAATAATGATGAAGGGGTGCTGTCTAAGTGGCTGCATGTTTGACATGTCTTTACAATAATGACGATGTTCCAGTAGATATTAAGGAAGGGGGTGCAGTGCCAGAGGAGTGCTCTGACTGTAGCGGGGATCTCTGTGATCCTGACTGCCGGTGAGAGATATGGGAAGGAGACAAAGTGGTGCCCTCACCTGCAGTCTCTCGCTAAACTGAGAGCACAGTTTGCTCCTGCATGAACCGGACATCAGAAAGCATGACCCACCCTGCTTTACTCTGATTGGGTGAAACTAGTTCTGGGTCTGATAACTCTCAATCAGGTCATCTGGACAGTTTCTTTTCAGTAGAGACGTTCCAGCACGCTGTTACGGTAAACAACTCAAGTGGACCAACCAGATATCAGATTTGACACCTGGATTACTGAGTATGAACTTTCTTAGTTCTGGGTCTCTTTATCTGTTGAAACCAGTGTCAGTTTCATCCCTGTCTCATCGCCCGCAACAAAAACATGTTTTTTCCTCCTCCTCTGAGATGACGGAAATCCAATGCCATTAGGTAACATAAATTAAGACTGTAAATTAAAAAACTTAAAGCACAGAGTGGGAACAAGTTGAGCTTATTACAGTAAATGGTAGTGGTATTTATTTAAAATAGCTGGAGAAAGAGGCTGTGCAATAAAAAAAATTAAGTGGATTAAAAATTATAGTGCTTATTTATCATTTAGGTTTTGAAACTTTAAATCAAATTTATAACTTCTGTATCTTAAAGGGAAATTCATATAATTTGAGGTGGGGGTTTAAGGACAGGTATAAACAATATCTTACCTGTTACCGATAGCTCCTTGAATCCCATTGGAGTTGTCTTAAAACAGCTCAAATGTTTCATTGTAGTTCATGCAATTCATGCTATTTAATAAAAAAAATTGCATTGCCATCAATTTTGCTTTACTTGTTTTGTTTACAAGTGCAAATAGCAGCAGCAGACTGCTGTAGCACTTCTGGTGTAATCTGGGACACTTTCAACATGAATATCATGTTCCTGCCAGAAGACCCTGTACATGAAAATGACAGCAGGATAAGAGTTTGTAAAATAGTGTTTGCATGAAATGCCATAAAATCTGTACTTATCTTCTTGTTTTTAGTATTTCACCCTGTTTTATAGCACCCTGATTTATTATTCTACACATTACTCTTATTTTAACTGCATTTTTACTGTAGTTTATTGTTGCCATTGTTTACTGTTATTGTTGTCTGTACTGTATATGTTCTGTCTGGAACAGGTCTCTCTTGTAAATGAGTCCTCACGGCTCAGTGAAACTAACCTGCATAAATAAAGGTTGAATGAATGAAAAAAAAATTGAGATTAGGATATCTGATAACTCTCAATCAGGTCATCTGGACAGTTTCTTTTTAGTAGAAACGTTTCACCCTCACTCCAGAGGGC
>JARVGQ010000981.1:21038056-21049813 GCA_031762355.1 Hypsolebias martinsi | reverse complement strand
GTTGTCATCATTCTTAGTTTGTAGCCAGGTCTCTCTTGTAAATGAGTCCTCGAGGCTCAATGAGATTAATCTGCCTATATAAAGGTTGAATGAAAAAAAAAAAAGACCACATACTTACATGTAACCATGTAAAGTGAAACTGATAACACAGTAAATATTTATATTAGCATTCAGGTGAATATTAGTAAAAGATTAAGGACCGGAGTTGTTTGAAAACATCTGTACAGTAATCCACTTTGATCTCTGCTCAGACTTTAGCCCATAAATCCAGTCAACATATGAGCCGGATCCTCCCGGAACAGGATCCGGGAACACTCTTATTCTGACAGGGTGCATTCCAGTAACTGTTTGATTAGATTTGCTAACTCTCAGGCAATGCTAAAGTTGTGAACTTTAATAAAGTTTAATAAACTTGAATAAAGTTTAGTAATAAAGTTATGACTGCCTTGAACAAATAAAACATATATTGGATATGTAAACTGAAAATAATCAGATGGAGTCCCACAAGGCTCAATACTGGGACCAGTCTTGTTTAGTCTGTATTGATTTACCCAATGTCTGCAAAACTGTAAAAATGCAATTACCAGTATGTGCGGATCGTATTGTATGTTTGTTGAAAAACCAAAAAGTGAAGCTGCTGTGGTGCTTTCTAGTGCCATGATGCAGGTGTCTCACTGGCTCCAGGACTCTTGTCCACATCTCAACATTACAAAAACAGTCTGTATGTTTTTCTCTCGACTGCCAGCAGATAATGAGCAACCATCTGTGTTAGTCAGCGGAGAGACATTAGATGTGGTTGAACAATTGAAATACCTTGGAGGCATTTTTGATTCCAATCTAAATTTCAAGCAACATATAAAGCGAATTTCACTGATAATTAAACATAAACTGTCAAACTTCAAACATATAAGACTTTCTCTGACAACAGAATCAGCAAAGGCTTACATGCACGCCATGATTTTCAGCCACCTATTGTCCTACTACATGGCCTCACACTTCAGAGACCATTATGAAGCCCCTAAAGTCTCTTTTTAAGAAAGCACTGAAATTTTTCAACAAAAAGCTTTTACAGTATCATTATTGTAACATCATAAGGACAACATTCTGGATTTTGATAGCTATCAGATTTTTATGGAGGCTTTATTTTTAAAGTTTTAAATGGACCTGCTTCTCCTCCTTTAATGTATTTTGTAAGTAAAAAAAACATATAAAACAGTAAACACAAGAGCACTGACTAGAGGAGATTGTAATGTATAGTGGCACAGGACAAAATTTGGCCAAATGGTGTTGTCCATCAGAGGCACACAGTCATGGAACACACTCCCAGTTTCTATCAGGAAACTGTGTCACCTACTTCAGCTTTAAAAACTCTTTGAAACATCGGCTGAAAACTAACCAGAAGTGCACTCGTGTAGATTGTCTATTTTCTTATGGCATCAGACCTTTATTGTTATTTCATGTTGTGTTACGTGTTATATAGGTGACGTGTGTGTTATTATCTGCTCTTTGTTTTGTGGGATGTTTCTTGTTCTTACCTGCCTTAGGACAACAGATGAAAATTAGCTGTTGTGCTAACTCCGGCATATTTACATTGATGCTTACTGCTGTCATGTTGATTAAAATGCTTCCTCTTCTTCTTTCGGTTTTTCCCTCTTCAGGGGTTGCCACAGCGAGTCATCCTCCTCCACCTCACTCTAATGCATTGTCCTAATTTAAATAAATGAATGAATGAATGAATAAATAAGTAGCAGTCATAAACTGCTAAAATACTCTAATGGATGATCAGGGTGTCATTGTTTTCTTGTGTAATGGCTCATAATGTTTGTGCACTTTAACCAGCAATAGTTAGGTTCTCAAGTCTTTGCTATTATTTTATGGGTCAAAACCTAAATGGTTTGGGACACACTGCACTAAAGTCAGGTTTCAAGATCCGGTTTTATCAGCTGAGCAGATTTGTCCCAGCTTGTCCTCTGCCAGTTTTCTTTCAGTTCTCCATACTTCACTTCCTTTTCTTTATTTTTTATTACATATTAATTGAAAATGTCATGATTTCAGCTTCACTAATCAGTTACTGATATGAGATTTTACTTAGATTTAGACTTTACTCTGTTTTCATATTCCTTTCACAGGAAGTGGATGTTGATCTGAAAACGAGTAACCAGGAGACTCTGCTTGAAGCTGGCTGTTTGCTGCTGATTAAGGAAGAACTTCCTTCACCAGACGTCCCAAGTCTTTACACACGCCTCCGCAGCCTGCAGAGACTCAGAGTCAGACTCTTGTTTTTGTCTTTTCAATATTTTGTCCTCTGAGAAATCAGAAGGAAAAAAAATGCTGTGGGAATAATTTATAAAGTCCTCCTTTATTTAAAACTGACTTTGATTAATTTTACAGAGGGAGCTCACATTCACTGTCTGCCTACAGTACACCTACGCCAACATGGACGAAGAGGTGGAAGAAAGGCTACCAGTAACAGTGGGAAAACCTTTGGTGTCCAAACTCAATCTCCACGAGCCACGACCCTCTCGAAACTCCTCAACTTACTCCACCGTCAGCTCCTGCAACTATCCTGGGAGCTCCTCTTTTGTTGAGGAATTTGCCTCTATTGCTTCTGTCTCAAGCACATGGCCAGACTATGACCAAACTGGCAGCAAAGTTTCTAATGCTGAAGTTTTCATTTCATCCAGGAGTGCCAATGTACCGGAAGAGACAGATAGTCCAGAAAAATTCAGTGCCCCACAACGTCTTGTAGCCAGCAAAAGCCTGCCCCACAGCCAAAAGAATGATGCTAACTACAAATTCAGTGACATGTACAATTTCCACTCCTTCTAAGCATTGTGATGCAGTGATAGTGATAAATTATCAATAATTCCCTGGAACACGTTGCATAAAGATCTGGAGTGGTTGACTTTGACCTCTCTAAGGGATTTTAAACAATTAAGTTCAATGCAGACATGCTCCTAATTTTTTAGTATTTTACCATTTTATAATGTAGCTTTTTATTTTGTTTTATATCACTACTTTTATTTACTTTTCATTTTACAGTGTATGCATTTTATGGCTGTTTATTGCTGTGTGAACTTATCTGTGGTTTGTCTAGGGTCCCCTTAGGTCTCTTGAAAATGAGTCCTCATGACTCAATGAGACTAATTTGTATAACTAAAGGTTGAATAAAAGAATAATTCATGTCCAAAGATGAAAGTGAAAGTGTACATTTCAATAATAGGAGCATACAAATTGTTTTGTTTTTTTTTTCTTAACTATGCATAATGTTTTTATAAATAAGTTTGTATTGATGTGGATTTTTATAAAGTTAAATATGAAACTGTGAATGAACAGAGAATAGAATGAAACGTGTGTTGTGTGTTAATGTATTTCCTGCTTTCCTGCATTGTATTTCTTGCTCTGTGGTTTCCACATACTTTGGCAAGTTAGTTTAATTTATATTAGTTTATGAGGATATTCAAAGCACATACACATAAATACTTCCTAGTCAAGATTAACTTTTCAGCAGAAAAATGCCATTTATCCTGTTTGTAGTAAACATTTCAGATATCTCATTCATCACTAATAAGACTGTTATTTTGATTAAGAGGAATACTAATAATGTTATATGCACAGTGTGTGCTCTCAGGGATTCATTACCTGCAGTGTCCCCTCAGTGCAAACTGAACTTGGCAAAAAGGCCTTTCTTTATTCTGCTCCTGTAACAGCTTACAAAAGTGTTTTTTTTTTTTCTTAAAATACTTTATATTTTTGCTATTTTGGGGTGTAAATGGGACCTCGGGTACATAATTTCGTTCCACCTCATGCACCACGTGATGTGACGATAAACTTGACCTTGGAAAAAAAAATCTGAAGCTATCAATTTTGATTTCTTTAAGGGATTTTAAACATTTGATAATGCCAATATAAATGTCAAAGCAAATATGTTCTTGTTATTAGTGTTTTACCTTGTTTTATATGACATCTTGATTTTACTGTTTATAACTTATTTTACCGGTATTTGATTTTAATTTATTTTGGCTGAATTGTTGTCTGTACTATATGTTATCCATCTAAAACTTCTTCCTTGAAAATGAGTCCTCGTGACTCAGTGACTAACCTGGATAAATAATGAATGAATATAATAAAGGTTGTACTACTGTACTGAGAACTGATTTCTGAGGGTATGGTTTAATTATTTGGTACAACGGCCTGCCATAAAAGAGTATCTGCACTAACATCGAAGTGCGCATGCGCCTCGACGTTGCCTTGCCCCGCCACAGGTCCGCCATTTTGCAATCCGTTTTGGAAGTGTGCTGTTTCCATTCGTGGTGCAGCGCAAGTCGCTACATTTCGCACATATCAAACAAAGTGTTCTTTTTACATTAAGAAATATTTACAAGCAAGACTATGGCAAACACATCTGCAGACGCGGAACTTCCGGAAGGAGCAGAGGTTCGCAAACTGTCGGAGCTGCGAGTGATAGATTTGAAGGCCGAGTTGAAGAAACGAAACCTCGACACGGCTGGCATCAAAAGCGTCCTTTCTGAGCGTCTGAAAAAGGTCTGTCCACCATTACATTAAAGTTTTGAAACAATGTTGTGGATTAAAAAAAAAACCTAGCAAAGCATGCTGAAACGTAAAAATGCAAATTACGAGGCTTTTCCAATGCATAAGGCTAACTGTTAGCCTCCGCGGTCATTTAGCTCAGCGCTATCGGGTCGCTAGCGTCTGCGTCATGTAACTTCATCTGATTCAAATCGTTTAGATTTGTGTGCGGTATCCTGTAATGATGGCACTTTGTTCATTTAGTTGTTTTTATGTTCCTTAACAGGCGATTGAGGAAGAGGGGGGTAATCCAGACGAGATAGTTGTC
Organism: Hypsolebias martinsi; assembly: GCA_031762355.1. Taxonomy (NCBI): domain Eukaryota; kingdom Metazoa; phylum Chordata; class Actinopteri; order Cyprinodontiformes; family Rivulidae; genus Hypsolebias; species Hypsolebias martinsi. The sequence goes on along the minus strand of JARVGQ010000981.1, from coordinate 21,044,955 downwards.
CTTCCGGAGTCGACCCCCAAAAAGGCCAACCTTACACCCAAACGAGGAGCGGCTAAAGGTAAAATGGTGACGGTGCACATCAGCCAATGTGCACGTGCAGCATGGTTCACAGAACTAAACGAAGCTGCAAAGTCACGTGCTGGTAGAAAAAAAAAATGGCACATGATCTTTGATTCTCGCGCGCATGTGATTTTTCATTCATTCAACCTTTATTTAGTCAGGTTAATCTCATTGAGTCTCGAGGACTCATTTACAAGAGAGACCTGGCTACAAACTAAGAATGACAACAGCAACAGTAGATTTTCCTTGGACAATCAACAATAGACAATCATAAGAGAGAAATACAGATTTTTTTTAACAAGTTAAAACAAAGATGTCAAAGTAGCAAAACAGACAGATTATAAGGCAGATGTAGAAAATCAAAAACAGGAACATGTCAGCATTGGTTTTTGCCAGGATTCCAACAGATTCTTAAAGTCATTTAGAATGGCCGATGTACGATATTGAAATTTAACACTAAATCGGCCAATACCGTGCCGATAATATCATGCATCCCCATTTCTTACTACATTTTAACAATGTGTTGAGTCATTGTGCATCAGTGTGCTTTCCAGTTTTTTGTTTGTTTGTTTTTTCCCACATATGGAAGGTGTTTATGTCAGAGTGCAATTGGCAAGCAGTTCAATTTTCATTACTACCTGTAGAATAGTTATAGAATTGGCTCTAAACCAAACCCATTTTCTGTAGATTCCAAACAAGAAAATGATGAAACAGAGGATGGCACCATGGAGGAGGATTCTCGGGATGAACATGTAAGTTTTGACAACAGGTTTGTTCATTCGTACACACGTTTGGCTCCGGTATTATGGTTAATATGTGACATTTGTTTGCTTTCCTCATTAGGATGACCTTTTGGATGAGCCTGAGAACATGCAGGACATGGACATCCTTGACATGAATGTTCTGGATGAGACTGAGAATGACAGTGGGATTCCAGCTGATGATAACTTGGAGGATGAAGATAATTTTGATGAAACTGAAGAAGCTGACTTACAGACTTTAGAGGATGAGGATAAGGCCCTAGAAGTGAGAAACTTGACTCTCAAATTGACTATTGAAGTGCTTTAATTATAAACGTGTAACGCATCCTAATATTACTCTTAATATTTTAACAGTTAGAACAAAGTGAGACTGGTGAAGGGGATGAAGATGTGACATGCTCATCATCCAATGTGGTACATTTGCTCACAAATATAATTGACCTGAGATTTTGAAGAAATGATGTTCTTTAAATGTTAAACTTTGCTTCCATGTGTTTTCTTTTTAAAGGATCCAGATGCTGCTGATGGAAAAGGACAAGCAGGTACTGTAGAATGAGGTTTATCAGAAACTTTTTATTTTAGTGATTAGCTTGGAAATGCAGACAGTTTAGTTACAATCAAGAGGAAAGACTGGAATCCCAAAGGGGATTGCTGGCCATGTGTTGAAATCTTGTTAACCATTAAAACATAATCTACATTTTTAAATGTGTGCCGAAACACAATCTGTGTTATAAAGTGTTAACACATTTGTGGTTAACAGTTTGATGCAGTTGGTCAGCAATCACACCCCATGGTCAGGGACGATTGAGCCATTGCTGGTGATTGTAGGTTGCCACATGAAGATCAAGACAAAGAAGATTCCCCCGGATTTATCTGCAACTATCACTTGAAATGAAACTGTTGGACCTGAGCTGAAGTTATGGTCAATAAAAATGGACGTTGAAAATGTGCAAGGCCTAAAGAAGATGGATTGCAGTTTGTCTCCACGGCTGCATGCCTGCTTTTGTGGCTCTCTTCAGCAATACGCCATTAGTATTGTTTGGATCAGGTGACTAGAGTGAAGTGGTTCTGCTTGAGAAATGAGCAAAAACCCCTGTAGTTGTTTGGTTGTCCTCCACCCTTTGGGTTCTTTTCCAGTCTTTTTGTTTGGGTTCATCCTGAACTTTTCAATACATAGTTTTAAAAGTACAAGCCAGTGGTCATGACGTTCCTAAACCAGGCCTTGCCAGTTCCTCGTTAACCATTGATGTGTTTCAGAAGTGATTAAACTCTGTGCCATTCTATTCCTGTTAAATCCGTAGAAAATGACAAAGTAGCCGGGTCATGTTTATCTGAGCCACTTAAAGAAGATCACCACGGGACGAGCCCTGAAGAAGACCAAGCTGCCACCTCCAGAGGGAAAGACGCTGTGTCCACCACTGGAGCCAAGCCGGACGGCGATGCATCTGTTGCACGGAACGAGGACGGGGACGAGCAGAACGTCCCTGAAGAGACATTTGACTCTGAAAACAAAAGCTCGCAGGCTGTTAGTGTAAGCGAACAGGGTGACACGAGTGAAACTGTTGATTCAGAAAAGGGGTCTAAGAAGGGGGAGGAGGATGAGAAGACAGAAGATAGTGCTGCCCCGGATTCAACCTCAACGCTGAAAGAGTCCTCTTCTGTAGAGGGCGATGATCAGAAAAAGAGGTTTGTTGCTTTCTGTGTATTTTAGAAACCAAAATGGTTATCTCTTGTTGCATTGGCCTCTTTGTCTTAGCAAAATATGGATGCTACTTGGAGGTAAATAAAAAAAGTTCTGTGGATATGTGATGGGTTGTCATTACTTACACTCACTTTATTATCCCTTATAAAGTAATATAACGGGGTAGTAAGATGGTAGAATTCTATCCATTGCCCCACTCCACTGTGGACCATGATGAGTTGATCACCGAGAGTAAAGTTTAATACTGTAAAGTGTAAACTTCTAATTTTAGGTGGCCCCAGATGCTCTTGTTTGTGTTATTCACAATGATTTTTCATTTTGATTTTAGCTCTGAAGAAAAGGACAAGGCCGATTCTACGGATGAAAAGGGTAATGAACTTTTTGTTGTTGTAGTCACCATATTTTGTGTAGTTTGCTTATTTTGTTTTTCTTTTGTGCAGCCGCTGGAAGTGGTGCTGCATCAAGCAGCAGGAATCTGTGGGTCAGTGGTCTGTCCTCGACTAGCAGAGCAGCTGATCTGAAGGCTCTGTTCAGCAAACATGGCAAGGTGAGTCCTGACAATTTGTTTCTTACTAACATCTCTAGCTCTAATTGCTTATTAATGTTTGATTTTTAAAAAGTCTTAGTGCAAACAATGTTTTTAAAAAGGTTATGTTCATTTTTGTGCTTCCTGCAGGTTTGTGGCGTTAAGGTGGTGACTAATGCCAAGAGCCCCGGGTCTCGCTGCTATGGCTTTGTCACGATGGCGACCACAGAGGAGGCCACTCGCTGTATCGACCACCTCCACAGGACCGAGCTGCACGGCAAGATGATCTCTGTGGAGCAGGTGAGTTCTGGAAGATGATGGTAGTGCAACCATTAGTTAATGTTTCTGATATATGTTCAGCACTCAAGATCTAATTTTATAAAATGTAAAGTGATGGATTTAATTGTCACTGCTAGCCATATTTACTACTTTTCTCAAAGTGCTTTTTTAGTCTTGGTAATTTTTGGTTCCTTGTCTCTTTCCACCTGATCAGTGTGAAGGGCACAAAGTTCTTTAAAACCACAAAAACAATGTATAAACTTTAAAATGCTAAAATGTTTATGACTTTAGACTGATTTTTTTTTTTTCAAAAGCTATTGCATGTTTGATAGCAATATACAATGGTGTTTTTTATTTTTGTTTTGTTTTACTCAGTGAAATTCCTAGTCTCGATAATTTTAGTTTATTTTAAAATTAATTTAAAGTGTTATCTTAGTAGTTTGGAGTGAACCTGTTCTTGTTTCATGATTTCAGGCTAAAAATGAACCTGCTGGGAAAAAGGCGTCCGACAGGAGGCACTCCACTGACTCCAAGTAAGATCGTCTGCTGGATCACTTGAGTCAGGGGTTCATCTGTGTATATGTTGTAGTGTAGTGTCTTGGTTGGTTTAAAACTGCTACGCCCGGTCTCAAAAACACATTCTGATGAATCTGATGTGTTAAATGTGATGTTAATTTTTTTTTATATATATATATTTCTGCAGGTCTGATGGGAAAGATAAGACTGAAGAAGGAAAAGGTGATAAAGGTTTTTGTTGAACATTCTTACCGTAAGTAAACTTTGTTTTAAAGTAATCATTTTGTTACTAAACGTTTTTTATCCCTTGTTTGACAGAGCGAGATGAAAGGACTGTTGTCATGGATAAATCCAAAGGAGAGCCTGTTATCAGCGTTAAAACCAAAAGCAAAAGCAGGGACAGGGTAAGAAAACGTTCACCTGAAGAGTGCTTCATGTGAGAAGACAGTTGGAGCTTTCTTGTAGTAAATTCATTGCAGATTTTCACATTTTTGGACTTGTGGTCTTTAACACTTCTTGTTTGTTTCTTCAGAGCACAAAGAGTCGAGATCGTGCCTCCTCCAGTAAAGAGAGGAAGGACATCCTGACATTCGACCAAATCAAGGAGCAGAGAGAGAGGGAGAGACAGCGACAACGAGAGCGAGACCTCAGAGAGGCTGAGCGACGCAGATTCCCGTAAGGAGCGAGACACAAATCCTACAGAGAACTGAATGTTACAGAAACTACTAATATCTTTTATCACAGCTCTGCTATTAATGACGAATAATGTATGAGAGCTAAAGACGCTTGTTCATAAGTAAGGATTTTTTTTTTTTGTCTTCGTTCAGAGACCGCAGTCGTGACCGTTCAGAGCGGGAGCGAATTCGTCTGTTCCGGGAACGAGAAGAACGGAAGCACTTGATGCATAACAGACGCTGGTTGGAGGTAAAGTCATGTGACTTTCCTTTAGCTGAGTATTACTGACGTCACTTTTCTTTTTGTTTTTAAATACAGCTAACATTTAGTTTAATTTCTTCCCAATAGTTGAGCTTTATTGTCAATAAATATTAAACTTGCAGGAACGTTTTCAGGGTTTTATTTGATTTATTTTTTGTTATTCCAGCTGTAAATAGAAGAAGTTCTCATCCACATTGATAGTTACAGTGAGAGTTCTTGTTGGCAGGTTGAGAAGCAGCGTCTTGAGGCCGACCGTATCGAGCGTCAGTTCCTGGAGCGTGAGAGGATGCGTATAGAGTACGAGAGGCGGCGTGAACAGGAAAGGATCCTCAGGGAGCGTGACGAGTTGAGGAGGCAGCAGGACCAGCTGCGCTACGAACAGGACAGGCGCCCAATGAAGAGGCCGTACGACATGGATGGAAGGTATTCAATACAATGACAACAGCCCAGCACTGGGCAGATTTATTGATTATTGGCGCCATTTGATTTATTACTGAAATGTCAGTTTAGTTTATGAGCAGCTCACCAGATGAATTTCCATTTTTGTTAAAGGAAAGATGATTGGCCTGATAAGAGAATGTCTATGGATGACCGTTATGGCCGCTCAGACTTTGGTCGTCAGGACTTTGATCACAGGGATCGGGGCCGGTTCCAAGACGACATGTCTCTGGACAGACGGGACAGTGCTCAGGTAAAACCAGGATTCTCTTCTTGAGGATAACATTAAAAGTTGTACATTTGACAAGAAACAAATTGTTTCTTTACACAACTGTAGCAAAGCAAGCGTTATGCATCTCGCTGAGCTTTGTTTAGAGCCGCACACTTAACAAAAATAAATACGAGCCTCTCGTCTCTTCTCGCAGCACTTCTCAGACAGACATGGCAGAGACTCCTGGGGCGGAGGCTACGACAAGCGCATGAATACAAGGTGAGTTTCACACAGACCAGCATCTGTCTTGTATAAATCCTGATTCTAATTATTCTAAAAGAATGTAAAATTATATACACCAGCGTATGTATAATTTTATTTATTTATTTAAGGGATGGTGGCCGTGACTGGGATTCAGGTCGGAAGCCGGACGGAGACAGGCAATGGCAAGGTATCCATACATCTGCTGTGCTTATGTGCATGTTTGAGTGAAAGTAATTGAAGAGAAATAAATCCTGAATTGCAGCATTTTACCCTAAACAGAAGATAATATTACAAAGGGGTGAGAGTGAAATCTGTTGTAGGAGTTATCTTTGATTCGTCTGTGCGTTTTCACAGCTTTTCATCATTTTTTTAATTTTTATCCAGCATAATTAATAACTGAAGTTATTATAAAATAACTGTTTTTAGTTGACTTAGATATGCGTTTAAATTTTCAGTGACTAACAATTGCCTTGAATTGTCAGTAGGTTAGCATCTGTACTAGTTGCTGGTCAGCAGCCTGTCATTCATAATTGATTTGTCTTGTGAATTCTTTATTCAACATTAAATATATAATTGTGCTTATGTAAAAGACGCAGTAGTCGCGAAAGCTTCTAAAATAGTTTTTACAATCCCATCAAAGATTCATGAATTGTAATTGAATTTAGAGATGCTTAAAGATTCCCACATCTAGTTTTATCCACTAAGTGGCAGCATAGCTATAAGCACTGTGTGGCCAGTATGCCTTACGGTTTATTTTAAATTATAGGTAGAGATGGAGGTCTCCCAGGACCGGGCCACGTTGGGCGAGGAGGAATGGCGGGGTAAGTCATAAGATAGGTCTGATTTCTACATTTATCTGAACACGAAGTCATAAGAGCTGCCGTCTAATGACCGTTTTCTGTCCTGCAGCCGTGGAGGCTACATGAACGCAGGAGCATCTCAGTCAGTGTCTGGAACTCTGAACAGACAGGGCCAGATGATGCCGGGCGGTGGGATGCAGGGGGGAGCCTTCGGTCGGCGCTATTGATCTGTGGGATATTGGGACTGTTTCAGGTGGTCGTTAATTCATGGATCAGACTCTACTCTTTTTGTAACTTTTATTTTTTTGTTCACAAAACTTAATTTCATATTTTTCATCTTTTGTTTTTTTGGTCTTTTTTTTTTTTTTTTTTTTAATTTTTTTTTTTTTTAGTGATTTTTGTCATT
>JARVGQ010000981.1:21005543-21015865 GCA_031762355.1 Hypsolebias martinsi | reverse complement strand
TTAAAATGACTTTGAATGAAATTTTAATATATTTATAAGTTTGTTTGCAAAAACGAACATAGTTGAATGATAAAAGACATTTATGTTGCGCCACTTTCTGCAAAGTTCATAAATCATGTCACAGACTCTTTAAAGCATTTTAGTTTAATCGAACGAGTCTGAATACATTAGAAACTGTTAATCGTCCATCATTGTGGCATCTTTTATAACTTAAATCAGGGCAGATTCATGTGATTTTACAGAGTCAAGAAACTTCACAACTAAAGTAAACTTTCAGCGCTGCAGTTGTTCTCGACCTGCAAACTGAGCTGCTCAGGTTCAAATGATTTCACTCTTCTCCCTGCTGTGTTTTAATGTATCCGAGCAGAACTAAGTGAGATGTGCCCTTAGGATGTCACATTTAATAATAATAATAAAAAAAAGTGTGTATATCAGGAAGTAATTGGGTTTACGTGACGTCATCGGAGAAAAGCTGCAGAGGTTTTACGCTCTCTTGGCTCTGCAGACATGGACCAGCTCGTCAAATGCTCCCACGAGCGCTCCATCCACCTGTTCATCGACTCCCTGCTGAACTACGAGCAGCAGAGCATGGCCTATCGCTGCAACTCCAAAGACACCTTCAACAAGGGGATGTGCCTCAGCTGCAGGAAGAACCGCTGCAACAAGCTCGGCTACAACATCAACAAGGTCCGCACGGCGCGCAGCACAACGATGTACCTCAAGACTCGTGAAATGATGCCCTACAAAGGTAATTACCAGACAGAGGGCACCGGCGGAGTAATAATGAGGTTGATTTCATGCAAATGGTGCAGATTGAAAGGAGTTGAGGAGTCGGACTGGATTTAGTGGGAATTACTCCGATTTAAATCATGCACATGCCTCAGTTTAAAGTAATCCTCTGTTTATTGGCTACTTTCGCTGAACATGCTTAGCGTGAGTGTGACTGCTTGGAGCCGGCAGAAATATTAGAGGCATTAACGGTTTCACTGACAGACTGAATACAGTTCTTGAGCGCTCCATGAAGACGGCGCAGCAAGAAGCATTTAGACCGCGTGGAGAAAAGTTGATGAAGAAACAGCAACTTGTATCTAGTTTAACGCTGCACCGCAGGTTTGATCAGTCACTAAGAGATGTGCGAGTTTGAAACTGTGTGCCCTGTCTGGCAGTTTTCCACTACCAAGTGAAAGCACACTTCTTCAGCCAGGAGAAACTGAGCTTCAGCGAGCAGCCGATGAAGATTTCACTATATGGCACCCTTGAAGAGAAGGAGGACATTCCTTTCATTCTGTACGTAGACGAAACGACTGGTGATGAAATTACAGATGGCGCTGCTGAATGCTAACCGTCCTTTGACCCCGCAGACCAGCCCTGAAGGACAACACCACCTTCTCCTTCCTCATCACCACCGACGTGGACATTGGTGACCTCATGATGGTTAAGCTGCGCTGGGAGAAGGACGCCATCATCAGCTGGTCCAGCTGGTGGGGCAGCAACAAGTTTCACCTCCGCAAGCTTCGCATCAAGTGCGGGGAGACTCAGTCCAAGTGAGTTTAAATCAATCAGCACAGATACACAGAATGACTATTTTATGGCTCAGGCCGAATAGGAATTAACATACTTTGTATATATGGTGCGTGATTTCAGGGTTATCTTCGATGCAAAGGATGGAGAGTTTGCTTACCTCGTTCAGGGAGGAGAAGATGCTGTTTTTGTCAAGTCAAAAGAAGACAACCAGAGCCGCAAAGAAAGACGGTAAACTCGCTCACACGAACGTCCGAGCAGAAAAAAAAAAAAAAACACCTTTAAAATGTGGTTTAGAGTTCGACGGCGCGCGACGCCTCATCTTTTCTGTTTGTTGTCCCGTCAGGATGCACAGGCTCAAAACGCAGGGCAGCCTTTTTAAGCAGACCGACGCTTGAAGCCAACTTGAAGATTTCCCATCATGCAACTCCCCCATCTCTAGTGACGCAGCCTAAGATGGACAGCACACTGAAACACTGGAAAGCCTTTGCAAACACCGCACTCTCAGTGAATGCTCCTTTTGTCCCCCATCGTTTTCCAGATTTTCTTCTTTGCTCCCACCCCCCACTGGTGAAACATCATGACTTCTCATCTCTTTATCCAAACTCTGCTGATGAAACTGTCAGTGGTTGCTTCCTTATGATGTTCTCACTTTTTTTTTTTTACAAACAACAAAGTTATCCCATCAGTGGCTTTTGCTGCTTTATAATCGTCGTTCTGCTCGTGTATCCTGTATGTACTGTTTTTACTGACTTTGTTACACTCTGAAACCTCTGAAATTATGTTTCCTGCGCCAATGTGAACTTGAATTATTGATAACGTGTTAATGATTCATTGTGATGGGCAGAATTATAGCACATCTTTAAATGTGTTTTTGTTTTCTATGCGTTTTGTCTTTTTGTGCCAAGAGTTGTGTATTTTTTTATCACTAAAATGCCAACAATCAACAGGGACCAAAGAACCACTTATTGAACAGAGAATCACAGTGTTCTTTATTTTTTTTTTTACATACTGTAACTAACATCAGTATTTGTTCTTATAATATGAGTTGTGTTAACATCTTTGGAGGCCTTGTTTGTTTTTTTTTAATCGTGCTCGGTTTTGTGTCACTGGTCACTTTAGAAAGACCATTTAGATGTAAAGAATATGTTGATTGCACTCCACTAGGGATTCGCATTCTTTAATTCTTCTTCATTTTTTTAATAAAAAATTAACTTTAGCCACTTTTATAATCATCCAGAAAAGTTGTTAACTCTGTCTCGCTCGAGGCGGTTTACGTTGTTAAGCTTCGCTTTTAGCATTAAGTTTTTCCCGCCCTTAAAACAAAGACATGCAAGCCTTTGAAATCTGTCATGAACTGACATCAGTAACGTCCATAATACATTAAACAAAACCTTCGTAATGTATTTATTGATTGTACATTTATATATTTGTATATAAAGCTGTGATATATGTTGGCTGGCTTGCAGATTTGTTCTGTGTTTCTTTAAGTAAAGCCATTTGTGTTTTTTCTTGGACGAGGTTTTGGAAGCATCAGTCAGATTGAACTCCATGCCAGCTGCTGAGTTCATTAACTTTTATGAGCTGTTTAAAGAAAGAGGCCAATTACACGACCTGATAAAGTGTACACCCCACATTAAAATGTGACACCCTGCTCAAATTGCTTTTAAATAAATTTTGAAGTTACAAATCAACAGAGATGAGGGGATGGCACAGATGTGTGGTTGGAAGAAAAAGGCCTTTCTGACTGGCGTCTCTTTCTTCTACAACCCCAAACCTTTGACTGTAGGTGACGTGCATGTTTGTGTATATATTTGATAGACCTGCACCAACTGATGGGTCCCTGAAACCCCAAACAGAACCAAGCAGATGTGCAAACTGAAGGAATGACAAAGGATGATAACCTGAGTAGCTAAGTTTTGGTTTAAAAAGAGAGAAGGCGTCTGCATCTTGCGCATCATTCAGTGAGCTTTAAGACTAAAGTTCTTGCATGGAGGAAGAAAAAGACACACATCATGTTCTTAAAGTGTGACAGGAAATGATGATTTGTCAGATAAGACCATCGAGGGATTTTCACGTAATAAGGAACAACTTTAAAGTTATTTACTTATAGGTAAATATAACTTTCATATCAGTATCTAACACTGGCTGCAAAATTTAGAATTGCTTAAATTTTTTTTTTTTTTTTTTTTTTTGGGGTCTTTTGTACACTTAAAATAACCTTGCATCAGTCCAACTGAGGTGACATTCAGTAAACCCAAACACCATTGTTATACAAACATTTTTGAAACATAATTTAAATTTATTTCAAGGTTTATGGTTCAAGGTTCTTTATTGCCATTCACATCACATGTGGTACATGAGATGGAATGAAATTGTGTTCTCAAAGTCCCACTTACACCCCAAAATAGCAAAAAAAAAGAATATAAAGTATAAAAAGAAACAGTATACATACAATCAAATCTGATGTATGATAAACACTAATAATGTAAAGTAATACAGTATATTTAGGCAATTTTGTGCAAAATAAAAGACTGTTTAGACGAGCGATGGACCCAAGAATGAAGACCAAACATGGGAGGCTCGAATAAAACCTAAAAGATTTAATAAGTGATAAAACAAACGGCTGGTGTGGTAGTAAAAAAGACACAACAAGATACATGGAGGAGAACCAGACAGGGCAAGAAGCACAATGTCAGACTGCAGATAACCTGGAGAACAAACTTAAGAAGGCTGGGATTGATGTAAGTAGCTGCGGAATAACAGGAAACAGGTGTAAGTGTGTGGAATAAAACCAGGGCGTGAAGGCTGACCAAGGAAAAGTACTGAGGATGGCTGGAGAACACAGAGAGGCACACGAAAGAAGAAAAATCACAGGCAAGAAGCACAAGACAAACTCCAAAGCAGAAAAATTAACATAAATGTGACATTGTCACTGTAAAGATAATGAAAATTAAAAGACAACTTCTTGGATAAAATGTCTCAGCGCTCACATCATCACAGGAAGCTGTGGGGGTGCCACTTAGAGTAACCACCAGTATACATCACAGTGAACATCTGAACTTGTTAGAAGGAGGAGTGACCTCAAGTTAGCTTAAATTCAAGTAGACTGTGTGATTTAATTCCACAGAAAAATACATTTACCACCAGTTCACAGGAGGATCTGTACTTCAAATAAACAATTGTTAGAAGATGAGTTTAGCTACAACAAACAGTACGGTACCAGTCCGTTGCACTTGTATCAACAGAAGTGGGACTGCACAAAGTCCAAAAGTCCTTGACGTTCTTAAATTCACACGTGCTTCAGTCCTAACGTTCATGACTGCACGAACCAAGAGAACATCATGAGTGTTTTTAAACGGCATCACTCTGTGAAAACAGACTTGATGAGCAGTGACAGTCAACATCTTGGCACTTTAAGTAGGAGGTTATTAATGGTCGAAACCACAACCTCCTCCTGAGGTCAGTCGTCTTGAAAATGAAGTCATGACTTTCTTACGACAAGGCCGACTGTTGTTGAAAACAAATTACGCAACACTGGACCAGTCCACATTACGGCTGACAAAACAACATTCTTGGTCTCTAATTCCTTGACTGTTTGGATTAGTTCCTGTGAAAGAGACTCCCATGAGAGTGTGGAAAAGCTGGGAAGGCATTGAGCAACATGCACGATCTGGATGAAGTTAATGGACTGACAATAGACAAAGAGCTCAGTTTGGATTCATGTTTGAATTGGATTTATTTTGTATATTAGGAACTAAAAAGCCAGTCTAACTCTCAGCTAACAGATGTTTGCTATAGGTCTGAATTTTACTTGGTGAATTTAGCAAATGATTTGTTTTCAAAACCTGCAGAAAGAGGAACAGTGAAGTCATCTGGCAATGTTTTATTCTTGGCTCAGTTTTTTTTTTTTTTCAAGTGACCTACTTGCTTCTTATATTCAAAGCTGGCTCTACACTATTAAAATCTGAATGCGAAGGTCTCCAGCCTTTAGCCAATGTAATACAGTACAAGTGCAATGCTCCTCTGCCTTTGTTTTACTGGACAAAGCAGTCTGAGAGCGGCTACGTGTCACTTCCATCTTCACAATCAATGCTCAGCAGCCTGTGACAGAGTTATTATGGCAGGTAGAGTCCAAAAGAGTTCACAGCCAAGGTAAATGAGAGAAAGACATCTTCAAGGAAAAGCCAGAGAGCAATCTCCAGGACAAAAATGTAGTTTCATCAAAGTGTGGATCAGTCCAGTTAGGTCTACCAAACTAAACATCTGCTTTCTATTAAGACGTGGTCGCTTGTCGCCGAGGGATTTAAAGAGTGGATGTTTGTAGTTTTAGAGATGAATGTTTTTCTGCACTGAAATTAAACAGGGAATGTAAGTAAACCTTAACGTTTTTAACACAAGAAGAAGTGTGTGGGAAGTACACTGAGATAAAAATCTGAGTTTATTTTTATTTATTTATTTATTTATTTATTTATTTATTTATTTATTTATTTATTTATTTATTTATTTTTTGTTTCCTTGTCCAAGGTTGCAGCGTGACAGATCTTGGCGAGTGGAGGGAACATTTTTATCCATGGCCAGGCACAATGGTCAAACCAGAGGGTGGCCAAAGGAGGCCTTGCCCACCATAGATTAATCTTAGGCCACTTCAAAGGCCATCCACATCATTTGAGAAAACAATACATTTAATGTAAAAACTAGAAAGCATAGTTTCCTCAAATGGCAGGGGTGTCTAGTTTACATGGTGGTGGCCATCTTGTATTTTGATGTGGCAACCCAATTTTCAATAAAAACGGTTCTCATTCATGCAGCCACACAACAAACTATAAGTTGGTACCTCACATGTTTTTCAAGTTATCACATCATGAATGGGCATAGGCTCTTTAATAATCTTTACTGTATATTTTCCGTTTTTCCAACTGTTTTTCCACACTTGATCAACAGTGCAAACAAAAACAGTGCAATTTATCTTTAGTGTATTAAAACATTCAATTTAATTTACTGTTCATAGCTGCCTGTGATGGACTTGTGACCTGTCTAGTTTGTTTTGATGTTATCTACATGGATGACTGAGCTTACAAAGCTTTTGTCTAAGTTGTATTCCACCTCTCGCACAGTGACTGCCAGAGGAAGGCTCCAGCTGCCATGCCACTTAGGAAGAAGAGGGAGAAAGAGCAGGGGATGAACAGATAATGGATAAAGAGATATGAAATATCTCAGAAGAACTTACTAACCTAACTTGTACAATTTTGGGCAATAAGAATAAAATAGAGGAAAATACTTTGGGGGAACAAAACAAACATGCAAACTCCACACAAAAAGAGCTCTTCTGCCATTCTGCTGTGAGGCAGCGTGTTAACCACCACACGACGGTGAAAGGATGTACTAAAACTCCACAGACCCTCACTGACTGCATAAGATTACATCACTGTGTATAATAAATGAGTCAAAGCTGGTCAGAACTAATGAGCACAGTGGTCAAACAAAAGTAAAGATGCAGAAAATATATTACTATGTTCATTATTGTGGAAGTATTTGCATTAGTGATGTGTAGGGGGTAAAATGTAGGAAAACCTGTTACCTTTACACTTTTCAATAATTACACGAGGTTCGTTCGAGTCTCAGAATAATAATTATTGATTTATAGACGGGTTCCATCTTTTTGGATTAAAACACATTTCTTGTGTAACCTAATGAGAATATATTGTGACATGAGACGTTAATTATATTTGACCCATCAAACAAATGAGGTCATTTATTTAACAGAATCAAATTATAACATCATAACATATATCTAAAAAAGCTAAGTCTGGTCCTCTGGACGTTCACAAAAACAAAACAAAACATGTCCAGAGGACCAGACTTAGCTTTTTTAGATTTTTCTACCTGGATTATTGAGCATGCATCAGGGTATCATAACATATACACAATGATTGGCTGTGATTATTTCTTATGGCATAAAACATCGGATATCTTCAGTAAGACAACAGATTATAGTTCTAGATGGTAATTAACTATATCTGAAGGTACTTTTAACTTAGTTACTGGCGTGTTTTGTGTCCAAGAAAACAAACAAATAAAATATCAAATTCAATGTTTTTTAATTGAAAAAAATGTCAGTAACATTTTTTGTACCTATTTTTACTTAATATTCCCACCATAAATCCTCTTAAAAAGCATTGTTTACTTTGTTCATGTACTCTCTGGATCTGATATGTGCAGCACAAGACGTGCTATTCCTAGAAATAAAACTAGGAAATAAATCTTGGAAGCACATTAAAACTCAGGACATTTCATTGTGTCCAAACTCTGCAGTGGAATCACTGCCAGTTGGATTTTCTTCTCCCCTGGAGCTTGTATAGGTCACTGCTGTGGAGCTCTGGCATTTGATTCACTCGTCTCTTTCTTGTAAGTTTCTTCGTAATAAGGCCAGGCTGTCCAGATGTGAACAGCAGCAGCATCAGGTGGGGAAAAACAAATGCTGTCATTAGTTTTCGAAGAAAATGTTGTTACGTACATGGAAGAGCAACAGCTGTTTGTCAGTGAGGACGTCTCAGGAGGAGGAGCTCTTTTCATTTCTCACTGTGGGTTCATTTAACAAAGCTAAAAGCTTTGATGCACTCTCAGCTGATTTGTGTTTACACTGTTAACATGCAGTCATGATGAGAATGTTACTGCACACCTGATCGTCACAATTATCCTGCAGCTCTTAACCGTCAATTTATTGGTCTTCTGCCCAGTTTGTCTTGGCACCCTGTGCAGGAAGTTTGGGCATCAAACCAGCAGCTGTGATTCGTAGTATTCTATTCCTGTTTACAAGCAGCTCAAGCTCCTGCTGGCACCAAGCTGCATGTTCGCCCTGTTTGGCAGATGAGTAAAATGTTCTCTGCAATGGGTCAAGAGTCAGAAACTAAAGTACCGGTAATACAAACCCAGTGTTTGATATAGTGCCTGTGTCTTTTTTATGTTTCCGTTCAAGTGAGCCAAGTATTTGTAAATTAAAGGTCCAGTAGTCATTTGATTGCAGTACACACAACTTTTCAGAATGGGCAACTTTTATGGAAAAAAAACCTTAAAAATTTTAAACCTTTGATACGTTATCCTACAATATTTAGAACAAATCTTATTATGCAGCCTAAACTATTCCTGGGAGATTTCCTGTGATCTATTTGGACGATTCTGCTTTCAACATTTGCAGAACAATAATGTAGCAGCAGAACCACATAAAAACCTTCAACAAATTGTACATTGTCTTAATCGTGAAGACAAGAAAAGCTTAAATAACACTTGTGTCATTTTGCTGGATTATTAAAAATCCTATTGTCTGTCTTTTGGCTCAGTCTGACACATCATGTAATATGATGCTAAGTTCTTGATTGTTAAAATTAAAATTTAGAACGATCATGAACAATTATCATCAACTGTCCCATTAGAGCTGTTCCAGGTACGGCCCATGGCAGGAGACCCCGGGGCAGACACAGAATTTGTTGGAGGTATTTTGTATCTTCTCTGGCCTGGGAAAGCCTTGGGGTCTCCTAGAATGAGCTGAAATATGTCACTGGGGGAGAGGAATGTGTGGGTTTCTCTCCTGGGCCTGTTGCCTCCACGACCTGATCACAGATAAGTGGTAGGAGATGGATGGATGAACATTTGTTATCTCTTGGTTGACATTTTTGTCTTTCTGCAGTATTTTTGTACCACCTCCTATTTGCCTTAACTTCTATCACTATTGTTTTATTTACCTATGTTATTTTGAGTTATATAATATTTTTGGCAGGACTCTTCTGGCAGGTCAGGTCTTTAGTACTGTTCCACAGACTGGTAATTTGTAAGTTATTTGTTTACGACCTTAACATCTGATGACTGATTGGTTTGGAAACACAAGGGAACAAGATTATCTTAATCCACTACAATATTAGGAAATAATATTCATTCATTCAACCTTTATTTAGGCAGTTTGTTCACATTGAGCCTCGAGGACTCATTTACAAGAGAGACCTGTTTTCAACAAAGAGTGATGACATCAGAGGACAACAGTGACAACAACAGACAATCAAAAGAGGTACACAGATTTTGTTGTTGTAGCTTTTTTCCCTAAAGAATACAGCTGCTGATTACAGTATTTCAACATTACAGAAAATACTTCTACTGCTTGATGGTCTGACAAAGATCAGTTTAAACTCCCAAACTGTCTGCATTAGTCTTTTTGTAGCTACCCCTTAACAATCATGGAACGCCAGCTGTGGGTGGCTTACTGCTTCACATGTAACAAATGTCTATGAAGTGACTGGAATAAACTGATCGAACAAGAACTCAGAGCCGTTCAACTTTTACTGCTTAAACTAAGCGTGCTTCACAATAAAGTTCTATCAGATTCTGCAGCTCGCACATTTTTAAGAAGAAGCTAACTTTGTTTTTAAACAGATTTATTAGACATTTATTGCCCTTTTGTCCCCACATTAACTGTTAATAATTGTCGCATGTTGCAGCAAACAAAAAAGGGTTATAACGTCTGCTTGTGTTTGTATATTCATTTATTCATTCAACCTTTATTTATACAGGTTAGTCTCAGTGAGTCACGAGGACAAGTTACAAGAGAGACTTGTTTTAAACAAAAACCACAAAGGAGGTACAGACAACAATAAACATTCATATAAAAGCATATACAATGAAAAGTATATACAAGAAGTGATATAAAACTAATTTTAAAAATCATGCTGCATTATAAAATGGTGTAAGAGACTAAATACAGGAGCATGTCAGCATTATATATATATATATATATATATATATATATATAT
>JARVGQ010000981.1:20849691-20862623 GCA_031762355.1 Hypsolebias martinsi | reverse complement strand
ATATACATACAATATACATATCTGTGTATACCACATATGTAGTCATGCAGCCATGACTTTTCCCATAAAATACAAATGTTCATCACATTTAGAGAACATTAACTATCTATTTGACTACAGAACTGACATATTTAGACATATTTTGTGCTATTGTTTCACAGCATAAAATTGCTGCTGAGTGGTGGAGTTTGACTCCACCCCTGCACAGGTGTTGTCAGGTGACTGAGCCCTGCAGTAACATTTCACCACAAAGCTGCACACCAGGTGAGTAACTGTTTCCATTAAATGAGTTGAGATTTTGACAATGGATGCAGAATTTTTTACTTTAATCTACAAAATCCACACTTTTATTAATATTTACCTGCAAATATTTTGTTACAAACCAGATGAAAGTACATTTCGTAGCCTAAAGCGGCAAAGGAAGAGGATTCTAATAATGTACGTATGTAAGCATAATATAGATCCTTTCTTGTTTTTTGGAGGAATACATTTTTTATTTGGTTTTAAAATGCAAATAATTAACTATGAGCTCTTATGAAAATTAGGACAGAGGAACACGTCTCACTGTACACTACACTAAAGGGCTTCACCTGAAAGAGGAACACTGTGAACTACCAAAAAAGGGATATTTATTGAGCTTGTGGTTTTTTACTAGGTGCACCGAATGAACTGAATATACAAGCGGTTGTTCAAAAACCATTTGGAGGTATTTTCCAACAGGATCTTCTCCCTCTCTTCTTCTTGCAGGATGATGGAGTGGAGTCAATCTTCTCAAGAACAACATGATCCTTTCACCTGGTTCAAAGAGTCGCAGCTCCAGTCAGTGTTCAGGAACGGATCAGTCCCAGATTGGTTTCATGGAATCATTTCCAGGAAGTAGGTTTGGCTCTATCACTACTTCAGTAACAGATTGCTGATTATTAAAAGTATAAAAAAGATATGCGTGATAGTGTCACAGCATGAAGTGTTTGTTCTGCTGACCTGCTCCAAGTTTAAAACTGCTGACAACTTTAATTTTGTGTTGGGAACATTTCACGTCTGATTAAAAGAAACACATAGCAGTGATATAATATCAGGAAGCAGGAATTATTAATTGTAATTTGCTTCAATTAAAAAAAAGGAAAGTGTCAACTCTTTAAATGCCTCATTTTCAAAAATAATACATAAACTATTTTTTTTAAACTCTAATTTAAGGAACTGTTTAAATAAACACATCAATTTTAACTATTTTTGACTTGAAAAATATTAAACGTGATACAAACTGAAGTTAGACAACGCTAACTGTACATGCGGAGTAATCATGTAAATGAAGTTGAAAGCTTGTAATATGAAGCTGCAGCTGACGGACATGTTTGGTTTTCATTATGAACGACACAGTATTTGAAGAATGTGATGGCAGCACTTTGTTACCAAGAAAGAAAACTTTATTGGAGCTGTGATAATAAAACGTGCACGTGGTTTTCATCTAGTTTAGTATACAGTATACAGTATTAACAGTCTCACCCTGGAGACATGTACAAAGCAAGACAAACAGTTTTTGCCTGTTTTTCCAGAGTGAATCTGTTGGAAACAGTGATGAAAGTATGACAATGGCTGTAAGACTGACAGCTGCAACCAGAAACATTTTCTGTGAATCTATAACATATTAAATGCACATTGATCTCCCATGAAGCCTAAAACTGTATCATCTTTACTTGGAGACGAATGGATATTGGACAGTTTCTGAATTATGTTGTTTATTTACAATTTTATTTCCTGCGTACAGGTTTTCTGACTTGAATGATCAAGTTCCTTTTACAGATTTAGGTTTCGCAAAACCAACCAGACAGAAATGTGTTAATGTTGCTGCTTTGAAAAGTCAAAACCAATAAAGGACACATACAACACATGCATTGCACTGGACAGAAGGCAAAACAAGTAAATCAGTGTACATCCTGAGTGCTGAAATTAGTTAAAGACTGAACTGGTAACTGGACTGTTAAAGCTAAAAGAAGCAGCGCATTAGTTAAAATCAGTGATACAGTAGCTAAAAGATAAAATCAACAAAACTGTAGCTGAAAGCAAAAATCAGCTCAACTTCAACTAAAATGCTAAATGGACTGTACTAATACTAAAGTCTTTCTATCTAATCGATACTCAAAGCTCTTTACAACACAATATGTCTCATTTACCCATTCATACAGCACTCTGCTATATTTATACAAAGATTAATCAGTGCTTTATCACATTCATACACTGATGGAACACACATCGGAGGCAATGAGGGGTTCAGTGTCTTGCCCAGGGACACTTCAGCATGTGGCTGCTGGTGGAATCAAACCCCCAGCTGTTGCACTGGAGGACGACTAACCACTCAGCCATAGCCGCCTCAATATAAAAGCTAAAAAGTTTTGAATTACCCACTTCTGCCTTTTTGGGTCGTGGGGGCCACTGGTGCCCATGTCCAGCAATCACTATGCGAGAGGCGGGGGACACCCTAGGTCTCCAGTCCATCACAGGGACACATAGAGACAAACAACCATTCACTCTCTCACACCCACTTAGGGACAATTTAGAGTTACCAGTCAGCCTAATATGCATGTTTTTGGTCTGTGGGAGGAAACCGGAGTACCTGGAGAAAAACCGCACATGCACGGACAGAACATGCAAACTCCACCCAGAAAGGCCTCCAGACCGGGATTTGAACCCGGGTAAACTGCTCGCTGAGAGGCAGCAGCTCTACCAGTTGCGCCATCGTGCTGTGTTTTGAGTTATAGCTAAACGTAAAATTCAAAACCAGAGCACGGTAAAAGTAGAAAGACTGTAGTTAAATCCCAAAATTAGCAAAACCACAGCAAAAAACTGAATTTAGCAAGATAATCTGAAGAATGTGAGCTAAAGGAGGTATAAAAGGCATGATAAAATAAAACATGTATACTTTTGTCAATTTCAGATAATGTTTTTGAAGGAACTGGACACTGGTATTGTATTTATTGTGTATCACTGTATGTATTTTCTATGGGATTTTTAAAAAACAAATTAAATGGTTTTAAAAGTATAAAAAGTTACAATTGTGGCATGCTATTACGCATGATCTATGGTGTAGAGGCAGGGCAGCCAAGTCGGGACCCGGAAGTCCTTGGTTCGATCCCCAGTCATTGCACATCTTGTGGTGTCTGAGCAGGACACGCCATCCCCAGTTGCTCCCCTGGCACCCCCAAAAGGTCACCCACTACTCCACCTGGTGGTGGATGGGTTAAATACAGAGAGCCAATTTCACCATTGTATGGAAACGTACAATGATGACAACACATACACATTATTATTGTTATTATTAGTTATTATTATTATCTGTGTGCAAAGTGGTTTACAATGATGGCAAGAATTGTAATGATTACCGTAATCCTAAATGCTTTAAAAACAAACAGGCTGTCGCTGGTTTCTGATCTAACCTGTAAAAAGTTCGGCTGCTTTATGTTGAATCGTTTTGGTTTCGGCCTGTTTTGCATGAACAATGTGAATAATTATAATCGGGGGAGTGGTGGCGCAGAGGCTAGTGAAGGTGGGCCTATGATTGGAAGGTCGCCGGTTCGACTCCCTAGTCCGACATCAAAATGTGAGTGGAAAAGGTGAAACACTCACACCTGCCTCCATCTTTACTTACCCCACTCTGGGCCCTTGAGCAAGGCCCTCAGCCCTCCACCACCTGCTCCCAAAACAGGTCTCTCTTGAAAACGGGTTCTTGTGACTCAGTGAGACTGCCTGTATAAATAAAGGTTAAATAAAATAAAAATGAAATAAAAAATGAGCGTGAGAATGTTTACCCTGTCCATACGAAAACAAAGTTTGCATTGTGAGGTGTGTGTGTGTTGAAAAGGGGCCTTTGTTGGTTTGTGTAGGGTGGCAGAGGAGTTGCTCACGTCCAAGCCGCCTGGCTACTTCCTCATCAGAGTCAGCGAGAGCAGAATCGGCTACACGCTCTCGTACCGGTGAGTATTTCTGCAGAATTGAAGGGGCTTTGTTTCATCCACGCGCTCAGTCCGCGGGTTAAAGTCCTGCTGAGCTTACTCTCTCTCCTCTCTGGCATTGCCACCTCAGTGCAGACGAACGCTGCAGACATTTCATGATTGATGCACTGGTGGCTGGCCAGTACATGATAGTGGGTGAGAACAGGCGTCACCAGAGTCTGCAGGACCTGGTGGAATTTCATCGCAGGACTCCCATCATGCCCTTCGATCAGGTTCTGACTGTTGCGTGTGGACAGGTGAGGAAAAAAAAACACACAGATGCAAGGCACATCTATTTATATTGTAATCTTTTAGTTTTTAAAAATCCAAATAATATAAATGAACATGTTTTGTCTTTTTGTTTCTGTTTTATTTTATGTAAGCCCTCAAACAGCAATGCAGACTACGCACAGCTGTTGTTCACCCACAGAGATCTAGCCACCAACACATGTTCACCCACAGAGGACCCACCACAACCCAAACTGAACCAGAGTCACCCAGAACCAGAAGACGAGATCCCGCCTGCCCTTCCTTATCGACCAAATAACCTGACCGACTCTACAACCGTGCTTCCAAACAGCAATCCCAGCAGGGTTTATCCTACTTTGGAAGTTGAACTAAATCACGTCCCCTCTCCACCCCCAGCTTCAGTAATATGACCTTTTATACTGATCAAAATATATGTATTAATCTATACCGATCAATCTGTACCGATCACAGCAGTTCTTAAAAGGCTGGCCCAAGGGTTTTGAGAACAAATGTAAAAGGATGCAAAGCATTAAAGCGTCCTCTTTGTAGCACATCAAACATATTTGTTGGGTCAGAGCTGTAGCCTTCGTTGAGTCATTAATAAAATGCTGGCTACAAATATTAAAAGTATAAAATTACACATATTTTAAAAGTAAAATATTTAGTCAGTTTCTCACATGAAATAGTTAAAAAAGGAGGTTTTGTTTAATTCCAAGTAAATTGGTGCTGCAGTTCTTTTGTCACTGGAGGATACAAGTTACTGGTAATAGAAAAAAAAATACATTTTTGTGCATCAATCAGTGTCAAAATGAGATTTGAGGCTGTTTATTTTGCTCAGATTCCTTGTGGTTTTGGCCTTAAATGCCAAGAAATTCTATGTTTTTAATACAAAAAGTGGGGATTGGTGCATTTTCTGCCATTGTGGCACAACCAGTAATAAACTACTGAACAATAGCCTCCTTTACATTTCTTAAATTTTGCTAATTTAGGACACTTCATATTTTAGAGCTGTGATTTAGATGATACAAGTAAGTTTTCAAGAGCCTTTAAATGTCTTGGATGGTTAAATGTGCTTTATGCTTTTTGACCTGCAGCCTGTTGCAAAGTCCAGGAACAGATCTGAAGCCAGTTACCTTCCATCAAACCAGCCTCCTGAAGTCCCTTCTCGAAACAGGGTGCCCCAGAGGCAAAACCAGGCCTGCATGAGAACCATCTCTGCACCCAGGAGTTTATTTACACCCTCTGCCCCCTCGCAACACCTCGGCTCCAACGTCCAGCCAGTGAAGCCCCACGAGTGGAAGCCATTAGTCACCAACTTCATGAGCCTCAAGAAGAAATTCCAAAGGAAGACACACCAGCGGCAGGATGCGACTGACTCAGATCATGTGTACTCAGAGATCTCCACGGATCCAGCTGACAGAAGGGAAGACACTGAGAATGAATACCAGGAGCTCCCAGGGCTGCCGACCCTCAGCGGTTCACCCCGTTGCAGTAGAGTTAAGGGACTGACTGATCAAGGGTTACCACAAGAGTATCAGTCACCTCCACCTTTTGCCCCAGGCTACTGATAAACGGGGGGGTTAAGAGACCCTGCCTCTTCAGAGACTGGAGACGAATACACTTATTTTCTGGCCAATAGTAAAAGTGACCTTGTAAATTACCTCAGTTTAACTACAAGTGGGTTGAAGGTGAGAAGAGTTGGTAAGGGTTGGGAATGACATGACTTCATCCATCCATCCATCCATCCATCCATCCATTTATCTGCTTTTTCCTTTTTGGGTCACAGGGGTCACCGGTGCCCATGTCCAACAATCACTGTGCGAGAGGTGGGGGTAAACCCTGGACAGACCACAAGTCCATCACAGGGACACATAGAGACAAATGAGACAAACAACCACTCCCACTCTCACCTAAGAACAATTGAGTTACCAATCAGTCTAATGTGCATGTTTTTGGTCTGTGGGAGGAAACTGGAGTACCCGAAGAGAACATGCAAACTCCATCCAGGAAGGTGATTCCAGGTGGAGTGGGTGGGATTTGATCTGGCAACCTTCTCGCCGAGAGGCGGCAACTCTGAGCCACTGTGCCACCCCTGACATGACTTAAATATGGCAAAGTCATTTTCAAAGCATCAAAAATACTGAGTCTAAGCCAGTTTTATCCATCTAAACCAGGAGTGTCAAACCCACTTACGAAAGAGGACCAAAAATAAAAATGTTCAAACTAAGGGCCGGTTTCAGAATCTACATTAACTCAAGTTAGATACCCAACATCTTTTCTTGGGTGCAGGTTCCTCAACAAGAATTTGACTGGTTTCATCTGACATTCTCTGTTGCACTTTTGACAATACAATCAATGAATACTGAAAAAAAAAATGATAAAAGTATTTTACATTTAAAATAACATCTTGGAGGCCAGATAAGATGTCAGTGAGGGCCACATTTGGCCCCCGGGCCTAGAGTTTGACACATATGATCTAAGCTAATCAGCTGTTAGGTCAAGTCAGAGAAGTGCATTTCTTTGAATGTGACGAGGCTGAGAAGTTCAAGTGGTTTAATTCCTGGAACAGGAGCCTTCATCACATAAACAAGTGTTGGCTACAAATGCATTTTCCGTTTCAAAAGTTCTATTTTCTTTCAAACATCAACCATAAAATAAAACACTGTAATGATTAGTCTGATGGTTACTTCATTTTTTTTTTAGTTATTCTGTATTTTATTCACGTTCACAATGAATAACAATATTGTATTTCACTGTTAAAAATAGTATATTGCTACAAAACCATAGTAATGAATAGCTTGTTTAGTGTCAATCATTTACAAACATTAATATTAATATTTTGTGTATTTATAAATAACAGTTTCCAAACTTAATGAAACCCATGGAAAACCTTTTGTTTATGCAAAGGGGTTTTGGTGCAACTGATGGCATCTTGATTTCAGTGTACTACATATTACAATATACAGTACTATAATTTATATTTGATATATGCTGAGGTATGCAGCAATTGTAGCTGAGTGTTCATCCAGCTTAGATGAATCAGTTCATACATGCAATAACATAAAATCCATGTTTTAGATGTGTTATTCTGGTCAAACTTGCCTCACAGGTGGAACCATGCAGGAAGTACCGTAGTTCCTGCAACCACAATACTGTATACTTGTTTGTAGTAAATGTTTATATCTAACATTTATATAAACAAATTACGATTGCAATATTATTTTGCCACGTGTGTTTCTGCTAAGCATAATTCTGTTAAGTAGGAGTTGATAAAATACCTTAAAATGTGTGCTGTTTTTAATTCCCCAACAAAATATTGAATCTTTAAAATCTTTTAATCTGGACAACATGTTTGATGCAGTGGCGCCTCCAGAATTTTGCACACGAGGGCAATCTGTATCTGTCATTTCCAGATAAATATGATTGAGAGAGAGGCCACATTTCTTTTGTTTTGTTCTTCTGGTCAACAATTTGCAGAAAAGTTTTTTTTTTTCAGTGGTAATACAGTGTTTAAAACATGTTAGTTAATAACAAATGTATGCTCAGCAGCTGTAATAATTATTTGAATACAATAAACATTAAACATTCTAAAAGTTGATGTTTCTTTACATATTTTGCAGCATTGCTTGTGGGTTTGCAAGAGGGGCCTCGGCCAGACGCTAATGCTGTTTGGGGGGACATGGCATGGAAAAGTTTGGGAACCCCCGGCCTAGGCTATTTTTTTCATTCAACCTTTATTTAGACAGGTTAATCCCATTGAGCCTCGGGGACTCATTTATGAGACAGACCTGATTTCTTTAACAAAGAGTGATGACAACAGTGGATAACAACAACAATAGACAGTCACAAAAGAGGCATACAAATAATAACAAATCAAAACAAAATAGCAACCAAAAGGACAGTCAAAAGGAAAAGTAGCGAAAAGAAAGAAAAAAAAAAAAACATCTAGATTATAAGGCGGTGTAGAAAACTAAAAACAGGAACATGTCTGCATTGATTTTTGCCAGGAACTTAACAGAGGTTTAAAGCCACTTAGAGAGGTCAAGGTCGAGAGCTTCAGATCTTTTTGCAAGATATTCCAGGAAACAGGAGCGGAAAAGGCCCTTTTACCTTGCTCAGTCTGCACCGAGAGGACACTGCATGTAATAATGTCCTGAGAGCGTTCTATAATAATGTTCTGTTGGTAGAAAGTTGTTGGAAATGCAACTGTCAGGAAAAAGACAAAGAGGAGATATAATGTGGATGCAGTTTGAGGATATGAAGGTAGCTGGAGTCAGGACATTTAGCTAGAGGACAGAGATGGAGGAGGATGAGTCGCTGTGGCAACCCCTGAAAAGGGAACAGCTAAAAGAAGAAGTAATAATAATAATAATAATAATAATAATAATAATGTGATTTTGAAAGCTTCGTTTATACAACATACTTGAGGAACGTGTTCAGGAAGTCCAAAGTGTTCCAGCTCTTTAACCCCGCCCTTTCTAGCTGTTGCTGTGCGTTGAAACACGCGCACCCTTCCCCAACAGGGAGGGGGAGGTGACGTCATATGAGAAGCGCTGGTTTTCAGCTCGACGTCATCCTGCTCGTGTAAAAAGAGGGCTGGGAAGTTACTACAAGAACACTTTTTTTTTTAACGCTCACAGCCGCTTTTTAGCGTTAATATTCAATTTAGACGATGTCTTTCATCCCAGGTCAACCTGTGACCGCAGTAGTGGTAAGTTTGAAGGGAGGGTTGTGTCTATTGTTCTGGCCGACATTGACTCGTACAAACGCTGAATTAACTCACGCTATTTCCCCTTAAAGTGCTAAGTAGCTAAAGTAAGCTAGGATTACTGGCTTTACCGTCAGGTTTTTTGTGTACTGGAATTGGAAACAGTTTCTTAAACGTAACTTTAAACGACCAAAGAAACATTTAACTAGCTAACTTTAAAGAAGATGTCTTGACTCGTTCAAAATGAGGCGTCACCCCTGCTAAGTGTGACTGAAGCTTCCTGCAACGTTACAGACAAACAGCATTACTTCTCGCCCTTCTTTAAGTAACAGTGCTACATAATGTGTGCACAAAAAGTGCATGTGACTTGTTGCAAGATTCCCATATTCACTTTTGTGTTGGATTACAAGTTAACTTCATATTTACTTGTTGTTCGCTTTCAGTAATGGGTCCAAATGACTTCAGAGTTTCACTTATTGTGTTTGTTTTCATTTAGATTTTGTTTTGTCATCATTTAGTTTATGTCATGGCAGAAAACAAACACTAAAGTTACTGTAGTCAAACCAAGGGTTCCTAACCCTGGTCCTTGGGGAACACCATCCTGCATGTTTTAGTTGTTTCCCTGCTCCAACACACCTGATTCAGGGATTTAATTACTTCCTCATTTTCTGCAGAAGCCTGTAAAGCACATATTTATTAAAACCCAAGTGTGTCAGAGCGGAGAAACAACTAAAACATGCAGGATGGTGTTCCTCAAGGACCAGTGTTGGGAACCCCTGGAAAAACCCAGAGGTTTATAGTTTACTATAAAATTAAGCAGCAATTTCTCATTAATCAAAAGTCAAAATCAATAGAAGTTTTTAGTTATTTGCTAGGAAATAGGCTATATTTTTCTTTCATTCCTCATTTGAACAATTCATCACTCATCAAGTTCTTAATCTGTGCATTTTTACGCTTGTTTAATCACACTTTTATATCTCCATACAGGGTTTCATCTTTATTATGACCTAAACTGTGCCTTCCTTTTTGATATGTAGAAAGTATTTGCTCATTTATTTGCAAGAGGAAATTTATCTGTACTTTTTAAAGCTTAAAAAAGAAGGGAAGCTGGTTTGGAAATCCTGACTCACAGACTGACGTGATGAAGTCATCTTTTGATTTCATTGTATCAGAGACTGAGCAAGTCGTCTCACAGACCCACACGCAGACAGCTTTAGTGTTTGAAGGAGTCCTACTGTCAGAATCTGTCTGGTGTTGTGTGACTGCAGCTGCTTTGTCACTGTCAAGTAAACGGTTTGCCCGCACTCAAGTCGAGCAGTGCATTCACGGGGTCATACCTTCCTGAAATCTGGAAAACTCTCATATGATGTTTCAGTATAAAACTACATGCATACTCTTGTAAATGAGTCCTCATGGCTCAGTGAGACTAACCTGTATAAATACAGGTTTAATGAATAGAAAAACATACATAAATATTTCCTTCTCGTCTTGTTCTCATCTGTGCTTAGTGTTGGCACATGTTGGTGCTGAGTCTGAACAGGCCCTCTGGCTGACAGTGGGCTGTGGCGACAAGACTAGTTCAGTTTTCCAACAAACATTTCAAAGCTAAAAGTAAAACCAACCCTTCCTGACCACCGTTTTTCATGAAGATGGTTGTGGAAATTTTGATTTTCTTTTTCTTAAACAGCAACGGATTGAGATCCAGAAGTTGCGGCAGGGAGGTAACCTAATCCTGGGCTTCAGCATCGGAGGAGGTATAGACCAGGACCCTGGTCAGAACCCCTTCTCTGAGGATAAGTCAGATAAGGTAATGTAATATTATGAAAACAAACAAATATTCTACATGCTTTACTGTGAGTTTATTTAATAATTATTATCTTAGCTTGAGTTTCCTGTTGGGGACACCGCTATTAAAATGATTATGACAACATAAATAATGCAGCATAAATTGAATCCTGGGGTGAGAAAGTCTTACTTTAACTTGTTCCCTTGTACATTCTGAAGTGTTTATCCTGCAATACTCATAAATAAATACAGTATCTCCTTACTGACTGTTCTGGTGCAGACTTATCTTTGGGGGAAAAAAAAGGATCCTTATTCTTGAGGTAATATGCAAAAGAAAAGTCACATAGTTGAAGAAGAAAACTCGAGGTTTACAATTTGATGTATGGTCTGGCTGTTCTGTTTGGTGTGTTGTAAAAGACAAACGGGCCTGAACATATTCACACCCTCAGGTGTGATGAGCCAAACTCAAGTGTCATAGAAAGGGATAACGAGTCCTGTCTAAGCTTTAAGACAGAGGTCATGTGACTTATTATATGAACTTTGAAATATTATGAATTTATATATTTTATGAAATTTACTTTATTGACGTTAATTTTAAGGGGGAGTGGTGGTGTAGAGGTTAAAGAAGACGAGTCTGCAATTGTAGGCCACTGGTTCAACTCGCCGAACCAACAACATAAAAAATGTGGGTGGGGAAAGGTGAAGCACCCACACCTGCCTCCACCCTCATTTGCCCCACTCTGGGCCTTTGAGCAAGGCCCTCAACCCCCACCATCTCCCAGCTCCCCCGGGCACCCTAGATGGCAGCTCTCTGCTCCACACAGAGGGCTGTGGTAGCTTCAGGAAGGGCGTAAAAACAATCGCCAAGTCTTCGTGCGACTTAGTTTGCTGTGGCGACCCCTGAAGAAGGGAGCAGCTGAAAGAAGAAAATTAAATTGACATTAATTTACAGTTTGGCTTTTCCACCTCAACATTTCAGGCATTCCTTTTATTTAATTTTTTTGAGACTCATTGGAACTTTTTGTGATTTAACTTCAAAATAACAATATACTTTTAAATTAATTTCAATTTTCAATTCAGTTTATTTATATTGTCAGCAGTCTAAGCCTATAGCAACATAATTAAGGGATACCTCAGGAAACCCAAGCCAACCCTAACTATAGGATTTATCAAAAACGAAAGATTTAAGCCTGATCTTAAATGTTGACAATGTTTCAGCCTCACAGACAGAAACTGGAAGTTGGTTTCACAAGAGAGGAGCTTGATAACTGGAGGCTCAGCCTCCCATTCTGCTTTTGGAAACTCTAGGAACCACAACCTTCAGTTTGAGAGTGAAGTGCTCCGTTAGGAACATATGGAACAATAAGAACTGAAGAAAAGAAAGAACCAGTCACTAGGGAGCACAAGCGAGTGTACCTCTTGTTCAGGTCCCAAGCCTGGTAAATGGTGAGGGTTGTGTCATGAAGGGCATATACTGGATTGGTCGAGGCCTGCATTAACAACGACCGTCATTGGTGCTGTTGACAAACAAGGTGCTAGTGGAAATCGTGCTACTGTTAGTTGAAGACCACGAGGAGGGAAACATATCAGGAGACAGAGGGAGAAGAGGAAAGTCAAGAATGTAGGACTGAGGGTAGTGACTCTAAACATAGGGACTATGACATGCAAAGGTAATGAGCTGGCTGACATGATGCAGAGAAGGAAGGTAGATTTTTTAACGTGTCCAAGAGCATGGTTTAAACTGTTTTACCATGGTATGGAAAGAGAAATGAAGAAGGGGTGCCTGAAGGAGAAGTTGACAAAGAATGTAGTAGAGGTGTAAAGAGTGTCAGACAGGGTGATGTGTCTGAAGGTAGAAGTAGAAGGTCTGGTGCTAAATGTCGTCAGTGGTTATGTTCAACAGGTTGGATGTGCTGTAGAGGGGAAAGATAAACTTTGGAAGGATCTGGCTGAAGTGATGGAGAGTATTCCCAGGGAGGAGAGAGTGGTCTGTTGAAGCTGTTGAATCAGATCATTTATTGGTTTGTGTTGTAGAAGTAAAAAGGTTCTTACATCAACTTAAAGTGTGCGTGACATGATTTATGAACTTTGCAGAAAGTGGCACAACATAAATATCTTTTATCATTAAACTATGTTTGTTTTTGCAAACAAACTTATAAATATATTAAAATTTAACTCAAAGTCATTTTAAATTTGGCGCTGCA
>JARVGQ010000981.1:20774495-20786506 GCA_031762355.1 Hypsolebias martinsi | reverse complement strand
GTTTTTAAATCTCTTTTAAAAACACACTTTTATTCCTTGGCTTTTAACACCTGATCTTAACTTTTATGGCATTTTAATACACATGCAGGAAAACTGGTATATGTATTTTTTTTATTTTTTTTTGTATGCTTTGTATGTTTTTATCGTTTTAATTAACTTGTCTTTTGTGTTGTTGTACAGCACTTTGATTATCCCTGTGATTTTTAAAATGTGCTATAGAAATAAAGTTGATTGATGGAGTGATTGATTGAAGAACCAGCTTTAGTTTTAACGTGTATTTTCTTCACAGGCCACTCCTTCCACTGGCCGAAAAACCAGGAGCGCAGTTAAACAAGTAGAGGGTCAAGTCCAGACGACCCTGGAAGAGACCTGTGGGCATCTCTCGGTAACTCCTGCCACCTCCACTAACAAAAGACGCACCAGAGCTTTGAAGGTCCTCAGTCCAGAGCTTCCCTCCACACCTGTGGGCTCTGTCCATGAAGCGAACATGTCGGATGGGGAGTCGGTTTGCTCGGCAGTCTCTACAACCGCACCCCCAGTCACACGCTCCATGAGGAGAAGCAGACAAGCTGGAAATCAGGAAAATAAAGAGACGTCTGAGGTGGAGTCGTGCTCCTTTGTTGCATCTACATCCAAATCTGGCCTCAGAAGCAGCTCAAGAAGAAAAACTGCCCTTAAAAGCTCTGAGTCAGCTCAGGCTGAGGCGGGAGACGTCAAACCCGACCTCGTGCCTGAAGCAGAGTCCTGCAGCTCTGCGATGTCTGAATCCCAGAAAGTTGCAACAGGTAAGAGAAAACCTCCTCGTGCCAGATCGTCTGCCAGACGGCAGCCTGTAGAATCTGAGGTCTCAGACTCTGACAGCTGCGCCTCCAGCATCGTAAGACGAGTGTCCAGAAGAAAACCGTGTCCAATTCCCATTCTCTTAGATGAGCTGTCAGAAAGTTCTCAGACAGGTCAGCAGACCAGGTCCACACGTAGGAAAGCAGCAGCCACCGTAGATGTCACCGAGCCCCCGGTTTGTGACTCTGACGGCTTTGAGTCTGGACCTACTTACAGTTTAAGCACTCGTAGAAAAGCCAAAACACAGTCAACAGGTCCAAAGGCTGAGGATTCAAAATCTGAGGTGATGGAAGACAGTTCCTCAGTGGGCAGCCCACAGAGCAGAGGAACCCCCAGCAGCAGCCGTGCAAACTCAGGGACCAGCAGCCGGGTGGATCCGGCCCCCAGGCGCTCAGCCAGGAAACGTGGCGGCAACGCAGAAAATGCTGTCGAATCAGCTGCGGTCAGTTTGCTGAACGACTCCAGGTTAGAAAGCACCATGACCGCAGATGATGCAGACTGCACCCTGCTGGAGGACCACATGCAGCCACCTGAAGGTGTGAAGGATACTGCTGTCAGTTCCAGTGAGGCAGATACAAAACCAGAAAACAAGGACGCAACAAACATCTCTGAAGATGATCCTCACGTGGTGCCCTCTGCGTCAGTTTGTGCTGAAGAAGCTGATGGAGAATCTGCAATGACCAGCAAAGACCAGGAGGAGGCGCTGTCTGCTGACGTTAAAGACGAGGACGTCTCAGTCCAAGAAACGATGCAGGAAACTGTTAGCACGTTGGAAACAGACACTCAGCCGGCGGCTGAAGATGCTACTGTCCAGAGTGCAAAAAAAATCAGCCTGCTGGACAGCAGTGATGATGATGATGGTGACGATGATGATAATGATGATGAGGAGCTGTGTAATGAGGAGAAAGAAGAAGAGAGACAAGGAGGACCTTCCAACATGTCTGCTGCATCAGTTGAAGGCCTGTTTATGATTGACAAGCGGCCTGGACAGGACGCTGATGAACAGTACTACAGAGAGGAAGAGGAGGCCATTATCAAAACCCTTCATCAGGAGGAGGAAGATGAGGAGTTTATAGATGAAGAGGAGGATGACGAAGATGATGAGGAATCAAAAATCCTTTCATCATGCAGAAGTTTACAAGTGTAAGTAAATCAGACGATTTATAGAATTATCATGAATATTTAGATTTAAATTAGCAACATAATGTGTGACCAGATGCTAACTTCATATATCTGTTGACCTGCAGACCACAGCTGGTCTGTGGGTCAGACGTGTTCATCGTAGGTTTTCTGCTGACTCTGCCAAGTGCTTTGTTTACATTGAGTGTGGACCCACATTTCAGAATTGCATAGTCTGGAGAACTACTGGAATAACCTCAGACAAACTGGACCTTCTGATATAGCTCAAGATAACCTTTTTATGTTTGATACTTTGAAATGAGAATCTTTTCATCTTAAGTTTGGGTTTGACAGACAAATGTTTTCCCCTCTGTTTGTTTCTGAACAATGTATTTACAAATGATCTGGTCAGTGTGATAAAGCAGTGTGGCTGCACAATATTAGAAAACTTTAGGTTTTATGCATATTGTTTAATATTACAATGGCAGTAGTAATTGTGATAAATCCAGATTTTCCTCACTCCTCATTTTCTCTTCTGTCATCATCACCATCATCTAAAACCATGAAGGCCAGCAAGAGTCTAAAAGATTGACCAAATAATGATTTGTACGCAGAACGTGAATGCATGGTACTGGAAATATGACGTGTGGTTTATTTCTTTTAGAGTTTAATATACATTAACCATTAACAAGATTAGTTGAAATAATTGTAATTAAACTGGAGAAATTGCATGTCTGGCAAGAATGCAGTGTGAATGCTCATTGCTGAAGAACTTGCTGAAACAGTTGAAATTATCTAAAATCATTCTGAAATGTAGCTAAAATGGAAGAAAAAGCCTAAGTTAGCACAAGAAAGCAGAAAGAACACATATTTGCTGAATAAAATTTAAATATGCAGAAATGAGTGCAAAAATTAGGAATTTAGTTTAAATGGCAAGAAAAATGAGCAACAAAAAAAATAGCTGAACAGGCAGAAAGAAGCTTAAATTACTAGAAGGAAGCAAAAAACTGAAATGAGCTTAAATAAAAAATAATTAAAAAAAAGTGGATTAGCTGAAAAAGGTAAATTAAGCACAAAACGGGTTAAAAAGTAGCTGAAAAGCTGAAACCAGCAGAAAAAAGTTGAAAGGAGCATAACAAGCTGAAATCAGCAGAAATAAGTTGAAAGTAGCAGAAACACTTTAATTTATTTGGAAACAGCTGAAATTAGCTAAAAAAAAAAGTAGCTGAAAGGGTAGAACAAGTAAATTAGCATAAGAAAGCAGAAAAAACATGTTTGACCAATTAGGCTGAAATAAGCAAAAATGAGCATAAGTGGAAAATAACTGCACAAAAAACAACTGACAAAAAGCTAAAATGAATAAATAAAGGGCAGAAAGAAGTTGAAATTACAAGAAGGATTTGAAGAGAGCACAATTTTGCTGAATTGGGCTGAATAAGTTGAAATGAGGGCAAAAAATGTGGAATTAGCTGAAAAGGCTAATCAGCATAAAAACAGCTGAATAGTTGTTGAAATAGTAGAAAAAGCTGAAACTTGCAGAAATAAGCTGAAATTAGCAGAAAGAAATTAGAAGAAGCACAAAAATGTTGTAGTTAGCTGAAAGAAAGTGAAAGGAGCACAAAACAGCTGAAAAAAAAAAACAGCTGAAATTAGCTGAAAAAATGTTTACATTTGCACAAGGAAGCTGAAAGATGCTGAACCAGAACAAAATGTGAAAGGAGCAGTAAAAGGTTGTAAACACATCTAAATAGTTGAAGGATGTAAAATGAAGGGAAAAAAATGGCAGAAAAAGCTAAATACAGTACTGTATTAAAAAAAGCTAAAGTTGCACCAAAACCAAAAGTCACAGCAGGATTGTCCTGAAAGAGCTGAACGTTTTGATATGAGTTGTTGAAATAGCACAAAAATCATGGAACGAGAAAGATGAAAAAAGGTTTGAAAGCTCAATCATCCAGGTAGATAACAATAAAACAAGTTGAGTCATTTCATCTAGACCAGTTTCTTTGAGGGAGAAACGTTCTTCCAGATGGAAGACAAAACGTTTCTCATTCAACGAAACTGCTCCAGATGAAATGATTTAACTTTTTTTTTTTGTTGTTAACGAGAAAGGTGCCGAAAACGTACAGAAGAAAAATGGATCACAACAACAGTATGAATGCTTCATGAACACTCAAACAATAATGTCATGTTTTATAACTAGTCCACGAGATGCTGTCTGTTTTCTAAAACTGTTGCTCCAGATGTTTCTGCAGACAGGACGGCCTCACTCATCAAACACATCTTTGATAAATGTCTATTTCAAACGAGCAGAGGTGAGAAATGAGACATGGCTGCTGCGCCTAAGGATTTTTCTCCGTGCCTATTAATTTCAGGAAAGAGTTGTCCAGCCGTATTGACCCCGGCATCAGAGTGAAGGAGCTCGGGGGTTTGTACATCAGTTTTGATGGCAGCAAATCAAAACCCGTCTCCAGTTCATCACAAAAGCTAAAGGAAAAGAAGAACCTAGATGAGGTAAATAAAGGATTGATTTTTTTCTCTTCTGAAGGTGATCTGAGGCAACGAATGAATTATGAACTTTTAGACTTTTAGATGTTCAGTTTTTGTAGCTTGTTTGACTTTGACCTTTATTTTCCGAGTTATTGAACGTTTGTAGAGTTTTGAGCAGTTTTACTGTTTTCTCTCCTGCACAGGTGATGAAGAAGAGTGTGATTGGACCAGACTTTGAGAAGAAGGACGCAGTGCCTCATTGCAGTGAATCCAAACGAGCCTTAAAGCTCAAACGCAGAGTGAGTTTCACAGAGGAGTCCGTTGGTTTACTGCTGTCAACGTTTAGTTTTTAAACTGAATCCAATCATCTGGGATGTGGAGCCATCACATCCAAGATGACTGCTGTTTGTTCTACACCTTTAAGAAATTACAGATGTCATTTTGTTGTTTCCCAGGCCGAGAGGGAGAAATCAACAGGACGTGGTTGGTTTGATATGAAGGCCCCAGAGCTCACTCAGGAGCTGAAAGGAGACCTCAAAATCCTGAAGATAAGAGGCTCTCTGGATCCTAAGAGGTTCTACAAAAAGAACGACAGAGATGGGTTTCCTAAATATTTCCAGGTCAGTATGAACACTCGTAGTCTTCAGATAAAAAAACAAAAAGCAGATCCTCAGAATGTAAATCAAGAAAGTTCATGCTCAATAATCCAGGTACCAAATCCGATAATTCTCAATCGGGTCATCTGGACAGTTTCTTTTTAATAACATTCAAACATTCAAATCTTTTACAATGAAAATTTCAGTTTGAATAATTGTGAGGTTGTCAAGTACCACGTTCTGTAAATGTAATTGTGTTTGTGTGCGGTGCAGATCGGCACAGTGGTGGACAACCCGGCTGACTTCTACCATTCCCACGTTCCCAAGAAGCAGAGGAAGAGAACCATGGTGGAGGAGCTGCTGGCTGACGCAGAATTCAGACAGTACGTTACAAACTGCAACGTTTGGCATCATCGTTCATCAGGAGCTTTAATCTTCACTGGATGGTTTTTGTTTTTATTGTGTGCTTGACATTTAAAACTAGAAAAGACGCCGATAAACCTGTTGAGTACAGAGAAGACAGGCTAGTGGCACTTTCCTGATCTTTGCACAATAAATACTAATTAACAGACTTTCCTCCCAGGATCAACTCCTACAGGATTTTTATACGGCACGAAAAACAAGAGTTCATTCAATCTTTATTTAGGCTGGTTAATCCCAGAGTACAGAACTCCCTCAATTGTTGCGATGATGATGAGGAAAGACATACCCCCACCACCTACTTTCTCTTTTTCTGCTGTGACAGACTGCCTCAGAAAGAGAAAGGAGGGTGCCGGGGGTGTGTGTCTGTCTTCTACTTGAGTGAGCTATGCTCAGCCACTTCTTTAAAAAAAAAAAAAAAACTGATTCACTCTTGTTTTTCCAAATAAGCATTTTCTCTGGTCATTGCACATCTGGTGGTGTCTCTGTGCAGGACACCTTATCCCCAGCTACTCCCCAGGCGCTTTCAATTGCTGCCCACTGCTCCACCTGGTGGTGGATGGGTTAAATGCAGAGATCCAATTTTGCCATTGTATGGGAACATCCAATGATGACAATACATACCACATTATTATTATTTGTTCATTTGATCTGTTCATCCCTACTCCCTGAACAGTAGAGATGGGGAAAGACAGACCCCACCCCCTGCTTTCTTGTTCTGAGGCTGGCTGTCACAGCAGAGAAAGAGAAAGGATGGGGCGGGGTCTGTCTTTCCCCATCGCCAGTAGCGTGTTGTGTGCAATCTTAAGTTGAAAATTCGTGAAAGAGTGAGTCCATAAAAGTCAAACCGCAAAGTATAGAGGGACTACTGTAATTTAAATATTTTCCAAGTCCTAATCACATTTCAGCTGATTTATTAAAATAAAGTGTAGATAAATAAGCCATTGCTCATCTGCCAAGAAAGACTCTGAGCTGTGTAACTGTTTAAAAAAAAAGGTACACATATAGGTTGTATGACATTTAAAAGAACTATAAAAATTAAAGGCAATAACTGCACTAAGACATTAGCTAATTGGCTGTTTGAGTCAGTCTTCCTGAGCCATAGATGTAGTAGTAGATTGTATTATTTACTGCAGAACATTTAAAAAAAAAAAAAAAACTATTTTCTTCTAGTCTAGTGCTGCTTCTGGTGAACAATGATTTATTGCAAAAGTAGAGCAAGATGCATTCAGTGGACTTCAAGTGTCATTGTTCTCACTAATCACATAAAAATAAATAAATATGCATTTATTCTTTTTCAGGAAAAACAAAAAGCGGTACCAGAAGATAATGGCAGAGAAAGCAGCACAAGGAGCTGGCAGGAGGAACAAGAAGAAATTCCAGAAGAAGTTGAAGATGTGATGAACTTTGACTCTTAGGCTTTTCAGAAATACTCCTAATCTTTCAATGAGAGAAACAATGGAAGCTTTACTGAATCCTGACCTCTGAAGGCACCAAAACAGACTGACTGTGAACAGCAGTGATCAGACAGTATCATTTTTAATTCAAATCACTGGCCTGAATATTCAGATTTAACTGCTCTTTGAAGTCGTCCACCTGTAACCTGTTGTGCAACAAAATCGTACAATAAACATTTTTATCTGCGTTTGGGGAGATACATTAGGAATATTTGATTTTCACATTATGGTCCTTCATCCTGTTGAAAAGTGGTCGTTTACAACAGTGCTTAGTGTCGTTCAGAGTCCGGTCTCAGAACATCTGGAATGAACTCACTGTTGAAAGAGTTTGGCAGAAATACACACTTGCACTTTGATAAAATGGCAAACTTCAAACAACTCTGCTTTTTAATGACAGTTTCTTTGTGATTGGTTGCATTTTTCTGGTGAAATCTTTTCGTTTCCTGCTCTTTCATTCAGGATTACTTTAGTTCCTCTTCTCGTCCCTTCAGTCTGGTGGCTCGACTACCTTCTTGTGTCTCTGGCATTTCAAGAGACGAGCCCATTAACAGCTGCAGCTTACATCTGCCTGTCTCCTTCCCACACGCATGAAATACTGCTTCTATATACCCGAGCCAATTTCAGACGGCTTTAGAGAAATTAGTCTTTTTTTTTATTTTTATTATTATTACGGCCCAGCTGATAGGTGGGAAGACAGCAGTGTTGGTACAGTTTTGAACAGAACCGCAGCAAATTTCCTGCCGTTTTCAAAAGGAACAAGAAGCCAGTGTGTGCTGGGAAGGTTTGAAATTATGAATAAAGATTATTAAATACTGTACACGTCTGATCTGGTTTTATTTCTACATGCAAGATGTGTTTTAGTCTAACCAGCAATAAATACTGTGACAAAACTGCAATATTAAAATGACTTCATGGCAGAAACTCAGCAACTCCCATTCTGTTTTTTGTCCTGTCGGGTTGAAGGTCGTCGCTCACTCTGTGGGTCAAGGTGGTTTTGTGTGTCCGCAGAATGTTCTGAACTCTGCTGTGGATCTGTTCCCAGTAGGATGGACCCGTCTGAAATCTGAGCGAGATGAGAAGTTGATTTTCAGTATCACACGTTAAACATTAGAGATCAGAGTTCATGCTCAATAATCCAGGTAGAAAATCCAACAAAGTTCAGTCAGGTCATGTGGATGGTTTCTTTCTCTGTTGAGACTTCATCCATCAGTGGAGCCACGAAAATGGCTCCCCCACACCCAGTGGCCCAACCAGTTTGCTGGTGATCAGATGGCTTCTGGGGCCCACCCTCTACCCCATCGACCACTCTGACTTTGATGTTTTGTTTTTTTAAATACCTGTTGTCCATAAATGTTTAACTCATTTAGCACACAACTACCCACATTAATGCTGCCTTTGTACACATGAGGATGGTGAAGAGGTTCCATTTGTGCATTTTAGAAAAAATCTGGACGTTTGAACAATGTTGATGTCAGATCTTCCTTTTGCCCACTAGTCTGTGCTGTAAGCACAGACTAGAGAAGAGAGGATGGCGTGTCACCCAGTTAACGACAATGAAGTGAGGCATCTCTCCTTTGATTGCAACAATCATTCTGATTTTAGCTTCTTATTTTTTTAAATCTGTTCTAAAACAAAGTAAGGACCAAGAGCAGGCAGAACGTGGAGGACAGTTGGTTTCGTCTGCAGTGTGTCAGGCCAAAATAGATTCAATTGACTAAAATAAATCCCACTCTACAACTTGTCGTCCACGTCTATTTGTTGAGGAGGGAGGGGAGATGAGTGACAGACTGACTTGTCTTGGTCTTGCTGGTAATGTTGGGACAGACACTTTTGATCTGTAATCAGATAAACTCACTACCTGTTTCAAAAAGTCATCAAGGACAAATCATCCAGAAACATGAATGGACTGAGACTCCAAGGCTTGGGGGGGAGGGCAAAAGCTGCCAGTGGCATCTGTCATTTTCTTTATAGATCAGAGGTTCGTGGAAAGACGTGTCCAGCTCCCTGTCAGAGAGCATCTACAAAGGCCAACTCTAATCTCCCACCCAACAAATCCTGTCGCCTTTCCAATTGAGAGAAAAGTATCATTCATTTCCTGCAATTTACTTTTCAGTTTAGGATTGTCTATTGATTTTAATGTTTACTTATGGACTCAGCAGAGAGGACGGGGGGTGGGGGGTGGGGACGACAAACAAACAAAACGGAACATCTGCTGTGATTGATGACAAGGTCTCTCTGAACGTATTAAAGTGTACATCAGGTCAAATGCATCAGTCTCGAGCTGAAACACAAATCAATACCATTTCCTCTTTGTTTTCCCTTCTCCGCCAGTAATGAACGAACATGACAAGACATCAGCTTCTGTAATTTAAAAGGTGGAGGGGAATTCATCCCGCGCGTCGAGTGTGATCAAAATTAAAGATTAGATGTGTGTGTACACACAGACTTGCACAGCGGCAGCAGTGTATGCCAGCACCTCGTGGGATCGCCTTCTATTTACTGAACTCTGTAATTGGGAACTCATACAGGTGCCAGTTTTGCTTTCAAGATCTTTTGAGCAAACACAAATGATGTACACAGATGGATCTCAACAAAATCTGAGTAAATACCACAAAAAAAAATGGGGGGAAAAAAAAAAGAGGATTATGGTCGCTCCTGCTGCTTTGGATTGACAGAGTCGGACTGTTCCACAGCTATCGTGCTCTAAAATCTATTTCTTCAGATTGTCACTGTGATAAAAAAGACTAATTTGTTTAGATTTGAAGTCCAGAAAAAGATTTACCTGTCTCTGAGGGAACGGCTGCTGGAGTCAGACACAGCCAAGCTGGACTGAACGGAGGAGGAACCTCTCGCAGGGCTTCTGATCTGTGGCTCGTGTCTAGACGAGGTCCCAGGAGGCAGCTGGACCTTCACTGCAGCTGACTCCACCTGGTAAGGTCAAATCTGGTTAGGCCACTTGTAAAACATGCTGCTCGATTTTCATTCAAGACTTTAGTTTGACACATAGCAGAAAGACAAACAACACTGTTGTAAACTGGTTCTACTTATATATTTGACCTTTTCACAAAGTATTTGACATGTGATCATGTTTGTTACAACTTTTTCTTCTGAAGTTGACCATTATTTATATTTACAGATGGGAAATTATTGGTGATGAACTTGATAAACAAAGCTGGAGCGTTTGTCTGTTTGTCCTGATAATAGGATGGAGAAGTCCCAAGTCCTTTTAGAGATTGTGTAAAAACAAAATCTTAACATCACAACACTTCTCTTTGTGCACACTGTGCTCAGTGTTAATATGAGTCTGAAAAAAATCGGACTTACTTTAACTGTTTTTGGTCTATAACTCCCGAGGAGAGAAGAATCTGCACAAAAACAAGTGATGAAAGACTTTTGTAAAACTAGACAACTTGCATTAGCAGATTTAAAAACGTTTTTTTTTTTTTTTTTTTTTTTTTATATGCTCAATAATCCAGGTAGAAAAATCTAAAAAACACAGGTGTAAGGAAACCTTTTGAAAACATATGATTAAGCACACAAATGGCATGCTGAGGTGAACAGTGATGCTGCTGAAGACCAGTAAATAGATTTTCCACATTGACAATAAATGCCTCTAGTTTGTGCCAAAAACTGAAATTGTTGTTTTGTTTTTTGGAAAACATTAAAAAATGAGTTACTGTTGCTTCAGAATAAGTCACAATGCAGTTTAATAGAACATGTATTAGTTTCTGTGTGGAGTTGAGGCCTACCTGTGTGACCATCTGCAAACGTGACAGAGCGCCTACACACACTGCTGTTCAGCTCGGACGAAGGTGTTCCCATTACAGACGTATTACTGCAACCAGACACCTGTCACAACACACAGCACACAACGAGTTGTGGCTACGTTATTTTATAGTGATTATTGTGATCCTGTTTAGATTTCTTATACTTACTATCCCTAGTCTGTTAAGTTTTTGGCATCCACCTCATCCTGCAGTTTTCAAGCTATTTCAACCATATATCAAAAATATTCGGCTCCTTCAGGAGAAGAGTGTTATTACTTTTGGTATTGGTGCAACTTTAGCTTTTTGAGATATTTAGCCTTTTCTGCCATTTTTTTCCACATAGAAAATGAACTGAGCTCACTTGACATCCTTCAGATCTTTAGATCTGTTTACAACATTTTACTGCTCCTTTCACATTTTGTTCTGGTTCAGATTCTTTCAGCTGTCTTGAGCAAATTTAAACCTTTTTCGAGCTACGTTCAGCTAATTTCAGCTGGGGTTTTTTGTTTTCAAATGTTTTGTGCTCCTTTCAGATTTTTTTTCTGCTAACTACAACATTTGTATGCGCTTCTTCTAACTTCTTTTTGTGAATTTCAGCTTGTTATGCTCCTTTCAGCTTATTTGTGCATGTTTCAGCCTTTTCTAAGATTTCAGGTACTATTCAGCTGTTTTGATGCTAATATTTTAGCTTTTTTAAGCAAAGTCTACATATTTATTTGCACTTGTTTAAACCTTTTTCAGTCTAATTCAGCAAAAATGTGCTCTCTCAGCTTCCTTCTGGTAATGTAAGCTTCTTTCTAATTTTTAACTACCTTTCAGCTGATGTTTTGCTAATTTCAGCTTTTTTCAGATATTTTCCACTTGTGCACATTTCTGCTTCTTTCAGTCTAATTGGACACAATTGTGCTCTCTCCACTTCTTTCTGGTAATTTACCGGGTAAGCTTCTTTCTGCCATTTCAGCTACTTTTCAGCTATTTCTTGCTAATTTCAGCCCTTTCTAAATTTTTATGCTAATTTCGGCTTATTTAAACCAAATTCAGTAAATGTGTCTTCTTTCTGGTTTCTTCTGCTAACTTATGCTTGTTCTTCCATTTCATCTACATTTCAGCATTTTTTTTAGATAATTTCAGCTTTTCAGCAAGTTCTTTAGCAATAAGCTGAATTTTCATACACTGCATTTTTGCAGGAAATGCAATTTCTCTAGTTTTCATTGTAACACACATGCACAGCATGTTTGCAACAGTAAACTGTGATTATCAAACCCACCACTGCACCCTGTATTCACTGGTTAACTGGACATCATTAACTTCACGCAGACTCTTCC
>JARVGQ010000981.1:20487849-20498217 GCA_031762355.1 Hypsolebias martinsi | reverse complement strand
AAGAAAAGCTTTGCAGAAAGTGTTGAAGGCTGCACAGAAGTCTGCTGGAGTCAGTCTCTCCACCATCACAGACATCTACACCTCCAGATGCAGGAAGAGAGCGACCTGCATCACTGCACCCAGCAGACACACTTTTTGCCCCACTCCCCTCAGGCAGACGGTTGTGGAGCATTACATGTAGAACCACTAGACTGAGGAACAGCTTCTACCTTGAAGCAGTAAGACTCATAAATCCCTAACCAGCCAAATCACTTTAATGTCACTTTAATTGGAGATTACACTTTATCTGTGCTGCTGATCATGCATGCTGCTGATTTCTTACTCATGAGCTGTTATATTCAAACCCATCTGCTCACAACAGACTCATGTTCAGGCTGCTGTTTGATATACCTTATTTATATTATATTATTATTGTTTAGCATATATCTTAGATCCTTGAATACTGTTTCTTTATTTTTGTACTTTAAAATTATTGTTATTTTTGGGTGTAACTGGGACCTAGAGTACACAATTTCATTCCACCTCATGTACCACATGTGATTCGAATGGCAGTAAATTCACCTTGAACCTGTCCTGAAATCTGCCCTTGCGAGTAAAATGCTGGTTAAAAAATCTTCAGTTGCTGTAAGTTGTGTTTCTTTGAGTAAACAACATTAGAGACCGAGAGAGTTTATCCAACACCGGAGTTTAAAATATTGTCCTATTGTTTAAAGACCTACAGCTGTTTTGGTCAACGCTTGTAAATGATGTTAAGTAAGATCTCATGCAATGTTACAATATCTTGTGAAATGCATTAGTGCTTGGAGTTTGTATTGCTTATGACTCTCAGCTTCTACCGCTCAGCTCAATATCTGTAACACTCACTGAGCTACAGCTATGCTTGTGTTTGCTAAGTTTGATCAGCTGTGGCAGCCATAATGAATGAAGTTCCAAAAGGTAATCAGTTGTAGATGTACATCCAGTAATTATGTTGAGAGTTTCATTGAAATCTGCCTACTGGTTTCTGAGACATTTAAATAACATTTTAACACATTTATTGCAAATTGATACTTATACAACTTATTATGCTGCTTTTGGTGTGTAGCTTATACACACATTCTGTACAGTTCATATATGGAAATCTGCTGTCTCACAAAATAAATCCAAAGAGCCTAATCCTTGAAAATAGACACAAACATATACACCTGGCACAAGCTGACAGGTAAGATGAAATTTGTGGTACCATTAGGGAATGACACAAGCATTTCTAGGCTTTGGAAGGTCACAGAAATCTCATACCAGCAGCATCCATGTATAACTCCCTTAACAGCACTTTCTGTCAGTCCCCCTGCCTGTTGGTTCGTCTGG
Organism: Hypsolebias martinsi; assembly: GCA_031762355.1. Classification (NCBI taxonomy): domain Eukaryota; kingdom Metazoa; phylum Chordata; class Actinopteri; order Cyprinodontiformes; family Rivulidae; genus Hypsolebias; species Hypsolebias martinsi. The sequence goes on along the minus strand of JARVGQ010000981.1, from coordinate 20,496,870 downwards.
AGCCTGTTCTGGGGTAGCTAGCAGCCAGATATCATTATCTCCTTGACTCAGGGCAGAGTAATCTGCCTGCCTGCTCTTGCTTTATTGAGTTGGATAAATATAATATGTGACTCATGCATTATCTACTACAGAGCAGCCCTATTTATCCTGCAGGCAGAAACCTTGGTGCATTCAAACTGCCCTTTCACTCTATACTGGAACTAAATTTAAGTGAGGGAAGTTGTTGAACAATCATTCAAGGGATCTGAATGAAAATTAGCAACACAAATTAAAATGTACACAAAGGCAAACCAATAAAGAGCAAAGTTTAAACAAAAATATATATGTGACAGCAACAACAATTTCATTTCAAAATCCACTTCCTAGTAGACATCCTTTATTTGACCTGAAATACAGCTTTAATTTATTAGACTGAAAGTCTTCACAGCTAAAAAAAACTAAACATATTAAAGTAGTAAACATCTATTCAGCCACATAATCATGACAAGCGAACAAAAATAATTTGCTCTATTGAATCAGAAAGGTAATTTTTACACAATCAAGAAAATAAAATGTAGAAGGTCCTCAGGATTATGTCAATGTGACGAATAAAGATATGTAAAAATAAAACATCTTCAATCTAACAAACAAATCATAACAGTTACTGCCGAGGAGCTTGCAGATGCAGAAAAAGAAACAAAAAGAAAGGGGTGAGACCAAGTGAAGGGTAGGTGATAGTCAGGCTACACGTTCTTGTCTCATTCTCTCTGAGGGGTTGACAGGTAGAGAAATAGATCATTGGTCCATGACAGTTCAGTATGACCCCATGCCATCATGCAGTATGTTGCTTGTGGAATAAGCTCCCTGATGCAAGTCATAACCAGCCCAGTCACACACTCCAACTACTTAACGGTAAATCCTCACATACAGTCTCCCTGACATTTTAGCTTCTGATGTCTGCTCTGTCCTTGACTGTTGTTAATGAGACATATTAACATTAAGCATCATTTCAGCAGCTTAATCAAAGGAACAAGAACAGTGTTGAAGAAAAGCTGTTTGATGGCCATGTGACAAACTGGTTTCCTTCCTGCCCAGCATATGTTGGGATAACCTCCAACTCAGCTAGTCCAGCATCTCTGAACTGGAAAAGACAGATCAAAACAGCAATTAAATGAGAATTATTTTAGATGAAGACTGAGGGTAAGGAGAGGTGACTGGAGACAGTCCTGGCAGTATTCTGGTCTGCAGTGCCATGTAATTGCCAGATCAGTAAAACTCCATCACTTGTCCTTTTGCATTCCTTTTTCCCTTTGTTTCCCCTTATTCAGATAATCCCTCCAGTCTTAAATCCATTCAGTGATTAACATTTTATGAAGGAGTCATTATTTTGTTTTATGTCTTACTTACTGGTAGTTCTAAAATTGTGGGGTACTTTTTATCTGAAAATATTGAAAATGAATTTAGCAGATAAAAAAAAAAGGAAGAAAAAATAAATACATTTCTAGCTAGGCAAGGGCTCACTGACTTGTCTTATCCAGAACCTGTGATGCAAATGTTTCAAGCATGTGCTGAAGGTATAAGTCAAATGAAAGATAAAAAAAGAGAAGAACATAGAAAAAAAATACCACCACCCCATCCCCGTGTCCCTGCAGTCAATGTAACGCATTACTAGATAGAAGGCAAGCCATTACTGCTTAGCATTTGTTGAATCTTCGAGTGGCCAAATAGTGACAGGTCTATTTCTCTACCGTAGGCAAGAGAGGCAGAGGAAGAGCAGAGGACACCTAATAACCAAGGATTGAGGCATAATGAAGGTCTTGATAAGCCCAATGACGAAACAAGCTATGTGAGTTAAAGTGTGAGTTTATGCATAAACACATTTCTATGGATGCACTTACATGGATGTGCATCCATGCCTGTATGTGTTGCTGTTTTCACATACACATATTTACATGGGCTCACAAGTGTCCTGTTTATCATCGACTGAACCAAGGTGTCTGTCCTGTGATGAAGGGGCCCATTTTCAACTCTCAGGCTGTTTCCAAGAAGCTGCAGCACCTACAGACAGGAGCAATAATTGACTTGATGACTAATGTACTCACTGAAGATTTTTTTTTTTTAGACAGAGGTTAATGGACAACTTAACAGACAGAAATGATTTGTTTAAGAGGAAATTACCGCAATATATACTTGGTCATCTCGGTTGCACCTTCACAGGATCGAATTGCAAATAACTGAATAGAAGCAGATGCTCAAAAGACTTACATACATTTTAATTCCACAAAATAAAAATAAAAAATAAAAAAATAAAAAAAATCAACAATTTCCTTTAAAAGAAAGATACTGAATATATCCTTCTTGGTGTACTTATTTAATTGTTTTTAGCATTTTATTTAACCCAAACTTTCATTAATTTTGAGCTAAAAATGAAACAGCAGCCACCCAAGGAAAACATAAAATATAATTTAGAGCTAAATTAAACTGCTCAGTATAAATCAGAACTGCCACTGAGGGAGGAAGAGTAACAAATAAGGGAGTGGAATAAGAATTAAGAATATATCATTTTACAAAAATGATAGTTCTTATCCTTTTTAAGGGTTATCTATCTATTTTAAAATAATCTAGAATTAATGGGAGTAAAGTTGGGGAAACGCTTCACAGCAATCAGCCAATCAGGCTCATAAATCAAACTGCCAAGAGGGAAATTATCCAGGTAAAGTTAGAGAGGTCAGACTGAGATGGTTTGGGCCAGTGACGTGCAGTCAGGAGAGGCAGGTGAGGCTATGTCATCATGACAGGTAAAATACCAACAATGATGAGAGAAAATACATTTAACCACTTGACTGTTCTATAAATCTGTTTTCAGAATTATTTCAACACTCCAGTGGTCAAAATCATGGAATTCATGCATTGCCTGTTCAAGTGCATGGAAGAAATGTGCTGGGTGAGGCATTGTAGTGTTCTGTTTCACCTCTGGTGGTGCTGTGTCATATAAATTAGATGAAGTAGGCAGTTGGTGCATGCCAATTGCTGTCTCGCTTTATATTGCAAATATGCATGTTTCATTACACTTGTGCTACACATGTTGATGTTCTATAGTCTGTCTAATATATTGAATGAATGTGTGTGACATATTTCTTCTTTCTCAATGGTCATAATGCATGTGGAAAAACACGAGAGGTGTGGCAGGATATGCCGTGCTGCACCAACAAGTGGCTGTGCTGCCCCGTAGGGACAATGAAACAGGTGCAGTCACTGTGCATTCTTCTGTTACACAGAGGGGAAGGGGTGTGTAGCAAATCGGTACACTCATTTAAATTTGTTTAGACAAAATAGAAGATCATCTCAAAACTAGAGAATTTTTCTAACTTCATCATGATTGTTCCAAACTCATTCATCTTAAAATAAGGGTAAGATAACACGTTTGTATATGTGAGCATCTGACTCCAGACGAGTTAGCCTCACCTGTCACAAACCAAACCTCATGTCACCAGTCTGGACATGTCCAGAGGATGGACAGTGGGTATACTGGTAGAATGATGTTAGAAATGCAGCTGCCAGGAAAAAGACAAAGAGGATATTTATGGATGCAGTTACAGAGGACATGGAGGGAGTTGGAGTGAGGACAGAGAACACAGAAGACAGAGTGAGACGGTGAAGGAGGAGTCACTGTGGCGACCCCTGAAGAAGGAAAAGCTGAAGAAAGAAGAAGAAAAAGTTGTTTTTTTTTTTCATGTCTTTTAAACACTGTTTCAGATTTTATGATTTACAACAAACTGATTTATGTTCAAGTTTCTTGACAAAACTGGGTGAGACTGAACTTTTGAGACACAATAATGTCTGAAGGGGACCCAAATAGGTCTGTGTGTAAAAAGGATGAAATACTGATTTGGAAATAACATTAATTTAACCTTAAAACTGCCCTGACAGTGAATTAAAAAAAAATGTCTTCAGCTGTTATAATTTTCATTTTTATTTTCTCTTTTTGAATAATTTATTGGACAATGACTGTCACATATCACACACATTTTATTTATACACCTTTCAACTAGAATTGAGTGTTATATAATATACACAATAAATAAATAAATAAATAAATAACTGTTGTGTCATAAAGAGCATATCTGGTCAGTTACAGAGTATAACACACAGAGCTTTTAGCTAAAGAGTAATGTCATTAAAAAGTGACTAAAATAAAAAGTATAGTTGCAGTAAGGTAAATATAAATTTCATTTTTATTAAGACACCAATAAAAATATCATATTATAAGTCAACAAAAACAAACAGCTTCGTAGTAGAAATTGTACTTTATGACTTACTTTATGATTTCACGGTCTCTTTTCACTGTATTATGAATGAAACTGGCAAACAGCTATATTCTCACCTGCAAAGAGGCCAAACTCCATCCCTTTGATAATTTATGCTTAAGATCTCTAGCATCTACATTTGACATACTAACGTAAAATTATTCCAGGAGAGCCGACATAAGACAGAGGCACCACAATACATAAGAGTAATATCATCTTGTCAGCAAAATATTGATAAATATCAATTGTACCTAGAAAGCAAAATGTAACCGTTTACAAACATCATGTTCTACAAGAAGACATACTTCTGTGAAATATGCTTCCACTAAGTAAAAAGTACGCACACCACTAATCAAAGTATCTTTATTCATCCACTGAACAGGCTGCACTCAGGTTTCAAAAATGCATTCACTTGTGTCTGTTTTTCACCAAAATGTCTATACAAATTGGATGTAGTTGGCTCCTCAAACATTTGACTTTTTGATCAAATCAGAGTTTTCAGTTTTACGGAAAATGTTTAATTTTCTAAGCCAAATATCCGAGCCAAGTAAAAGTCAACTATAGCATCACAGCTGAGCTGCTGTATCCCTGACCCTGCTTGCACAAACCATTCAGAAATCAAAGAGGTAACAAACAAGGCCTTTCTTGTGGATTGTTTTATTATCTTGACTAGCTACAGCTAATCTGAAGTTTGATGTTCATTGGCAAAGTAAATATTGCACGAATGAATGCATGAATCAGTAAATATTCATGTGTTTTAACATAACTTACACACTGCAAGTTATGCCCAGACCTTTACACAAAATCTTATTTTAAGGCTCCCTAAGGCATCAGCTCTTTGAGCCACTGTTTTATTTTATTTGTGTGTGTGTGTGTGTGTGTGTATGTGTGTGTGTGTGTGTGTGTGTGTGTGCGCTCTCTGTCTTTAATATAATCAAAATCTTCCTTGGTTCATGCCCCACCACTGACTTATTGCCTGTTGTAATAAAGGTGCTAGCCACTGATGTTGACTGACAGGCAGCTAACGCAACCAGCTTTGTGAATGTCTGTCTATGTGATACCTAAGGGTACAAATAACAACCAAAGGTGCTGGTTTTGCTGGCCCGACATCTGTTGTTAGTGGTGGAAGGTAAATAGGTTTGACAGAGCTGGGATTGAACAGGAGGCACTCTGCCAGCCAGGTGGAGACAAGGACTTCATTCCACTCACACCCAAACACAGACAGGTACAATCCCAAACAGTCCTTACATTGTTACTGTGGTGAGTAACCAGGCCACATATTAGACATGGCATGTCCCCACGTGGCAGGAGTCCTGAGGAGTTGGAAGACTAAGCTTTGTTTGACACTCTATAATTTGTATCAACACAGACATACAGTGCCATTTGACTGAGTGGAGGTAGTAAGGACATAAGAAAAAATGTGTGAAGGAAATTTTATGAAATCTCAACCAAAAAAAACAGAAATGTCTCTCTTAATTGAGCTCTTTAGATTTGTGTGTACAGTAGTCCTTTGCTATTTGGCAATTCAACTTTCATGGACTCGCTCTATCGTGGTTTGTGAAAGTACAGTACATAATATTGTACAAAAAAATTAAAAAAATTACATGACACATGATTGTCAACTTTAACATTACTCACATGATTGGGACAGTACTGGATACAGTACTGTACAGTAAAAAGTTAAAAAAAATTACTTTGGACAGGTGCCACCATTTTGTAGTTTTCTCTCAGAAAGCCTACACTGTATTCCCGCTTATAGCAACCACGTTTCCCAGAAGGTAACAGGGTCCCGCCCAGAAGCCCGGTTTCTTTCTGCTGAAAAACTAGATGGAAAGTTGTGATCTGAACGGAAAAAGTTTGGCGCTTATTACAGTGACTTCTGCTCTCAGCGGACGCACAGAAGCCGCATGGAACTCACTGAACCGGACCGAACCAGAGCAGAACCAGACCTCCACACCCATCTGTGAATCTTGAGAGCTGGTAGCCTGCCCATGTGGTCTTCTTAGCAGGAACACTCCGCTCCTACTTCCTGGAATATCTTACTAAAAGACATGAAGCTCTCGAACTTGACTTATCTAAATGGCTTTAAGAATCTGTTGGAATCCTGGCAAAAAACAATGCTGACATGTTCCTGTTTTTATTTTCTACATCTGCCTTATAATCTGTCTGTTTGAGCAACTTTTGACATCTTTGCTTTAACTTGTTTAAAAAAAAAAACTGTACTTCTCTCTTATGATTGTCTATTGTTGACTGTCCAATGAAAATCTATTGTTATGTTGTTGCTGTTGTCATCATCCTTAGTTTGTAGCCAGGTCTCTCTTATAAATGAGTCCTCAAGGCTCAATGAGATTAACCTGCCTAAATAAAGGTTGAATGAACACACGGCCGAAAGTCTGGTGGCCCATCCAGAGCCCACAAACATGTTTTTCATTTCTTTCAACCAGTCAACAAGGACCTTCAAATGGGGATGCACTGGTAAATAAAATTTAGAAGCTACTGTACATATAAGTACATGTGGTGTTAAAATTAGATGGTTTAAGAGTTTAGAAAATTGATTGTGGGCTTTGTTGATGAGGGTAGGTCTGCAGAAACAGAACTGAGATGGACCAGAACAGAGTCAGAACGTAACGAGAGCTGCTGCTGTTCTGCAGAACCTGGTAAGTAAAATTTATAGCTACATATAAAGTACTGTACGTGTGTTGTTAAAAGTATGTAGGTTTAAGAGTTTAGAACATTGCAAGAGTGTGGGAAGAGTTTCTAAATGTAATGCTGCTACTTCACAGATTTTCAATTATTGCGGGGGTGGGGGGTGGAATTTAACACCTGCAATTAACGAGGGATTACTGTAATTTTGTTCATTCTTAATTGGGAGTTTTAAGAACGCATACAATATTAAAAAAACCCCATACAATAAAATAAAAATCATAACAGTGTCAACATTTTATAAGTAATTTCAGTATTTCCTTAAGATACAGCATGACACTATATATGGCTAGCTATAAGCAGAATGATTCAGATAAAGTGACGTACTTTCAAGGATTTACCCCCCAAAAAACACATTTTCCTGCCTTCTCAATAACAGGAAGCAGGTAGCAGTTTCGTCGACTACTCGTGTCTGGAGCCACCTACACTGACTGAAGAAGTTTTTTTTCTCTTTGAAGTCAATCGATGTGCCAATGCGTGACAGTCACATGACCGATGTCAGTTGCTCTAGCGGCAGAGCCTCTCATCTTAATTTGTCTCAAAAGTACAGACGTCAAACTACACATCAGTTTTTAAATTGTGTTGAGACCAAGTAAAATCAGAGTTATGATAGGTAATCCACACCGCATCTTTTTTCTGAAAACCATCGTCATATCTGAAGCGCGTTAGAGTGAGAGGCTGTGGTAAAGATGAGCAGTCACAGGGACAAAACACCGGAATCAGCCTCCACTTTCACCTCCCCCCACTGATCAGATAAACAACCTCCTCCTAGTACTGTTGTTCACTAACGATTTGTTCAAATTAACAAATCTTTTGAGTGAATGAACTGAACCGAATCACTTCATTAACTGATTTGTTCTTTTCTCACTTCAGTTGAGCATAGCATGAGTGTTCCGGTCAGGAGTGTAACTTCTGCGTTCTGTGACTCACTCATGACGTTAATCTGAATGACACAGCAGCATGTGCCATGTGTGCAGGGAGTCAATGTGACTTGTGATTCGTTTACTACAAATAAACTACATGTATCACTCAGTGAACAAAGTACTCTCTGACTTTGTCCTGAGTGATTCTGTTTCCTCCTCATGAGGACATGTTTTCATGCCATTGGCAATGGCATCTGTTTCTCCAAGTCAACAGCTAATGTTGATTGAAGCCACATAAATATAAATGCACACACGCCCTCGTCCCCATTATCTTAACAGACTAAGGTACAGATAAGTAATGAGAAGAGAGGAGACAGAAGAAGAGCTAGTGAGACACCAAATAGTTCAAGCTGCAGAAGTGATGCTGGGGTGGCCGAGTGTCTAGGTCACATATGTCAAAGTACTGGCCCGCGGGCCAGATCCGGCCTGCTAATTAATTATCTATGGCCCCTGGATCATATTTAATTATTATTAGAAACGGCCCGCAGTCCACAGCCGCTCGCTGGTGTTTTGCGCGCACCAACACTACATTCCCCACAATGCAACGGTAGTAGGATGGGGCAGATCCGGAGGAGTGCTTCGTGAACCCAGAGTAACAAGACCCGCCTCACGTCACATTCAGGAAATCAGAAAAGTTAGCAGCCAGATGCAGCATGTGGACTGAGTGAGTAGCACTGTAGCTAACAGCTAGCCAACTTTTCATCGTAACATGTCCACTGTGTGGAAGTATTTTACACTGAACACCACAAAACAAGACAGCAATGTGCAATGTCTGCAGAGCCATGGTGCCACATTAAACCACGGTCAAGTTAGTTTTACGTTGGACAGTCGAGGTCCGGGGCTTCAGCAGGACGCCACTCTCGCTGAACCGGACGCCACTCTCGCTGAACCGAAACAGGGAGACCGACCGCGGCCAGCTGCGTCCAGTGCGACCCGCTGTCTGACCGTCTCGTAGGAGGGACAGGCAGAGAGCGGCTGACCGAAATCAGAGCGCCCGCCCCGGATTGAACAAGAAAAACACACCGCTGAAGACACGGAGCTCAAATGTTTACTGAGAAGTTGCTAAACTTCATCATAATTAATGACCAACAGCTATCAGCTGTAGAAAA
>JARVGQ010000981.1:20434878-20445366 GCA_031762355.1 Hypsolebias martinsi | reverse complement strand
ACGATCTTGACCTGTGCTTTGCTTACATCCTGTAAAAGAGCACCCTGTTGCATTGATGACTGATTTGCAGTGATATAACATAGCATTGAATGTACAGCTTGGCTATGCTCTCACATAGATCTTGTTAATATAGATAGTAAACAAAGTAAACACTACTGGAGTTATTTCTAAAACTTAACTTAGATTGGGTATCACAGTGGGATAGAGACACCTTACTGCTTTTTGATACCCAGCGTGTGTAGAATCTCCATCATGGTAGCAGCTCTGAAAGAGGGTGTTGTGTTTGAGAGTAAACAGATGTTGTTTGTCTTTCAGATGCCATGATTTAGCATCTCCAGGGATCACCTATGCTTTTCTGTAAACTCACAAAGGCATCCATGATAAAAATAGTTCAAACACAAGAAACAGTTTCACAACAAAAGTGAAATGAGAGCTTATTTCTCACAGCAGTGCTCATGAACAAGATGTCTGTGGTTTTATCACAAAACCACATGAATTAAAAAAAAAATGGTCTTTTCTCTGCTGTGGGATGTTATCTGATTAGGTTCACACTGTGAATGTGCTTTGGTAACATTATCACATTTTAACTCACTGTCACAGATGTTAAAATTCAATTAAACAATAGCTGCAATGTCTGTTTGCAAAAAATATTTCAGATGTATAATTAAAAGGGGTTAATGTGAACCATTATGCCATGATTGCCTTATTGACTGACATAATAAATATAAACTGAAAAATAAACTACACAGTATACTGAAATTTATACTGATACATTATTTTGGGGCTGTCTTGCCAAAGCCAGAAAGTTTATAGTAATGTGTCAAGATTATATGGAAGGAATAAATAAAACAACAGGGATGCTAGTATAGATGGTATGTGAAGAGTTAGATGGCACCAAATAGTCTAATTGTCCTGTATTTGTTAGCTAAAGACAGGGCAATTAGAGTAGAGATTATACAGCACACATATCTGACAACCTATGTGTGCTGTAAAATCCTGAATCCCCAAGGAAAGGTTTGTCTCTGTGGCTACTGGATCTGACAAGCACACATACATCAGTACACTCAAATGAAACGCCTGAAATGAGAAGGACCAAGGGAATGAGAAAAGAAATTGAATGGGGGAAGACATAGATAAAAAGAGGAAAAATGAGCAGTTGGAATGTGGAGATTGCTGAATTAATTAGATGGCCAGAGCTCAACTAAAAAATGTAGAACGTGTTTCATGTGACAAATGTGTAATTAGGAATGATTTTTTTTTAGTCAACCCCTCCTTCCAATAACACACACACAAACCTATATCCTTGATGGACTAGAGGTGAGTGGGAAGAACAAAGCATGTTTATTCCTCTCTGTCTATGTGTACTTGTGTGTATGAGTGTTTTGATAGAGATATTGTGTACACATGCGAGAAAGATGAGTTGGAGGCTTTAATTACAAACCTATTATAAAAAATACCAACCCCCATTGCACACTGATACAAAGTGACAGAATTGGATGTTACTTTTGGCATTTTAGACGTTGTTTTTGAGAAATGACATCCATGTTTTGTAGCCAAAACATGTGGGTTTTAACATTTTTGTTTTAATTTTCCCACCCACAAAATGCAAGTTATATGATATGACTTCTCATTTATTCTTTGACAGCAGAGATGCTAAATCACTGGCTTTGGAAAGCTCGACTGAAAGTTTACTTTAATCCACTGCAATTTGGCAAGATTCAAGTAACACTAGCTTAATTTTTTGGAAATAGTAAAGGCTTTTGGATCAACCCTTTTCTCTGGGTTATTGTGACTGAGCTCAGAGAGAACTGACAAGTGTTTTGAAAAAACAAGACAACTTCATTCCTAAAAATCAAAGTCCTCATGTAAGAACTCTGTTAGAGAATTAATGTTGTAAAATGACTGGAGACTGAGTGGATGGTAGGGCCAACTGTCATGATTTATACAATTTTCACCCAGACAAACTGATAGATATGACCATGAAAAGGTAAGTGAGCTTTATTTACAGTGAGGTGATATATGGAAACAGGAACTCAGGAATGAATCTGTGGATAAGTGGATGGGAAGATACGTACCTCTCAAATGGGTGTTGAACAGCCCTTGGTCAGAACGTATCCTTACTTGTTTGTCTTAGTTGTAGGTGAGGAAAGGTGGGAGTAGAATCTAACAGGTGGTGGAGCAGGAGCAGATGAAGTGAATAACTGTAGGAGAATGGTAAGACAGAAACTCGGAAGCTGACCCAGTTAGATGATGAGGCACTGAGATGAGTGGTTCCAGGTTGTAGATCTCACCAGAAGGTAAGTTAGGCAGTGCTCAAGGAAACAGCACTTCTATGTGTAAGTATTCAGGGCTGAGGAAAACACAAGGAATACAGGTTAGTAGTTTCTTATCTGGTTGAGGATCACAGAGGACCGTCTCATTGGAAAAAAAAAAAAAGGTCTCAAATGTTCCCATGGAGATCTACTGAACCATAGGTCCTTAATTACAGCAGGCCTCATCAGGCTGGATCAGGAAAAGGTTTGAGAGGTAAACTCCGCTCTGCCACTCAGGAGCTGCAAGAACTGTGGTTAGTGGCACGAAAAACACAGAATCTCCACACCATTAAAACAAAATCTAAACTAATCAACTGTTTATTAGTATAGATATCTGGTGACATTGAGTAGGAATTCAAATGTTTAATGTTTTTTTTCCAAATTGGCCTTGGTAATAATTTAGAGTTTTGATACATAGTATATTGTCCAACATCGCATTCTAATAAAAAGATGATGGCAATGCAAATCTATTGCTGAAGATGATGACCTGATTCAACTGTTAATTTGTCATTTTATCAAACACAATCTCTTTCATTATTAACATATTTTAAAACTAATTCAAAAACTTGAAAACTACAAATCTAGAAAAAATACTTTTGAAAAGCAACTACCGCACAGTTGAGTAGTCAAGTTGTTATAACAAAAATGTACTGCAATAATTGTATTCACTTTTCATTTCATTTCACAGTTGCTACATTTTACTGTAAATGTTTTATAGGGTTTTATTTATCATTTTTTAGTCACAACAAACACATTTAATTTGAACTTTTAATTTATTCAGAAAAACCCATCTACCAGAAACCCATCCACACAGTCCAGTATTTGTGGTTTGACTCCCCTCACCCTCTGGAGCACAAGTTAAGAGTCATCAGTACTCTACTGCAGATCAGACAGCATCCCACAAATTCAGGAGCCAAGGAGAAGGAGAAATCCCACACAATACAGGCTCTGGAGCAATGTGGATATCCTAACTGGGCCTTCCTGAAGGAGATAAAAAACAAACAAACAAACAAACAGGACTCCAGCCAGCCAGCAGGTGAAGAGGAGGAACCCAGACCAGTGGTCATTCTGTATGTTATGGGAACTTCAAAGAAATTGAGACTTTTTTTTTCTAAACATGATGTCGCAGTGGCTTTCAAATCTCAAAATACATTGCAGCAAAGACTGGTTCAACTGAAAGATCCAGTCCCCCGGCACAAATGGAATAATATTGTGTATACTATTCAGTGGCAGGAGGGCTGTGATCAGATCTAAATGACCATTTGTTAGGCTGATGGTCCTCCTTTTGCATGTGAACAACTAGTTGTGGTTGTCACCAGCAAACTACTTGATCTACTATAAGAAGGTTCTGTTTATATGACTGTTTGTTCCAGCTCCTCAGACTGAAGAAGTATTGTGGATAAAAGACAAACCTTTTCAACAAAGAAGAATGTGTCCAGAGTACCATTAAATTATGCCGTGTTATTTTCACAGTAGTACTTTCTTTCTAGGTTGAAGATTTCCTTTCCCCCCATAAAACTGTAAACAAATCAACAACAAATGATAACCTTCAGGCTCATGTGATATTAAATTTGGTTGTCAGAAATATTTACTGGCATAATGTATTTTATAATTCAAGTTATTACTTGAATTCGGTGTGTGCACTTGTGTATGAGTTGACTAAAAGCATCCTGTCCATCTTCAACCTAACTGCATTGACCTCAGAATCTGTGCCTGCAGTGCCCATCACTTCTTTTTCTCTGCAACATATACAGGTCCTGGCTCAGGGCAGTCTGGCAGCAAGCGTTAATGATTTATTTACTGTTTAATGGTTTTATATACCACACCACCACAACAATTAATGAGAAAAAGCACATTTACTAACAGTAGGAGAGCCAAGTGGTAGAGGTTATTTTCTCCTTCTAACTTTAACTAGGTTTTGCCTTCTGCTCTGCCCTGATAAACTCTTGCACGGCTTACCTGGAGACAGTCAGGCTGGCAGCAGGGAGGACATCTACTTTTATTGATTCTTGGAGAAGAAAATGCAAAACGTTGATTAATCTCCAAAATCTTATTGCATCCTCTGTTTTTCTTTTTCCTGGTTTGACTGTTCCTCAGCCTCCCTTCTTTCCCACGGGCCTCTGGCTTTTGTATCATCTGCTGCTGTTCTGGGGTGGCACAGTGGTGCAGTTGATAGAGCTGCCATCTCTCAGTGAGAAGGTTGCCAAATTCAATCCGGCTGGGATTCATTATACGAGTTATTTTGGTTATTGTGGTTATTTCAGTATTTGGGTAGACATAGCATGTTCTTTCTGTGCATGCATACTTTTTCTGTAGGTAGTCTGTTTTCCTCCCGCAGACCAAAAATATGCATGTTAGACTAACTGGTAGCTCTAGATTGTCCCTAGGTGTGAGTGAGAGTGTGAATGGTTGGTTGTCTTGTTTGTCTCTATGTTGCCCTCTGATGGGCTTGCGATCTGTCCAGGGTGTACCTCGCCTCAGTGACTGCTGGATATGGGTACCAGTGCCCCCCACAACCCAAAAGGAAGAAGGGGGTAAATATAATGGAAGGATGGATGCTGCTGTTCTCAGCTCTCAATAGCCTTGTGCATACCATCGCTCAAGCACAGACATGTTTCAGGCACTTTGTTGCTGACCATTATGCTGAAAGCCTCTTGCCTTCCAGTTGTCAGTGTTCATTTCGTTGAATTCAATTCAGTTTATTTATATAGCACCAAGTCACAACAGAAGTCATCTCAGGGCATTATACAAAACCTTTCACATATAGTACATTATAAAAGCCAATTAGTAAAAGTTATCTATCTAAAGAAGCCAGCACCATTTCATGGTTCATATACTCTGCTCTCTATTTGTCATGGTGCCATTAGCCACAACAGTTGTTTATTTAACCCCTTTCCCCACAAATAATAACAAATCAAATGCACATTTGTTTTACCTTGCAGCTACAGCTCCTTTTCTGTTGGCTGACTTTCAGTAAATGCACAGAACATGTTACAGAGTTTGTGTTTGTGCTTTTGCATAATTTGCTACAGACTTGTTTTCAAAAGCTTAATTATATTATACCTTTAGATTGATGCCATATTCTTTGTGGTTGGGCAGTCGTTAAAAATGTCATATATTCAAAGCAATGTGCCTTTTTTTAGTCTGCCTTCCTGTGAACATTCTTATTCAGTTGTTAAATCAGCACAGTCATTTCAGTAAATGCATGCTTGTGTGCTGCCTCCATCTGGCCAAATTAGGTTTTCAATTCAAACAAGAAACTCCACAGTGCTGTTTAACAGAAGGAGAACAATGAAGTTAAAAAGTCTTAACTATATTCCATTAGGCAGTTGATCCACCACCTACTAACATAGTCTTTTTAAGTTAATTTCCCTACTAGATTAAAAGTCAGTTAGGTTTAATTTTTACACATTTCAGTTGTATTTTTTTAAGTTTCATCCCTGATTTAAAATATTAATTAAACAACAAAAGTTACTTTATTTAGATGCTATATTGTTAAAATTAAATTATGGAAATCTACATTTTAATTCACAAAATATTCTTGTAGTTTCACTGCTAGCTATTGATTATATTTTCATTTTCATGTTAATTTCATTTGATGTCTTTCTTTTTGAAGGCCCACTACAGAATTTTTATTCCAATTTGTTCTTCATTCCAATCTGGTTTTATGAATAATGCTATGTCAGTCGCTAAGCATGTGCGGTTTTCAATCTGCGTGCTCCCAAATCTTCTCTCTCTTGCTCTTCTTCTCTGGACTCACTAGGCCCCATGTGTTTTGGGGGCAATCTCAGTGTTGTCTTATCTCTCGTATACATTGAAGTCTTCCAGTCTGACTGCCCATTGCCCCTGCCAGCCTTCCTCATAGGTCTCAATAAATAACATTGTACCTATCTGGCCCTTAGCTCTACTGCCTGTTGCAGGAACACGTTTGTTAAAATATCACCTGCTGTAGAGAGGAAATTGATACTGCTGCATTGTGCTCCGGGCAGGAGAATTTTGTGTTGAGCTAAAATGCTACAATGTAGGGAGTTGTAAAAAGGTTTCCAGTTAAAAAAAAAAAAAAAAAAAAAAAAAAAAAAAAAAAAAAAAAAAAAAAATTTTTATGTGGCTCTTATCATATATAGATCAATTTTCACCCTCATTTTTAAGTCAAAAAAGACATTTTTTAATTATTATGTTAATTTACCCTTTATTTATACAGGTAGTCTCATTGAGCCACGAGAACTCATTTTCAAGAGAGACCTGTGTAGGGAGCAGATGGTGGGGTGAACAACCGGCAATAAAATATTAATCTTGAAATATCATTGTGAGATGTTAAATTACAAAAAAACAAAAAAAAACAACGTTATTTATTCTAAAGGAAACATCTTGACAATTGGCCGTACTGAACCATTTTATTTAAAATGTCATCATGTCATCTTGGTGGTAACTTTTGATGTCTGTGAAAGGGTTTGAAAATGCAATTTTGGTAAAATAAAGCACATTAATAGTTCAGTGCATTTCTGCCTTTTACCACATGGTCATAATTTCACATTTAGAGTTCTTTGCAAATATAATTACCGTATTTTCCAGGCTATACGTCACTCCTGAGTATAGGTCACATCAGTTAAAAAAATGCCTCATGGAGAGAGAAAAACATATAAGTCGCTTTGGAGTATATAAGTCTTATTTATTATGCGTTGCCGCTGACCCCTTGTGCCAGAGAAATGTGGACCAGTGTTGTGCCAATAATCTGATTGGCGGCCGTGGGAGCGCCCATGGGAGGACTTCTGTTGCAGTTCTTCAAAATTTAATAAGATTAATGCCTGAAAACACTTATTTATGTGCACTGGTCAGCAGCCATGCCAGGGACAAGGGGGCCTTGCCCCTCCGTCTATGGCCCCGGGAAGTTGTGAAGTGTGGGTGGGGTGATGCTGCCTGCAGCCGGAGTTGCGAGCCACCGTCATCCCTGTAGTATATAGCAGTGATTACCAACGTGGACGGCCCGACCCTCATGGTGGGATGCTAGAGAGCAAGGGGGGGGGGAGTGTCACATAATGTGTCTGCTCAGAGGTTAGATGTTGTAAATATCAAATTTATTGACGTCAGTACTGTGCATGCATCTCTCAGTTGAGAAAAGGTAGAACAATGTCTTGGTTAAGCTCATGTTTTATTAAATATATAACAAATATAAGCACATGCAGTTGTGAATGTTTAAATGTGTTAAAACACACAGAGGAGTCATTTTTCTGACAACATAACATTTTTTTCCTAGTTTAGAACAAACGTTATTATTACTATTGGTGAAAGTTGGGAATACTTTCAGAAGCAGTTGGCACTATCTAAATGGTTCACTGACATTAGAAAAGCCTTGAAAGAGCAGGTAGTGATTATCACAGAGGCACAGAAGCATCTTTTGAGTGTTCCCTTTTAATCACTAAGGCTAAAAAGCTGCACAATATTGGAGAACAACTTCTGAAACCCACCTGCCTGTAAATAGCAAAAATCAGTGTCATGAAAGGATCAGGAAGACATCTTTACAAAATTACAAATTGTATTTTTTAAAGACTGTTTTTAATATTACTCTGTTAGTTATTTATTTGAATAATTCTCAAAACTGTGTTCTTGGAGTTATTTCTGTTGTACAACTACCAGTTTATACCTTTTACAATTAAAAATTTGTAACTATTCACATTATTATTTTATTATTGACTTTATTCTATATTTTCTTATATAACCACTATTATATTATTTATAATATTACTTATAATTAGGGATGGGGCTGATCCAATCCAGTAGCGGTATCAGCATCCGATACCAACATAATTTATGTATTGGATTTTCCGATCCAACCTGCCGAAATTTCCGATCCACGATGCATGTTGGCTTCTAACTTTGGAATGGTTTTCCTGAACAGAGTTGTGTCTCATGTTACAGTTGCAGAACAGAGAATGAATCAACTTCTAGCACAGTACCGTCTTGTAACATTGTGTGAGATTAACCCAATGAGGACACTTTGAGCCCAACAACAGGAAACACCCAAACTTTAACAGCGCACAAGAGGCAGTTCTATATCACAGACTTCCATCTCACTCATGGTGCAGCCAGATCACTAACACACCGCTAAGCATTATGGGAAAGACATAACACAGCCCACTCCCCTTAACCGCTACAGTATACAGTATTGTGACCATAGGAGGCAGTGTTGCATGCACTGTTGCAGGTGCGGGGTGGTTGACTGCCCCACTGTTTTTAAGTTTCGTTTTTGACGTGCTGCAGTTTCTTTCACTTTTGCAGCTTAATAATAATAACTAATAGTTTTGGTTTCTCCTGTGATTTAGCTGCAGTATGATAAATGATAGGAGCATAATATACACTCCCAATGTTTTGTTGGTCTTTTTTTTTGTAAATATTAAATTACTTTTTTTTGCGTTTTTATTTATTTATTTATTTTTGCATCTTAAAATCCTGTGACATCATCGACTACTCGAGTTCTACTCGAGTTTTATTATGTTAATGTCGAGTATAAAAATGATGTACTCGTTCAACCACTACTTTGTATAGATCTAGTAGAGAGCTCTATGAATGGATAAATGAGGATACAGATTTGAGTATCTCCATAAGATAGAAAGGTGCTATATAAGTACAGTCCATTTACCATTCAATGAAATCAAAAATCCATATTGATGCTGTTTGATTCAATTTAATTAATTTAGTTCAATCTAGTTCAAGCTGAACGGATCGATTTTAAATCCATTTTTATGTTATGTGATTCAGTTCAATTAGAGTCGAATCAGTTTGACTCAGTTACATTATGTTCAACTAATTCAAATCAGTTTACTTCCCGTTTGATTAAATAGCTCCATAATTCAGCTAATTTAGCTTTAATTCAGTTCAGTAGAACTAAACAGAATTCATTTTGATTCACTTTAACTATGTTCAATTAGATTGTAATCATATTGGTTTAATTTGGATCAATTCAACTCAGTTTCATTCAAAGAAAGCATATTAAATACCAATGTTTTAAACAAAGGTTTTGCACAGTCTGTTAGAATTCAAAGAACACCACAGTCCCGCACCACCAGTGTTCTGTTGAAGTAACTTTTATGTCTGCTAACATTCATGATGTCGGGTGACACCAGGCAGCCCAGCCACCACAAGGCAAACATGTGATCTTCTTGTAAACTTGAGCAGCCCTTTTTCTTCTCATCTGACCCCTTCACTTTATTTCTTTATTTATTGCTGTTTTTGATGTCAGGACTGTGTGTGGCTTTTACTCTGCAGCACTCATTCTTTATTAGCTGCAGAGCCTGAGTGTCACATTCACAAAACTCCAGCGAGGGCAACTGTCTGAGTAGATGCTGGAAGTGATACATCTGTTGCCAGTGATCACACTGTGTGCGGGGCTGCATTGTGAGTCCTGCCCACTCAGGTTTCATCCAACAGGACTGGATCTCTTCCTGCTGTCTGCATGGTTTCTGAGTCACCTGTGTTATTCAATGTCAGCAGAAGTAAAATTTCACCTAAATCCTCATGATCTCTACGTCTCTGCATATCTTCGGTGTTAAAATCCATAATAAAATTCATCAGAAGGCTTAAATGAATCGAACTAGAACATTTCTTGTCATATTGTGAAGTATGTGAATGCAGCTATGGCCCAAAATTCCAACGTCATATTTATTAGAATCAAAGCTGAGAAAACAGTCCTACATTTAGATATATGAACCTTATTAAGCTGTGTAAAGAAAACAAAGATCAAAATAAATATTAAAGCTGCTTCTGGCTCATAGGGTCGCCATGTTAACCACATGCATGTGTGTGTCACTCCTTGATGGAAAGTTTGAGCGAAGACAGACATAAACAGATGGAAAAGTAAGACTCAAATGAACAGCTGCTGTACCCTGATGCATGCTCAATAATCCAGGGAGAAAATTCTAAAAAAGCTAAGTCTGGCCCTCTGGACATTCAAAAAACAAAACAAAACAAAAAAGTAGAAACGTTTCGTCTTTCGTCCGAAAGACTTCTTCGGTCTGGGATGCTGTATTCAGCTCAGTTTTATAACTAGCACCCTCTCACAGTGGATCAACCAGTTTGCTGCTGACAGCCAAAACCAGCTGCTAACATGATCAAGGAGGACCATCAGCCTAACGATGGATCGTTAGCACCTGATGGTTGTTTGCTATTCACAGAGGGCTGA
>JARVGQ010000981.1:20355522-20366354 GCA_031762355.1 Hypsolebias martinsi | reverse complement strand
ATCCATCCATCCATCCATCCATCCATCCATCCATCCATCCATCCATCCATCCATCCATCCATCCATTATCTTTAACCACTTCTTCCTTTTTTGTGTCTCTGGGGTCACAGGTGCCCATATCCACATTAGTTTTTTTTATATTATTATTATTAAAAGCTGTGTGAAAAATCCTATGCTAAAGAGCTCAAACCACAACGAGCGTCCACAATTTTGAGAAACGACTAGAGACAGCCCATGTCACGTCAAGGGGCCTTCCTCTCATTTTTCTTAAAGAGACATGCTGCTCGCTCCCTCACTATCCATCCTTTGGTTCAAACTTATATTCCATATGGTGGTCAAAATAAGGTATTACATGCAAAACAAATGAACAAACATTTCTTCTTAAATTTGACAATAATTACTAATTATTGTCAAATTTCAAACAATGTTATCGTTTATCGCAATGACATCTGAGACAATCTCCCAGCAAAATGTGTTCTTGTGACAGGCCTAATAAGGATGTGATTTGGAGTTTTAATGGGAGAAATGTGGCTGAGTTCATTTTACCAGCAAACTTGTTTATGTTTTATTTAGTATGCTTTTGTAAAATTTGTAAATTCAAAATTCAGTTCTTGGCTTTTTACCCATTATATAGGCCCAACTCTCTCATAAACACCCTTCACTCTGAGTGGTTTCAAGCTTGACAATCTTCCTGAAATGATTCAGCATCAACCGATCTCGATGTCTTCGACTAACTATAGACATTGTCCTTTCAGGAGCTGGTTTCATTACAAATAGCAAAATCCTCCCTGCTTTTAAGCAGAAATCGAGAATGCACAGCAGCAAAGCAGGAGCTTCATACAACCCTGATCATAACATTTTACAAAACATCCACTTTACTTGAGCTCTTTCTAAAAGTCAGTTGAATCCAAAGAGCTCTTGTTGCACTGAGGAAGATTCATACGAGGATGTGGACGGTTGTTTGGTGTTACTGCTGGATGTGACACGGCCGAGGGACACAGACACATTAAAAGTCTGCGACTGTCATTTGCTGATTGTTACCAGCAGTGGGTGGACACCTGCCAGCAGAAGGGCAGTCATCAGTCTGAGTAGCTCAGCAAGATGCTACTTCTGCCAGAACTTCAATAGTCACTAAATCCATCCGTCAAGGACGAATCAAAAGGAGTACAAGTAAAGCATCGCAGAGGAGAAATGATGGCACTAATAAATGTGTAAAAAACTGTTTTGATGTGCCGGCTGCTGTAAATTATGTGATATATATGATGATAAGCATCGTGTTGTTCTCCTCAGATATGTTGAAAAGCTGTTTTGTTCCCGGTGAATATTTTGGTGCCACACTGTGATAACTCTGTTTCACGATGTGTTTTCTGCCTCGTCCCTGTTTGCATTAATTCAATCCGAATCTGACTTGCAATTGCAAAGACAAGTTTTCCTGCTAAATCAGAAAGTTTGTGCTCCCTTGTTAATAATGGCGGTATTTATTTCCAGCACCGTGATAACACCTCAGCTGGCATCTTCACTTTTCCTCCTTTTTAAATAGAAGCCTTATTATGCAGAGTGAAACACAAGACAGGTGTTGAAACACTGCATGTGACAGTTAACAAGACTCAAACAGAGAGCACCCACAATTATCACTGTGTGTTCCCTGCATTTTTAAACTAAGAGCGCTGCACTGTGCATGCTATTCTTTACCTTTTCCTTCACACTTCTTATGTGCTGTTCATAAACAACACCGCATATACAACTCTAGGCTTTAAATTCAGTATCAACAAACAAATTTGCCAGGAAGTGGATAAAAAAGGTGCAGATGCGTCACAATGCATTAAGACGAACAGTAGTCTTTTAAAGTCTACAACCAGGCGGTTTAAGGAAGCTGAGGAGCGAGAGGAGTTCAATGCACGTAGTCAGCTTGTTACTTTAAGGAAGTTCGAAGCAAGAGTTCAACTTGAAGGCTCCGTCTTTGCAGCACTTAGTGTCAGAGCATGGCTGCTAAAAAATTAAATCTGCTTTTGACTGTGTGATTAGTATATTGCATATTTGTGTGTGTGTGTTTGTGTAGTTTGCAATAATTATGTGTGTGTTTAATGGATACAGGCCAGATCCAATAAGTGAAATGGGGTTCCACACTGCTGAATGTGCGTTTGGCCCTCCTTGGTTAAAGCCACAAAAGCTTTTTAACTTTTAAAGTTGTGCTGGAGCAAAAAGAAATTATAATCTATCTTGTCAAATGACTTTTTATCGTCTCTATTCTAAAAGCCAAGTAGATAACGCAATAAATGCTATGAATTTTTTTATTTCTTTTTATAATTGCAATGTCTAACAAAAATGAAAAGGGAAACTAAAATTGTAGCTTTTTTAAATCATTACCTCAAATTAATGATAATAATTGTGATCAGGCAAATGTTTAATAAACCGTATTGTTTTACATTATTAGCGCTTAGCGCACATCTTAGATCCGTATATACAGTGGTTCCTCACTACTTCGTGGGTCGTTTATCACTGACTCGCTCTATTGTGGTTTTTCAAAATAAGACTGGAGATGACACACAACTGGCTGATTGATGGATGAGCCGCACGATTGGCATGCAATTTTAATTTAAAATAAATTATTTTAAATTATTTAGCACCTGCTGCAACTTTGTGCAGCCCACAGCTGCATAAAAAGCTTCCTCCTGCACATTTGTGCAGCCCATACTGCAGGATAAACTTCCTGCTGCAGCTGATCAGCTGATCAGCTTATCTGCATGCAGAGCGGAGAAGTGGGCGTGGCCAAGAGCGCTTGCAGGTGGCTGAGACGAGTAAGGCAGAGAGGGGGAAATCATGACATTCTATGCTCTTTTAGAGTGTTTAGAAACATTATTTAGAGTATTGCAAGAGTGGGGGAAGGGTTTAAAATGCTTTTATATAATAAACTACTACTTACTACTTGTACTATTATTCCTATTTCGTGGTTTTTCACTTATCGCGGGGCTTCAGGGTACGGATCCCCCACAAAAAACGAGGGATTACTGTACTGCTTTTTTATACTTCATATTTTTGCTACCTTTGCATATAATTGGGATCTTGAGTACACAATTTTGTTCCACCTCATGTACCACAAGTTATGCGAATGACAATAAAGAACCTTGATAAGAAAGACCAAATCTACCCTGCAACATCATTGACTTGAGCTGTGAAGTATCTCAATATAGATGCCTTTAATTAAGCAGTTAAAGCATACACAATAAAATAATGCTCAGTGTGTGTCCTTAGCTTCCATGAAGCAATAATATCATATTTGTGTCATAGCTACATATACTTTATACACAACATGGTAGTAAAACCGATTGCGTTTATAGCTATTTATTGCATAGAAGCAATCATTGTTGCAGTTTTCTAAGATAATCATCTCACGGAGCAATTTAGTGAAATAGCACGCCATGCAAGACAACTGTGAGAGACTGTTTTCACTTTCAGATCACATTCTCATTTAGAGAAAAAAGGTTATTTGGATCGTAATGAGGGGAGAGAAAACAACCTCCAAACTCTTTCCGTTATGAGATGCAAGAAACAATCTTCCACTTTACTCCACTGTGAAGGGAGAGCGCACAAAGAAACAAAAAGACCAAATAAGAAAGTGTCTGATGTGATTTGTGAGTAAGTTAGTGTTCAGTTCTTTACTGTAGGGACTTAACAAAAACAGCAACAATAAAAACATGAATTGCCGCATATTAGAGGCTGCGGCATGGAGAGTGACTTTTCTTGGGTCGG
Source organism: Hypsolebias martinsi (assembly GCA_031762355.1). Classification (NCBI taxonomy): domain Eukaryota; kingdom Metazoa; phylum Chordata; class Actinopteri; order Cyprinodontiformes; family Rivulidae; genus Hypsolebias; species Hypsolebias martinsi. The sequence goes on along the minus strand of JARVGQ010000981.1, from coordinate 20,362,604 downwards.
GGCCTTTATTAAACTAAAAGGTCAGCGCAGGAGGATAAAAGATAGATAGAAGACTGGGGGGTTGTTGCTTGAACTATTCAGCTGCAAATTTTGCTTCTGCTCTGGAGAAAAAGATAAAGAAGCACGGCAAAAGAAAAGAGACAAAAGACATTTTATACCATTTTTATTATGTTTCATTTTGTGTTACTCTCTTTGTTTTGTTACATACTGTGCTTGTAGACTGCAAGTGCCAGCATTTTTTTATATATATGAAACAATAGCAAGCTTGTTCAGCCTCCTTCCCCTGTGTGTACGAGTGTGTGTAAGTCTGAGTGCCTGCTTGTGTGTGTGTGTGTCTACTACTTGGTTCTAAATCAGAGTGTAGCAGAGATTCTCATTAGTATGTCAGGCACATGGTTTTCACTAGGCTAGCTAGCTAGCGGTATAGCTAACCAGACAGGTGGAGAGGTCAGAGAGGAAGCAGAGTCTGGGGAGCTGTTGTTCATTGCTGACTTTTTGTCAGCCCAAGCGTCTGATTTTCTTTTTTCTTCCTTTTATTCTTTGTGTTCAGTCAGGAGACCATTTGTGCATGGCCAAAGTTTTACTGTGCAATATATGTATGTGTAATGTGTGTGCAGATTACTTGAGATGACAGGGCCTTCAGTGAGTTACAGCGGGCACCTTTTAGCCTCCGCATATTGAAAAAACAGGCTGTGATTTCAAATAGTTTGCTCTAAAACGTCACCATCAGGTAACAAGTACTTTACGGAATGTAACGTGTCGCACTGCGGGACTTTTTACAATCTTGTTTAATACTTTTGATATACATGATGTGTCATCATAATGACTGCACAACGTATGACAACTATGACGTTAAATATTATGTGGAATACCTGTAGTGCTTAGACTCCAATAAATCATAAGACATTAAAGTCTTCAGTACATTCATTTTTAGCATTTGGCCAATAAGATGGACTTGTTGCATATTTGGAAGATACTGTTTGAAATGCTAAGTGCTGTGCTAACTGTTGGTTTAATCACAACTGATATTGTCCACCTCTACAAACCTATAAAACCTATTTTACAACAAAGTAAAAATCCTATGTGTTTCTGATATTGGGCAGTCCAAATTTCAGAGGTTGCTATTAATTATTTAAAAACGTATTTCAATTCAATTTAATTCAGTTTATTTATAAAGCACCAAGTCACAACAGAAGTCATCTCAGGGCACTGAACAGAAATATTCATATACAGTACATAAAAAGTCAATTAGTAAAAGTTGTCTGTCTCAGGAAATCAGCAGATTGTGTTGAATCTTCCCTTCGTTGTAATCTCCCATCCTGAACAAGCACATTGGCAACAGTGGAAAGGAAAAACTTCCTTTAACAGAAAGAAACCTCCAGCAGAACCAGGCTCAGGACGAGCAGCCATTAAACAAAAAAAAAATCACATGTCAAGGACTGAAATAATTACAAATACAAACAGGCAGAGCTAGTAAAGACAGCAGCAGAGTGAAGAAATGTGGTCAGTTTGTCCTACTCTAAGCCTATAGCAGCATAACTCAGGGATGCCCCAGGAAACCTAAGCTGACCCTAAATATAGGATTTATCAAAAAGTAAAAACTTCTGCCTAACCTTAAAACTGGACAATGGACTTGAATGGACTTAAAGTGGAAGCTGGTTCCTCAAGAGAGGAGACTAATAACTAAAAGCTCTGTCTTCTGATTCTACTTTTGGAAACTCTAGGAATCCCTGAAACAATAAAACCTGTAATATAAGATTGAGCTAGGTTGTTGAGATTTGTATTAGAAGCAAGATTTTGAATTCTATTCTGAACTCGACAGGGAGCCAGTGGAGAGAAGCTAAAACTGGAGAGATATGATTTCTCCCACTAGCTCCAGTTAAACTCTGGCAACAGCATTTTGGATCAACTGAAGACTTTAAAAGAAGCATTTGGACACCCAAATAATAAACCATCACAATAGTCCGATCTAGACATGACAAATGCTTGAACCAGTTTTTTTGCATCATTTTTGGACAAAATGTTTCTAATCTTAGTGACATTACACAGGTGGAAGAAGGCAGTCCTGGTAACTTTTTTAATGCCTGCTTTAAAAGACATATCCTGATCAAAAACATCACCAAGGTTTTAACATTAGAACTCTAGACCAAACTAATGCCATCCAGAAAAAGTGAAAGATTGCAAAATGTATTAGTAAGATTCTCAGGTCCAAAAACCAAAACCTCGGTCTTGTCTGAGTTTAAAAGCAGAAATTTAAGGCTCATCCAGATTTTTACATGCTTGTAGTCTAAGTAACTGATTGGATTCATTGGGTTTCATGGATATCATCAGCATAATAATTATAATTTACCCCATGCTGTTCAATAACTTTACCTAACGGACGCATAAATACAGTAAAGAGTACTGGTCCAAGCACTGAACCCTTGGGTTAACAAGTAAAAGTGGCTTTTCTGATTTCCATTTTGGATGAAAAAGACTAAGGGGAAAAAGACTCAAAATAATTATAACTAGTAATTGGTTTAGCATGAATCAATAATCCTGACTGAAAGATATAGCAGCTACTCCTCCACCTCGACCTGTTGTTCTAGGAACAAGCACATTTAAATAATTAGCAGAAGTGGATTAATTTAAACTATCAAAATCCTCCACTTGTAGCCAGGTTTCTGAAAGACAGAATAAATAAACAAATTTAAATAATTAATTATTTAGGAACCTGCTCCAAATGTTTAAAATCAAAAAACGGATCACATCTTTATTTCTGAAGCTCTGTAGAGGCTGATTTTAAATACACTACTAACTCAACAAACCTCCAAGAGCAATAAATGCCAGCTTGTTTTACCTCACATCTGAGAGTTATCTAAAACTGTGCTTACCTGCAAACAGTCTCTAAGTGAACAGAAGCATATTTTTTTATTAGAATTAAATTTAAAGTCATGATGTTTTGATGCGAGTTTGTTCTAAATGAGGATTTGTGTTTATGTCTGCAGCACGAAATGTTTGTATCCGACTGTGAAGCTGTGTTTGAGTGGATTTGGAGAATATGAGGTTAATCGTGCAGTATAAGGATTAAAGTGACATGTTTTTGCAGTGAATTCTGGATGTAGGTGTGTGTAAATATGTAAAAGTTCAGCTGGGTACATTTGCCTGCCAGGTAACTGTGTTCAAAAGAGGCAAGAGCTCCCTCTTCTTGTCTGCCTGAGATAAAGTCATGGAGGAAAACTTGGATTGTTGCTGGAAAATAATAATAATTAATTTAAAAAATGGGTTTCTTGGTAATTAAACAGACTTTGTTTTTATTACTTTGTATTATGATTCATTAGATCAATAAAATAGTTACTAGTACTTTTTATATCACAGGTTCTGCTCTTGTGTTTCATATAATTTTACACAGAGGAACATCTTTAAACAAGTTAAAGCAAGTTGGATGTGCAAAACATGTATCAGTCCTTTAGAGGGAAATTTGTGGGGAGTTTAAAGTAAAATCAAGTAGTGTTGTCAATTTTCCAGCCCAGTCTATGCTCTTTTTAAGCCCTCACACTCCTGCATAGTAGTAAAAATGCAGACAACACCTTTTCCCAGTCTATGACAAAGAAGGGACTTGGAGGCACATAAATTAGATGCATAACACATCATGATCTCATGCACATTTATTAATGCATGGATAATTATGTGCATAAACAAATATACAATCATTTTAACTGCTCTGCGCCTGTTTGACTTCCCACATGATGCTTCCCCACGGTGGACCACAAGCAGCCAGGCTCACTCTCATCCAGGAGTGCCCCACCCTGTCCATGCCTCCTCAGCCAATCAGAACCCTCCAGGTGACTGGGCATGAACCCAGGCTTATTTAAGGGGGTAAGGTAGAAGGAGTGTTAGTTCAGAACCTTTTCCTTTAAGAAGTCGTATCGAGTTTCTTTTGTGGTGTTTTTGCACGGGCGGCGGCTGCAGGGGTTTCTACACTCACACGTTTAACTTACTTTACTCCCCCCCATCTCCACCCCCTGCACACACACACCCTTTTGTTGCTACATCACCTCCTCGTCTCATTCATCCACTTCAGCACTCTCACCGGCTTTGGTTTATTTTGAGTTTGTCGGCTGGCATCCTTACAGGAGAATGGTCATGGTGAGTAGGCGACACCAAGCAGCAGTTTCCTTTTCTACCTGCTTGTCTCTTATTGTGCAGCTTTATAGTCATACAACTATACAAACTGCTGTCTTTCATGCTTAAAGAACAAAGCTGTTTCCAAATAGTTTATTACGACTTAGGCCTATAAGCGGGACCTTGAACAAGTGTTTTGCCTATGTGCAATTTGATTATTCGGCTGGCGTATTGCTATTTTAAACACTTTTCAAACTAAGCACTTAGTTGCTTTAAGTCGTGTGTATAAGGGCGAGGGACAGTGAGTTCTAGTGTGTATACTCGTGTACTGTATAGAGGATTTACTATGCTCTCTATAATAGCTAATTTATATACACTGTGCTGTGCAGGCATCTTATTATCATAACGCCCTGAGGCTGCAATCACTCCGCGCTGCTCTGCTCACTCAAACACGCAGACTTCAGCTGCGATTGATTGCCTTGCTGGGATTCAGAAAGCCTTTTCTCTGCCAAAGCAGCCAGAGGTTGGCGTGTGCCGAGGAGAGCTGGGAGCCAGCCGGAGAGCGAAGGTGTGAGGGTGGGGAGGAGATGACGGGCAGCACAAAGCCGCCAATCACAGAGAGCTGTTTGAGTGTGAGGGGAGGGCTCTGACCTTCCAGCTGAGCAGGGGACTGGGCGGGAGGTTGAGAGGAGCAGGGAGGGGAGGGAGAGGAGGGAGAGTCTTGCTGCAGCCCAGCACTCTCCTCCACACTCATCATTCTCCTCACAGCATCTGTGGAGGAAGGCAATGTCTGCTCCGCACACATCTTAACTAAGATCCTGGAAGAGACGAGAGGGGAAGCAGTCAGAGGGAGACACAAAGAGTAAGGAGGCAGCGCCGGAGAAGACTGAGGCAAGGGAGTTAAGAGTAGGAGGGTTTCTTTTCTCGGGCGTTGGTGTAGTTGTTGAGGAGAGAGGGGACGTGAGGCAACGGCTGGCATCTCCCAAATGGAGTGGAATGGGTTTAAGATGGTAAGAAAGGCTACAGGCGGCCTGACACCACACTTTATTTTCACCATTCTGCAGCAGCTTGAGGTGCTGGTAGTAAATCGTCACCCACCATAAGCATGTGTCATACTCTTGTTGTACAGCCAGTGCAGTGTTATAAGTCAACTACAAATTTCCCGACGCAGAATGTTAAGTTCCTTTTTGCAGGAAAGAAGGTTTCACCGGAGAGAGAGGGGTGTTAGACTGAAGATTTGAAGGTTGAATAAGCAATGGAAGAAGACAGTGTGGAGTGATGTGTGGAGGCAGAAGTCGAGGAAAAAAAGAAAGGGATGAGTTAAACAGAGGAGCAGCACCCATTTTATGATAAAGCTAGGTATGCGAGTCCCACCCCCCTTTCTCTGCCTTTGCACATCTCTGCAGTGAGGAATCTACCTGCCTGTACTGCAGCAGAGGTAGACTGCACATCCTTAATGCTGAATTAATTTGGACATGCTAGAGAAAGTAAATAGTATTAAATGTGAGTTACGTGAGCAGAAATTTTTACGAGCAAGGTCCTTAGCGTACACTGGGCGTGTTAACCCATGTGGCGTATAAGTGAAGGAATCAGTGATTCCGATTCTGTGTTCTTTTGTTTATCTAGTCTTTTGTCTTTTACTGATGTGTTAAAGTGTGTGTCTGCACGAGAGCTGTGATATGAGCCATCCAAGTTCTGCTTCTCTCACCTCTGAGACTCACTATTCCATCCATCCATCCATCCATCCATCCATCCATCACATGCACGCAACAAAGTAAGAGTTACTAATAAAACCAGCGGCCATTTTATCTTCATGTCACTATCACCTGTCATACATAGTGAGACCTTCGAATTTAATAATTTGTTCCGTTCTTAAGAGTCTGATTAAGGATTTTTGCATTTTAAAGGAATCCATCTGCATTTTATTTGTTTGTTTGTTTGTTTTTTACCATTCTCTGAGTTAATTTTGCATTTCCATAAATAACACTTGTTAGCAAATACATGTTGTAAAGTGTGCAGACTATTTTTTGTTAAATTGCCATCAAAATGCTAACAGAAATGAAGACAGTTCCTCGCTGGGGACATGACTGCTGGCTCTTTCTGATGAACTATTCTGTATTCTCAGACACGGGGAGTTTCAGCCTTCTGTCAGCAGAGGTGTGAAAACCCAACAGGAATAAAACTAATGACATACAAAGGAATGGGTGTCTAGAAAAGACTATCATACGTGCAGATGCCATTAGTAAGAATGTGCGGTGTTTGAAAGAAATGGATATACACGCAGAGTGGAAGGGGGAGTTAGAAAAGTTAAATGTTCGTCAGCGTTGAAGATGCATGTTATGTATGCAAGTGCATGTCTATGTATATACATATATCTATATATACACACACACACATAGTAGCCCTATTACCCTGAGGTATAACACCTTGTGCTCCAAGGTTACACATCAATGCTAACAGGGTGCAGTATGTTTGGAATGTATTAGTTGCTGTGCATAAACTACATGCTAAGTGGTTTAAATGTAACAGAACATTAATGAAACATGAGATGAGAGCACAGTTAGTGTGTAGCTCTAAACTAAGTACAAGTTTAGAAAAAAGTAATTTTGACAAAGAAGAAATAATGTCTGATAAGCTAATGTGAACGTAAAAATCACAGGGCAATGAAGGCGCTTTTATACTGAAAAATAACAGCACATTTGGTATGTCACTTATTGGTTTTGTGTAGTTTTATTTAAGCGTGCATGTCCCAAATACAGATTGATGTTATTTACTAGAAGCTGGTTAAACAGAAAAGTTGCACAGTGTGGAAACCATAGACGTGCGTGTTTATGCTGTGGAACAGTTATCTCTTAACTGGGGACTGCCTAAAAAAGGCAAACACAATCCTGTCCAGGGAATTTTCTGGGTGGAGTTTGCATGTTCTCTCCGTGCATGTGTGGGTTTCCTCCGGGTACTCCAGTTTCCTCCCACAGACC
>JARVGQ010000981.1:20300816-20312821 GCA_031762355.1 Hypsolebias martinsi | reverse complement strand
GTTTCGAATTACGAACGGATCGATTTACGAACGGTTCTTAGGTCCGGAACCCGTTCGTAACTCGAGGACTACCTGTACTGTCATGTTTAGTAGCTGGATCAGACCCAGCATGCAGACAGACTCAGAGCTCAAATAAACTCAACTCTTAAATGTGCTATACAAAAAAACTTGACTTTATTATAATAAAACATATGGCTGATGTAGCAGCTTCTAACAGAAAATTCAGAAGGAAACATTCTTCTTTGACTCAAAAACCTCACTGCCAATTCTGCTAAACATTTCCAAATCTCCACTGGTATGTCATCAGGTCCTACTGCCATCCCATACGTCATTCTTTTCAGAGATTTCAGAGATTGACCTTTACTCTTCTTTCTTTTTCATTCTCTTCATTCATTAGCTCCTCAAAATACTCCTTCCATCTTCCCATCACACTTTCCTCACTTGTTAGAACATTACCATTCCTATCTCTAACAAGCCTAACCTGCTGCACATCCTTTCCAGCCTGATCCCTCTGTCTCACCAATCGATACAAGTCCTTCCTGCCCACTTTAGTGTCCAGCCTCCCATTGAACTCATCATGCAGCTTTGCCTTTGCTACCTCTGTCTTTGCTCTGTGTAGCACCTGCTTCTTCATTCATTCAACCTTTATACAGGTTGGTCTCATTGAGCCTCAAGGACTCATGTACAAGAGACCTCTTTTCACAAAGAATTATGCTTTTTTTTTTCAGCCCTCTCACTGTCATATTTCTTCTTGGCTAAACTCTTTATTCGAATAGCTTCCTCACTTCACTATTCCACCACCAGGTTTCCTTATCATCTATTCTCTGTCCAGATAACACACCAAGTACCTTCCTACCTGTCTAATTACTGTTAGCCCAGTCATTTGGAAGCGCTTTCTTACCACCCAGAGCCTTTAACAGCTCCGCTCTGAAATTTTCACAACAGTCTTCTTTGTTCAGATTCCACCATTTGTTCTTCGTCCCAGATTTTAACCTTTTTCTCTTCTTCACAACAACATTCATTCTACACACAACCATCTGATGTTGTCTGTCCATGCTCTCCACTGCCACAACCTTACAGTCCGCAATCTCCTTCAGGTTTCCTCTTTTACACAGAATGTAGTCAACCTGTGTCCTCCTTCCTCCACTCTTATAGGTCACTCTATGTTCCTCCCTCTTTTGGAAATAAGTGTTGACTACAGCCATTTTCATTCTTTTGGCAAAATCTACCACCATCTGCCCCTTCCTGGTTTCTTTCCTTGACATCAAACCTATCCATCACTTCCTCATTCCCTCTGTTTCCTTCACCAGCTTGTCTATTCAAGTCTGCTCCGATCATCACTCTCTCCTCCCTGGTAAAACCCTCTATCACTTCGCTGAACTGAGGTAACATATATAAACAAGGATCAGGTAAAAACATAAAACTCAACATAAAATCTCAATATGCAGAAAAACAGAAGAAGAAAAAGAAACAATGACTAAAACACAAAGATGCCTCTAAAAGTGATCAAAGTACATAAATCCTAACACATAAAACCATTGTGAATGAACTTCTGTTGAACAGGTGATTTGATAATGGTATGTTAAATTATATCAATGTGTGGGAAATATTGATTTTATTTTTATAAATCTAGTGCCCTTCAAAAAGTCTAGTGAGTCACTGAGTGACCTCATCAAGCAGTTTATGTCCTTGGTAAAACAATGGTTTTATTGAGGCACAAACTGTAAAATGTACTAGGTTGTTTACTCATTGTATTACATCTAAAATCCACAAACGAATCCCATCAGCCCATTGTGCTGCAGAGGAAACCCTACAGCATGCCTTAGATCCATTTCAGTGGATGTGTGTTTGCCTAAAGGCTTCAACCTGCTCCAGTGTTGTGTGCAATGAGTACTGATGAGGCAGAAAAAGGAGCAACATGCTGTAAGCCACACTCATTTGCCTAAGCAGTATAAATCACTGCTGGCAGTGAAGTGTATGCCTGTCTATACGCGCTGAGCATGAGGAAGCAAGCGAGGGAAAGGACATGAAAGAAATGGAGAAGAAAAATTAAGAGAGGGCATAGGTGACCAGAGATGCAGGAGGGAATGACGGTGAGGGGATGGAGGGCACAAACAACTAGATGAGGAGAAGAGAAGCAAATAGTAAAGGGTGATACCCCTGCAAAGCATTGTGGTGACATAGACTAATGCTCTAACAATTTGCTTTAGAAGAAAGTGCACTGCTGTGCTACTGTGAAAACTAACAGTCACAATAAAACCAGTTTTTTTCTTTTTTTTTTTTTTGGCTTTGAGAACCAAGAATAACAAATCTCTACTCAAGCTCTGGCTCTGTGAAATTGAGATTCAACATTTAAATGGAGCAAAATATGAAATCCTCAAATTTCTGAAGAGTAAAAAAGGATATCTCACTTTCAAGTTTCTTTTTCTTTTGATTTAGCGTTAAGAAAACTCATGTCTCATCTAAAATGCATGAGACCCACTAAAGTTCATTTGCTACTTCTCTAATTCTTGTACATCCATGCATTTGACAGTTAACTAATCCTGGAGGGCTGTGCTCATAATGCTGTCAAGCAGAAAATTATTTATGAGAGTAAAACTGATATGTATTTTTTTTTCTTTTAAAGTGTAGTGTTGTTTTTGTGCATTTATGCTTTTGGTATTTAGAGGCAACGTCTTGGTGATGGAGAGGTCTGTTACAGATGGATCAATTCTATTTGCAGGCTGTTTGTTTAAACGTTTCGAGGTTGGTAGAAATCTGACTATCTGAGGGAGGCTTAAATGCTAACTCGTGTTAGTTTTAGTTACCTTAGATGGCTGTGCCATGAAAATAAAAACACTTTACCTGTTTGAAAATAGGAGTGCCTTGGAGACTTGTTGACATTCACAATTATGGTTATCGCATTCAAAGAGCACCTAAACTGAACCCCCTTTAAATCTAGATAATGACACAGACATTATTTGTAATCGTTTTGTTATTATTTTATGAATTAGCCAACATATAAAATGCCCTTAACTTGTAAAATAAAATAAAAAAGGGTTTTGTTGACACATAATCCTTGAATAAAAGTACACCTGGACCTGTCATTTTGTCCGTTTCTCCTTCCTGTCTTCTCAAACACCAGTCGTTCAAAGTGATATCTGTTTATCCTGAGCCTGGTTCTGCTGAAGGTTTCTTCCTGTTAAAAAGGAGTTTTCGCTTTCCACTGTTGCATTTGTGCTTGCTCTGGATGGGAGACTGTGACGATGTGAAGATACAACACAATCTGCTGGCTTCCTTAGATAGATAACTTTTACTAATTGTCTTTTATAAAGTATGTGAATGTTTCTGTGCAGTGCCCTGAAACGACTTCTGTTGTGACTTTGCGCCATATAAATACACTGGATTGAGTTAAATAGAAATATGTACGGTAAAATGAAGAATTGGCATGAATAATATTCCACTCTTTTTTGTTTTACACTTTTTTTAAACTACAAATAAAAACAGAAGAAAACACCAGGAATTAAAGCTTTCCAAACTTACAATATTTTGGAAATCTGCTTTTATTTTTTTACAGAAGTTGAAAAAAACATTGCTTATGTTTAGTGACCACCATCTTACACTTTTGTGTATAAAATGTAGACGTCAGATATTTATTGTATTTCCAGAGCATAATACTGACATGCAATTAAAATCAGTACAAATGCAGAAAAGGTTTTTGCCTCCAAAAACTTACCTACCTTAAAGACTGCCTTAGAACTGAAACACACACACACCTACTGTGTATGCACACACACACAAACAAAGACAATGTGAGAGAGGGATGTTCTGCGAGGTGGCCCCAGAGGGCTGAGGATCAGCATGAGAAATGTTAATGATTAATTAGATGTTAGAGTTGCTAGTGATTAAAAACATGGAGAATCTCAGAGCGGCCTTGAGAGTAGTATGCTGGCACCATTGACTCATCTTTTTTTTTTTATCTGATACTGTAGAGACAGAAGCAACACACCCGCCCACACACTCACTGCCATTAAAAAAGAAATGGGCTGCAAATTAATACTCTCCTGTGACTGCCAAAAATGTAAGCACGGAATAATAAACAGAAGGAGAGAGGAAAATAGTGGAAGAGGGAGTCACAGGCAAGTTTTGTCCTTGTTGAACTATTTTGGGACTGTTAATTTTGCACCTGATATCTGCAGCGACAATGCTTTAAAAGTCTCTGGAGAAGAAACTGTAATTAAAATCTTATATTTTCTTGCTTATCTCCATGTATTTATTGTATGTAATCAAATCTAAGCTAAAGTCGTTTCATTACACTGTCCATAGAAAATAAGTTGACTTCAGAGAGGAGTGATGCTCAGACAAAAAATGCACACTGAGACCAATGCAACAGAACATTGTTGAAGTAAGGAATCCTCTCCAGTGACCAATGGCAGATGGACTGATGATCCACAGCTCCTGCTCTGCTAAATTGGGAACATAGTCTGTTCTCTAAATGACCTCCTAATCAACAGGATGCACCCTGCAGTCATTATTCTGTCTGTAAACACATGAAGCAACTAAAAAAGCCACACTGCTTTCATACTGCACAATCAGAGGCAGCTGAAAAATAAATAAATGAATAAATAAATAAAACTCCTAAAATTGCTGAACCAGCCCAGACACTCAGACTTCATCTCTTCCTTAACTTCCTCTTTCCCTTCCAATCTGCATTGATTGTTTCTGAATGGGTCAACAGTTTATATTTTTATTTAATATGTGTTAACTGTGCCATGATCCCTCCTCTGTCCATCTCTCTAACCTTCAGGGAACGCAGCCGGAGTGTATGAGTTTGTGTTCTCACATTTGGGCTCAATTTGAAACTGATCAAATATCAGACAGATTTGGATCAGTGGCAGCCTATTCCTAATTTTTCTTCCTGGACTTGTGTGCACATGGAGGTCGATTCTTACCTGATCAATTACTGCAAATACAAAAGATCCAGGGACATGACTTCTGCAACTGACAGCTTTAATGTGAAATAAATTGCTGCGCAATTTATGGAAGGATTGATTGTGAAAAGTCTGAAACCTCGTTTGCTTAAAAGAGACGAAAAGTATAGGGAAGATTCCTACGGTACTAAAAGGTCTAGCCTTACTTGACGTACAGTAGTTGCTCAAAGTCTTTCATGCCAGAGTTATAGACCTAGATCATCTTCTATTGAGAAATGAGTTACAGCCATTTTGGTCAAACCTTGAAAATAGCATTACGTACAATCTCATGTGATGAGCATGATCTGTTAGAGTCAGGGAGTCAGAGTCAGAGTTTCTTTATTTGTCATACGCACCACATGTGGTAGATGTGGTGGAACAAAATTGTGTACATAGGGTCCCAGTTACATCCAACAAAAGTATAAAACGTAAAAGAAAAACAGTAATAAGATCTAAGAAATTAACCAAGAAATATGTTATACACTAAGCACCTTAGCACTTAGAATATGTATTGTGAATGACTCTCAGCCCAAAAGTTAGCTAATATTTGAAAAATTCACTGAGGTATAGTCATTTACGTGTACAAAGTAGGGTAACGCTGATTAGCTGTGGCAGCCATCAAGAACTGGGCTCCAAAAGTCAATCATTTTTGGATGTATAGCCAGTAATTACATTCTGAAAGTCTCAGTGAAATCTGTCTTATGGTTCAGCTCACGGGGGCAGAGGCTTGAGCAGTGAGGCCCAGACATCTCTTTCCACAGCCACCTCTTCAAGCTCATCTTGTAGGATTCCAAGGCATCTCCCAAAAGACATAGTCTCTCCAGTATGTTCGGGGTCTCCTCCCAGTTGGACATGCCCAAAGCACCTCCGTGGGGATGCCCCCAGGAAGCATCCTTACCAGATGCCCGAAAAACCTCAATTAGCTCCTTTAAATGTGGAGGAACAGCGGTTCTACTCCAAGTCTCTCCCAGATAACTAAACTTCTCACCCTATGTATAAGGGAGAGTCCAGCTACCCTGTGAAGGAAACATTTCAACTGCCTGTATCCACGATCTCGTTCTATCAGTCACTACCCAGAGCTTATACCGGTAGGTGAGGGTAGGAACGTAGACCAACCAGTAAACAGAGAGCTTTGCCTTGCAGCTCAGCTCCCTCTTCACCACAACAGACCTGCACGAAGTCCGTAATTCTGCAGACGCTGCACCAATCCATCTGTCAATCTCACATTCCATTCTTCCGTCACTCGTGAACAAAACCCCAAGATATGGTACTTGAACTCTTCCACTTGAGGCAGAACCTCACCCTCGACCCAAAGATAGCAGACCACCCTTTTCCGACTGAGGACAATGGCCTCAGATTTGGAAGTGCTAATTCTCATCCCAGCTGCTTCACACTCAGCTGAAAATCGCTCCAGTGAGAGCTGAAGGTCATGGCACGTTGACACCAACAGGACCACATCATCTGCAAAGAGCAAAATGGACTCCTGAGGCCACAAAAATGAACAATCAAATTGCTCAGTTGCCAATGAACAATCAAATAAAATCAAATGTACAATCAAATTAACACACATACCCCCCCCCCCCACACACACACACACACACACACAGGCAAAAACATTATTGCTCAACCTTTGCCTTCTGCGGGTGTTAATTTCAAATCTTACTGTCCTTTAATCCTATAGAACCTTACTGTTAATCTGTACTTCTGCTGTGAGGAACAAATTTCTCTAGTTCAGATGTATTAAAGTCTACATTTTTTCTCATCCAGGCTTTGGGGAAATGCTTCTTTCTTGTGTTACTGTACTTTTAAAAGTTGCTTTGAGTGCCAAAAAAATGGAAAGGTCTTCTAAATAGTTCTGGTGGTTTGGTTTCCACTGATTCCTAAACCAATCTGTATTTCATACTTCTGAAACTTTTTTTTTCTGTTAGATAATTTCCCTTCTCCTGTGCAGTTTGTCAATTCTCTCCTCTTTGTTGACTTGAATAATGACACCAAACTGTTCCACTGTTCTCCATCTTGCCACGTACTTGAGAACAAAGTGGTCAAGGTAACACGAAGAAGTGCTTGCCTTTTTTCTGTAATCATTTAAGGTGCATTTCATCTCCACTATAGACAGCACACATGCACAGAGGAAGCACATGTAGCTATTGTACATGCATCAATATTTGCATACACACACAGCAGACAGATGGTTGGAACTTTGCTCTGACAAAGGCTAAAGCACAGGGCACCTACACTCTTCAAAGTCTCCTCTCCTCTGCTCTCAGTACTGTTTCAAATGCCATCTGTGCCCTGAAACACTAATGTTACTTAAAACAAGGACATATCTTTTTTTTTCTGCTTTTAATTAGAAGCCAATAGAAATGGGGGTTTCTTTCTCCCAGTGCCATATTACTAAATTGTTGGTACTTTCTCAAGCAAAAGATAAATAGCACAAGATAAAGTAGAAGAATAGCTGGACACAATATTTTTTTTTTGTTTCTATGCACGCTACCAAGCTTGCGTTCATTAAATATATATATATATATATATCTGTACACTGGGAGATGAAAATGTGTGAGTTTGTTTGAAAATGAGTCAAAGAGTGTCTTTCATTACCCAGCAGCCAGGTTTCTCACCTCTTCTTTTCTTAGGCTCTCAACAGTGCAGCCATTTTTTCTTCAGTCAGTGTTTGGAGACATGATAGTGGGTTTTAGAGAAATTGTGGCTTTGTTTGAGAAGCAAAAATAGCACCATTTCCTGTTATCATCCTTTTTCTGTCACCTCTTTACATTCACCTTTTCTCCTTTTGTCCTTTCCTTTCTTTACTCCACATCTCCTCTCTTGATTTTTTTAGCCTTACCTATTCTCACCCCGGCACTCGCGTCTAGTTCTCCCCCCCTCGGTCTTCTCTCCTCCAGTTTCCCCCTGCCCCTGACTAAAGCGGTGTGTTATTAGTAAGGCAGACAATGTGCCTGTCGGTGTGTGTTAGAGAGCGATAAGCACAGGTAGAAAGAGTTATGTAAGCCTCTGTTGATTACTGTGGAGAAGGAAGCTGGAAAAAAGTGAGAAGGGGAAAGAGTGAGTGCGAAAGACAGACTGCTGTACTTTCGGAAGAACACTGTGCTCTAATGCTGCCTGTACGGCTGGCAGGCACTTGATAAGTCGCCCCGAGGCTTCTGAGGCTGCTCGAAGGGACAGTCTTAGGGTTGGGCTTTCTCAAAAGACTGCCTGTTTCAATGATTGCAAAATTGTTTTTGTTAAAGTATTTAATAGGAAACAAATAACCACATTTTATGGTTTATCACACTAATGTGACATGGCAGCTGTTATAACAAAACAGGGGGAAAACTAGTTTGTGAAAAATCTGAGCTGTTTTTCAGTCCCAACAAACTCGTTAATTAGATCTAAAAATTGTTCAGTTTTTACAAAACCTATTGATTTGTTTTTGTTCCATTCAGGACAGAAAAGAGGATTAAACGAACAAATCTACATATACAAAATAACATGTTTGATACAGTATTTGTAGTTAAATCCAGATACTGCAGTTAACTCCTCAAGCCAATAAACAACCAATTATTGTATAAAAGCTGTTCTGGTGCACAGAAAATGTTGAGCAGTGCTGCTTTGATGGGACTCTTCCCTTTGGCACACTGTGAGTGCAAATAATCTGTAAATCATTTGAATATGTCAAAACTTGTGCACAATAATCCTGGCAAAAAAAAAAAAATTCCAGCAAGGTTCAGTCAAGTCATCTGAATTGTTTCTTTTTTTATGAAGGAGGATGGAGGATGAAGGATGAAGGACGAAACATCAACAAAAAAGGGGATGAAGAACGAAACGTCTAAAAAAAAAAGTCACTGTCAGTGATTAATAACCAATCAAAAATGACACTGTTGTACATAACTTGTCTCGAAATCTTATTTGGGAAACTCGGATTTGCCACTTTACAGATTAACAGAAACAGAAACCTATCTCTTTAATTTCAGTTTCCAAAAATCATCAGTGGGAACAGCCCAGAATTCCTCTGGATGCAACTTAAGATTTAACCATAGAAATGAAGTTGGCAATGTTCTTTAAGGGTGCTCCTCTGTTAGTTGTGTTGCAATGCACCTGCTTTATAACAATCACTAGGACCAACCTGCCAATTGTCTGCTCATTTTAAGTAGCATCCTCCTCCACCGTTTCCTAGAAACATAGCTTTTAAAATGTATATCATTGGGGAAAATAACACTCTCAGAGCCAGCAATAACTCTGAAGTAGCTGGTTTTGTTGAAGATCTGAATCAAACAATAAAGTGAAGAATACAGTTAGAATTTTTGCTGTCTAAAAGGGAGTAAACATATAAAAGGACACTTTCTCTTAGAAACTACCATGCTGAGCAACTTTTGCAACATCCCAAGCTTTGTGCTACCCAAATCAAATGTTTGTTAAAATTCACACCAAACTGTTTTCTTTCATTTATACCAGAAGGTAAAGCCAGTTCAATCAGGCTGCACTATAATGCTGAGAAGTTACTGCAGATGAAGAACCGTTTGGCCTTTTCATAGGAAAAGATGACCAAATGCTGCATAAACAGGAACATGACTCTTCCAATACCCAGAGTAGAAACTAAAGTAATGCATTATTTAAAAAGAAATATGTACAGTTTTGTTTAATTAAACTGTAGTGTAGTGATCATCAATATGGCCCCTGAGTCATATTCAGCCTGCAAACTCACCCTATTCTTCCCCTGAAGCACTAAAATATTAATAAATTACTTGGAGCCCAGTTCAGAGGACTGAGGGTTAAAGAAGTGCTCAGAATTTCAATATCCCTTATTTCACTTCCACACAAGAAACACTTATTTTATTACTGCCAATTTTGGCCAAATGGTAATGTCTGTTTTCCATCCAGGACTAGGTTTAAAGATCTATGAGGTTTTTATTTTTAGTCAAAATTGAGCATTTTGCCACCAAATTTCTGATTAGTGTGGATCAATTTTAAATCCAGAGAGAGCTCCCTGTGATTTTATGAATCGAAACTTTCAATTTAGAATGACCAGCACAGCTAATCTACTTTAGCAAACACTGTAAGCGGCTAAAACTCTGTCAGTTTTGCAGGTTTTGTGATAAAGTTTGTTGTACATACTCCAAATGCTATGAAATGACACAGAACCTTCATTTAAAACATAGTTTTTCTTTACATTCTTTTTTTTTTCATATTCGACAATTATTGACAAAAAATGTAATTAAAATATCTTTTTTAAAAAGCTTTAAAAAAGATTGAAAAATAAAAAGTATGAAAACACACCATATAGGTATTTATGACAGAAGACAATTAATAAATAAACCGGGCTGGCCAGTAGTTTGATTCAGAAGACAGATGAGGTGAAGTGACTGATTAGGTAATAATGGCTGATAATATTTCTAAACTAAAGATACATGAAATATTTTTATATTTAGAGAAATTTTAAGTGTATTCACTTTGTTTATGAGACAGACTAACAACAAATTACCACAAAAAGCAGAAATGAAACATCTTTTTATCTTTAACACCATCTTTATAATGTTGCTGTGAAACATCAAGAACAAGAGTCAATGGTTTATACCAATGGAAATCTTTAATCTACCACTTAAACACACATCTAGTGAATAAAATCACCCACTTGGACAGATAGTCTTCAGTATACCTAGTCTTTTTTCACACTTTACACTTAATAACACCCCTTCAAGTCCGTGCATGAGTGTGTGTTCTTGTGTGTGTTTGTGCGGCGGCTTCATCTGTATGCCAAACGTTTGTCTGAAGGGCCTTCAGTGAGAACAGGCTTAGGACGAGCTCAAGGCCAAACAAGTATGAGGATTAAAGGACAAAATAGAGACCTCTCTTCTCTCTCATCACGATAGAGGAAGAGAATGAGCAGTGCGTTCCACTTTCTTAACTAATGCTGAGGTGCCCTTGAGCAAGGCTCTCGGAGTTTCCGAGTGTCTTTCAGCAGCAGAATATTGTGAAACTGGGCTGATAGAAAAATCTAACCACTACTTCACCAGCAGCCTTCTTATCCTTGATATGTTGCAAACTATCTAATGGCTGAAGCACAAAAACAGCTCCAGAGACACACAAATGGTCCTCCTCTTGCGTCACACACAGAAATAAATGACTGAAGCTGTAGGGACAGCAGTGAATGTTTGCACTCTGTAGATCCCATTAGAATTGTAATTTTCCTAGCTAATTACATTTACAGGTACAGAGTTGGCACAACCAGTGGAAGTGTGGAAGTTTGTGAAAGCCTGTCAGGAGAGACGGAGTTAGAGTAAAAAAATAAATAAATAAAATAAAAATAAAACGAGTAACATGAAAAGCACTCCTTCAAGGAATGCTAGTGCTAGTTTTTCTTTACATCCAATCTTTTTTTCGTATTCTACAATTATTGACAATACATTGTAATTAAAATAAAATTTAAAAAACTTAATAAGCAGATAATTGTGTGAATGTTTATGAAATATTCACACAATTGTGATCCATTTTGCTTTTGTACATTTTTGTCTTATATCTCGGTCCACGTTTTTTTGCACTATTTCATCAAACCATAAATCAAAACGTTCAGGAGAAGGGTTTTGGTATTGGTGCAACTTTAGCTTTTTTGAAATATTTAGCCTTTCCTGCCATTTTGTTCTCGTAGAAAATTAACTGAGCTCATTTTACATCCTTCAGATCATGTTGTGTTTACAACCATTTATTGCCCCTTTCACATTTTGTTCTGGTTCAGCTTCTTTAAGCTTCCTTGTGCAAACTTAAACATTTTTCAGCTACTTTCTGCTGTTTTTTTCAGCTGTCTTGTGCTCCTTTCTGCTTTATTCTGCTAACTACAACATTTTTGTGTGTCTTCTAATTTCGTTCTGCTAATTAGCTTGTTAGGCTCCTTTCAGATTATTTCTGCAAGTTTTAACATTTTCTGCTATTTCAGCTACTATTTAGCTGTCTTGTGCTAATTTTAGCCTTTTGAGCTAATTCCACATTTTTTTGCACTCATTTAAATGTGCTCTCTCCACTTCCTTCTGGTAGTTTAAGCTTCTTTCTGATTTTTAGCTACCTTTC
>JARVGQ010000981.1:20269677-20280637 GCA_031762355.1 Hypsolebias martinsi | reverse complement strand
CACACACACACACACATACACAGACAGACACACTGATATACAACCAAACCATCACCACAACACACTCACCGACCTAAAAACGCTCCATCCTTTACACTCTTCTCACCCAGCAGAGAACGCATCAGCCCTTTTTATATCTGACATGCTTTAGTCAGAGAAAATGTCAGAATCTTCTTAAATTGATCGACTGTCTTTTTTTTTTTTTTCTTTAAAAAATGCTGTTGGCAAAATCATCTGATGAAAGTAAATAAAACGTTTTTTGTTTGGTACAAATAGTTCAGAATTATGATGTTTTTGATTCCATCTGGAACACTTGAAGTGATAAATACCAAAACTAATATTTAACTGCGCTTGTGGTACTCACAAAAATCTATTTGTGTGACCAATGAGCTAACTATCCTATGCTCATTTTAGTGTCAAAATGCCATAAACAGACTTCACGTGACTAATGTCATGCAGGGAGGTCGTAGTGATTGCAGACCTTTTATAGTCACTAGAAACAGAAGGATTGAGGGCCCAAGTAGCAGGCAGTGCTATCAATCAGTGCCACAACCTCTGCAGTAGAAGAGATCAGTACACCCTGCATGAGGAGAGGAATACACTTTACCTTAATACCACTGGGCTGTAAAGTGTTTCCATCTTTCATTTAGTTTGCTCCCCATATTCTCCCTTCTTTTTCTTAAGACAGCAGCCTTCTCTGAGGCAGCTGCAGCAAAGCAGAAATCTCAATTACAGCACTTCCAATAATGCCTACAATAGTTTCTTGGAAAGAAGTAGCATAAAAAAATGAACCATTTTATTTCATTTACCTTTTATTTATAAGTGGTGGTGGGTTTTCACCCACCTCTTTAATTTTAGCGGAAAGGCAATTAAGTGAAGTCAACTGAGGATTCAAATCTTTTGCATCAGAGAAAAAGGAGAAGATTATGAGGCAAATGAGAACAGATTTAGCAGGCTGGTGCGTGATCTCTGATGAATTTCTAGCAATGGTTTAATTAAACAACTTCCTGCAATTTGTCCCAGAAAGAAGCCACTCGAGGACACAAAGACAGAAGATTCATCTGCATCTTTTTCAGCAGAAGTGTAGCTCAGCACAGGCAGCACTGTCATCAGTCGTGACAGGAGACCTTTCAAAGCTGATGAGCAACTGGGAGACTTTAGTTCCAGTTGTGTAGTTGCACTCAAACCTGCATTTTTAGACATTAAAGGAATGGTTTGAAGTGGGGTTCTGTGATGAGGTTATGGGGGCTCAGTTTTTCACCTGCAGCAATCAGAGTGACTTCATTTTAGAGAATCAGACATTTTTGTGGAAAAGTTAAGCAAACAGTAAGAAATACTGAGGCTTTTTCCACAGCAGGTTTACATCATCGAAAACAAGTCAAACCTCAAATAGTTAGAGTAAATGCTCAAAAATGTCAAATTATTATCATTATTATTATTATTATTTTGGTTTTAAATTGGGCAGCACAGTGGTGAAGTTGGTAGAGCTGCTGCCTCTCAGCAAGCAGGTCACCCGGTTCAAATCCCGGCCTGGCAGCCATTCTGGGTGGAGTTTGCATGTTCTCTCTGTGCATACGTGGGTTTTCTCCCGGTACTCAGGTTTCCACCCACAGACCAAAAACATGCATGTCTCCAGTCCAGGGTTTACCTCATCTCTTGCACAGTGACAGCTGGACATGGGCACCAGTGACCCCTGCAACCTGAAAAAGGAAGAAGCGAATAAAGATAATGGATGGATGGATGTTTTTAAGTTGTTTAAACGGACTGAAATTTATTTTGAAAAAAAAAACTGGGCTGCTTATAACCTCTCCACAGAAACACACTTTAGAAAACCTGAGCCGTTCTTTTAAAGCACAGCTTATTTTACTAATTGTGATATGTTAGGAAGGTGTGGCATGCACATTAGCGGCTTTGGTTTGGACAGTGGCTAACTTTAAAGTTGGAACTATTTTTTTTTTTTTTAAGTTGCATTCTGTGAGGGCTAACTCTTTCATTGTGTGCCCTGAATTGTTCTACTAACACTGTCTTCTTTCCCATCACTGTCTCAGGTTTTCTCCCATCACCATTGACAGCATGACCAGCCTGGTTGGCATGAACATCCCTGGGCACACAGGCACCGGTTGGTGCATCTTTGTGTACAACCTGTCCCCAGATTCAGACGAGAGTGTGCTCTGGCAGCTGTTTGGGCCATTCGGCGCCGTCAACAACGTCAAGGTTATCCGTGACTTCAACACCAACAAGTGCAAAGGCTTTGGCTTTGTCACGATGACGAATTACGACGAAGCGGCTATGGCCATCGCCAGTCTCAATGGCTACAGGTTGGGCGACCGTGTCTTGCAAGTCTCTTTCAAGACTAACAAGACACACAAGTCCTGAACTTTAGACGGGTAGAAGCAGATGCCCCACGCCTATATCTGCTACAAAATTGCTCCCAACCCCCTCCTTTCCTCTTCCACTCGTCCCTTAGCCCCTTCAGTCACTACCACAACCACCTGACTACAGCCATCCAACAAAGCAAACTCAAACTTCAACTGGAACAGAAATCAACCAACAAATTGAACTATAAATGGCTTATATTATAACTTTGGACCTATAAGCCAATGTTGCCTGAGTATTACAAAAATTAAATGATGAAAATGTTCACAAGTTTTTAGAAGCTCCTGTGATAATACAGGCTTCTGTTTGTTGTATATTCTTTTTGTTTGTTGTGGTTGTTAAGATGATTTTTCTCTTTTGTGTAAGACAGTAGCAACTTCTTGTATCCCCTTATTTCAGAGAAAAGAATGTCCTTTTTAGACTGGAACCTTTTCTCTGCCTTGATTCAGGATTTAGTTTTCTTTTGTAAATCCGGATCCACTGTCGTTGTTATTATACGCCTCCCTGTCAGATAAAAGGGAGGGGCTCTTTTTTAAATTAGTGAATCCATTCATTCATTTGTAGTGGGTTTTACAAACTCCCCCTCATTGAATATAGATGGGATACTAGAATCCCAGTAACTCAGATATAGAATAAAAAGAGTTTCTAACATTGTATTTTTAATTTTATTTTTTGTTTTTGTATCACAAACAAAACATAATGTCTATCCTCACTGGGTTTCAGGGAGATGGGGTGAGGGAGGGGATGGGTTAGCTTTCCTGATGACACATTCAGTAATTTAAGAACAAAAAACAAAAACGCAAAAAAAAAAAAACACATAACACTGTTGCCAAAGAGAAGATCTCTTTGCTTAGGGGGAAAAAAATGCATTTAGAAAAAGATAAAAATAAATAGAAAGAAGATCTATTTTTATAAACGATAATTAAAATAATTATTGAAGAATTTTTACAGGAATCTGGATTTGAAAAAAAAGAAAAAGAGAAAAATATTTTGACTGGCTAACTAGCGGGGGGCGTGGCGGGTGGGAGGGGGCACCACCTCGTCTTGTCGTTATGCCGTGGTACTTTATAGGATCAAAAGGCTGCTTTTTCGTGAATTCGAGTTGGTTGCGATTTTGTAGACGGATGGTTTTGTGAAAAAATAAAAAGGGATGCAAACTGAGGCGGGTGATTTTGGTAATTTTTCACACGTGTACCAATGCATAACTATTCAACAGCGATACCCAAAAGGGAAAGGGAAAGAGGTCTTTCCAAGACCTGGAAAACTTTATAGATCAGAGCCCAAAGCAAGAAGACCCTTTGTCCACTTGTTTTCTTGTTTTTGTCACCAGTCAGTATGGGACATTAGTACATATATATTTACACGTATCAATTTAATGAGCATACTATATATTATATATAATTTTCTTTGCTCTGAGTTTGTGAACTTACATCCGAAAATAACTTCCTTTTAGCGATCAATGGTAGGTGCTAAACTACATTATTCACATATGTTAAATATCCAAGTTTGTTGTTCTATGTGTTGTTTAAAAGAAAAGTACTTTGATGTTTGCATTCAATTGAGCTGCTGTTCTTTGTTTGACATTTGTTTAATGTTGGCCCAGAAATCTGGTGAGACTGTTTCTTTGCTGAATTGCTAGATTAAACAAATTTGGGGCCTTGTAGGAATCACTGAACAAAACTTTTGTCTTTATCTTTACGTTAGTTTGTTTGTTTGGTTTGGCTTGCTGACTTTTAGGTTACTCGCTGAGCGTGAAACGTTTGTCCAAACTTAATGATGATTAGCTAGTTCCGTTAGTCTAGATATTTTCCTTAAACAGGATCTATGACAACTGTGTCTTTATTTGCTGTGTACAAATAGATGATATATATAAATATATATAGTCTACATTTGTTTTACAATATCTACTGTACTATCTAAGTTGTCACTGTTCTTTTGTTTGAGCTTGTCTTTTTCATATGAGAATTTATTATGAAGTGGTGGATCAGTTACTTAGAAAAAAAAAAAAAACTTGTGAGGAACCTGTTCAATTGTTGTCATGTTGCGTGTGGAGAAAAAAAAATTGGATTAACTTTCATTTAACTACCGCGGCAAAAGAAATCGATCAAAAGCTTGAGATATAATTGTATTTGACAGTTTATTTACTTATCTATTTTCAAACTATTTATTTTTTTATTTCTATTTATTATATATTTATTATTGACTTAATTTATAAGTGTATTTATGTATTTATTTGTTTCACTGTCTATGTATTTGCGTGATTCTGGTACAGGGAGGGGGGTGTTTCTGAGCAAAAGGGAACAAAGCGACTAGTGGAGAGGCTCTTCCAGTAGTCCACTGCACTGAGAGAACTTTTAGTACGTTTGTGCTTTGTACCAATATATCAAAATCACCATATAAAAAATCTAAAAGTCAAGAAAACTGAAAAAAATTGTCTGGAGGGTTGGGGGACGCTCTTCCCTTATTACTAGAAACAGTTACTCGCTATGCATAACCTAGTTAATAGTTAAATTTGCTATTGCTTTTTTCCTTGTCTTGTTAAAAATGAAATCTTTAGATCTTTTTCAATAAAGTTTAGTCTTAATAGAATGTTATAAACAGTCGTTCTGGTTCAATATAACCTGTGATAAGTTTGTGTAGTTTTTAAAAAAAGCCACTCCGTCCACACCCTCCCTCCACTTACTACCGCTTTGTGATGAAACCTTATGCAAAAATGTGGGTCTGAAAGGTTTTTACGTTGTTCAGTGAACATTTTATTCAACATTCAGCTCTTAGAGGCAGAAAACCTTTTTAAGTTGTTGTTTGAGGGTCATTCATTGCACGGGACTTGCTCAATCAAAGTCACTGAAAGGTCAAAAATTTTATTTTTGAGATCATGTTTTCAAATGACGTACCAACAAATCTTTAAAGACAAAGACAAGTTGTAACAATTGCACACTAAACTGCTTTTTACAGCAGCTGTTGCTATATTTAAGAAATGCTCTGGAGGTATATAAAAAAAGGATTGTGTCGATTCTATATTTTATATACATTAATATGATATATATTATATATTTTAAAAAAGGTAAGGGAATGGTTCCAGAAATATAAATATTTAAAAAAAAATTGGATTTTTATCTGTTTGTTGCTAAGACTTGAAAACATGAAGGAGGTGTGTGGAGAGCAACACTCAGCCTCACGCTCGCATCCTTTTCTCCTGACACCTCGCTCATCTGACAAAGCCGGGCCATCTTGATATCATCGCCATAATCCAGTCATCATCTGCATCAGCTGTTCGCAAAGTGTTCCCATGTCACGACAGCAACAAACCAACCAGACCCCTTCATGCTCTTCGCTGCCGTTGGGAGCTTGAAATATGCAACGACCCCAGTAGAATGTTCTGACTTGTGACTTTCCTACACGGTGTGACTTTTAAACTCTTGTGATGCGCGCTTGTGTGTGTGTGGGCGTGCATGTGAGCATGTTTCTTAATGTAATTGTCCACATAATTTCCTTTTGCTTGGAGCAGACTTGTGCGTGTATGCGCAGTGCAAACTTTGTCCAATGCACATTCACAAATGCACGTCTGCTTGGATGCTTGAGTCTGACCAAGAAGTCAGGGGTGATTGTTCTAAGTGTGTGTAAGTGTGTGTGTGTGTGTGTATGTGTGTGCATGTCAGGGTGTTTGAAACATGGGGCTGTGTCACCTTGCTCCGTGCCCGACCCCTATGGCTCACACCATCTCCCTGTAGCGCCTTATAGTGGCAGCCTGCCAGTAGGAACAACGCAGCCAGTAGTGGAGGAGGGAAGGTGAACAGAGGAACTAGGCTCTTCTTGTTGCTTTTCATTTTCCTTCTGGAGACGTGTTTATTTGCTATCTGAGAAATCTATAAACAAACTCTTTAAAGACAAAAAAGATGGAAAAAAAAAAATAAATGTTCACGAGGCCTCACGACCGCGGCTCTCTCTACTCTCCTGCTTATGTTATTACTTAACAATTATCAACAATGATTATTATGATTATTATTGCTATTATTCTTAGTATTCTTATTATTAATCCAATTACTGCGATGAATGACTTCATGTTATCCTTGCTAGTTTAGGTCATTTCTGAAACTGGAAACAAAATAAAAATCTTGCTGTAAATGTTTGTTTTTTTCTTTTTCATAAAACTGTTGTGTTTAAATTATTTGTACTTTTGAATGTTGGGACAATAAAATGAGGTGTTAAAAACTGGGATGTTGTTTGTCATTAAAAAAAGAAACTTTCACATATTTCAGACTGCATATTTGCACTATAGAAATGAGTTGCTTCCCATTATCTTGCTCTTTTTTTTAACCAGTTTGACTGAAATGAGGCAATAATTTAGGACAGAGAGATATTTGTCCTAATGTTCCTTATAAAAAAATGCATGATTATAATAATACTTAGTGAGTACTGCAAGAAAAAAATGGAAAAATGATTTTTGTTTTCATATCATTTGATCAGTTAACTGCAAATAATTTTAATGAAAGTTTGGGCTTTTAAATTGAAAAGTTTCAGCTGTTTATAAAAACTACAAACATTACTCAAAAATAAGTTGCTTTGTCTCTCTAAAATACCACACAGCAAAGATGCAGCAGCCAATCAAACGTAATCTAGGTTCAGCATGACCTTTAAGCTACTGCGAGACGGTGGTGGCTGTGAGGGAGTAACGCTGCAGACATAAAATGCACCAGTGATCTCGATGAGCCCTCTGAGGTTCAGCTGTAGGACAAAAGAGACACAAAAATACTGCATCTGTATCTTTATGCCTTAGTTTCACAT
Organism: Hypsolebias martinsi; assembly: GCA_031762355.1. Taxonomy (NCBI): domain Eukaryota; kingdom Metazoa; phylum Chordata; class Actinopteri; order Cyprinodontiformes; family Rivulidae; genus Hypsolebias; species Hypsolebias martinsi. The sequence goes on along the minus strand of JARVGQ010000981.1, from coordinate 20,273,476 downwards.
TTCTCCTTGTTTTAGACTAATTAAAACAAGAGCTGGATCATTGCTGAAGCTTTGTGATTCATAAAATATATTAAATATAATAAAATCTTCTACTGAGATGAACTCAAAATGTCTTAAAAAACATAAAAAATGACAGTAATAATGAAGCATTGTGTTAAAAATGAATAATTCTTATTGAAAGAAAGACTTTTCTAACATCTAAGTGAGTATTGAACCTGTGCACGTATGAGCACATTCATCAATAAACAAATGAAGCCAAATAAATCCCACAGACAACAAATGCATTGTTTAGGATTAGCCCACAGTTTTATGTAAGCCTCTGCTCAAGCTCTGTGCAGCACTAAAATATATTAATTATTTAAAACTGCTACATGTTAAATCACCGTCCTTTTATGGAGAATGTAACATAATTGTGACAGATCAATCTCTTGCCTGAATGTGGGGAGTCTCAAAAGAAAAACTCCAACAAAAACACTTTTCAATTCTTCTTTCTGCAACAGTTGAAGCAAAATAAGTGGCATAGCAGATAACAGTTATAAGCATAACATGGATTAAAACTAAAAATAACTATATGATTTGACTATTAATTGGGCTTTCAGACTGTGCTAAATAAATAAGTACAACAAATAAGTCTGGTAACCTGATCCAAAAAGCTCCCTCCTATCTCCTAACCATTTCGTATGGGTTGGGACGTCTTCAAGAAAAATAAAAAAGTCTGGTTGTAGGGGGGAAGGAGTGGGTTAGGGTTGTTGTGTTTCTAATATTTGTTTTGAGCACTTATAATTTCAGAAAAGTTACAATACCATACCATACCACACCATCCCATACCATAGCATCCCATAGCATCCCATAGCATACCATACCAATGCATACCATACCATAGCATACCATAGCATACCATACCATACCATACCATACCATACCATACCATACCATAGCATACCATACCGTACCGTACCATAGCATGCCATGCCATGCCATACCATACCATACCATACCATTCCATAGCATAGTATACCATAGCATAGCATAACATAGCATACCATACCATACCATACCATACCATACCATACCATACCATAGCATACCAACCATACCATAGCATAGCATACCATAGCATAGCATACCATACCATAGCATACCATACCATATCATACCATACCACACCATACCAACCATACCATAGCATACCATAGCATACTATACCATACTTACATACCGTACTATACCATACCATACTGTACCATACCATATCATAGCATAGCATACCATACTATACCGCATCATACCATACCATACCATACCATAGCATAGCATACCATAACATACCATATCATACCATACTTACCATACCATGCTTATATTATATTATTATTGTATTATATTATTATATTTATAAAGCACTTAAAAACAGCAGCAATGCCAACCAAAGTGCTGCACAACAAAACAAAGCAAAGGACACAGGATAAAATATATAAAATTCACAGATAATAAACTAAATGACTAAAATAGTAACGACACACTGAAGTTAAAATCAACTCGCTCTGGATCGAAAACTAAGAGTTTTCAAACGAGACTTAAAAACACTGAGAGAGGGAGCCTGCCTGACACGCTGTGGTAACTCATTTCACAGTTTTGCACCTGCAGCAGAGAAGGTACCGTTAATATTGACGTGTTATTTTAAATCAATTATTTGACCATTTCTCTGTCAAAGCTGAATGCTTTTCAGAAGAGTTTGTAACTAATGGGCCCAATTCTAGTAAATTAAAGGTCTCATTTTACAACGAAGGCAGCAGAAACTGTCTTTTTTTTTTGAGTCTCTGAAGAGGTTTAAACAAATTATTTAGACTGCTTTTAAGCTCTATTGATAGATAAGAATGTAAAATATATTTTTTAAAGTTATTAGTAAATTTAAAAAAATATTTACCTAATTTTTTTATTTTAGATTTTTAGATAATTTTCTGGATTAAACCATTTAATGGATTACAATCTTAAAAAGGCAAGCACAAAATATACTATTTTGATGTGTTCAGTGAGCGAAGCTATAAAAGACAAAAAACATTTACAGACAGGTCAGGATTCAAATTAAACTCTAAACACTGTTGAGACAAAACATGAACATCTTCATATCTGATAGGCCTCCTCCTCAATTCTGACAAGTAGATACAGATGGCCAAAACTTGGAGAGAAATTTTAAATGTCAGCACATCTTCCACTGCTTTATCACAGTCGCCACTCACCTGATCATCCTCTCCTGATGCTCACCATGCTACAAACACTTTACCAGCAGCATTCAAAATATCCAAAAGAGCAGTCATGTACTAATGTTTTCTTGACACTTCCTGTGTTAAAATCGAATGAACTATAATCACAATGAGTGGGAAATCAAAGGAAGGTGACAAAAATAACTTTACAGTTTGAAGAGCAAACTTAACAAAGGTCAACACCTTCAAGATTCAAACAAGAAAAATGGAGGACACATTTCAATTTGCAGCAACAGAGTTAAATTAATTGAGTTTCAATGAATTTTAGAACTTTGTAAAAAAAAAATATCAAATGCAACCTACTTAGTAATGTTTATGGCGTAAAAGGTCTTTAATCAAAATGTCACTAAATTGCAGCAGATAAGATGATTTTGGGTGCTAGTTCGTTAGAAGTTTGGATTCTTGATTTCCTTCCTTGAGAAACCTAACGATGTCCATTCTTATCAAGGCCAACAACACAACAAATCTGCAAGTTCAATTGGAAAAAACTTATTGGCATGAATAGGCAAAGTTATTTCAATGCACTTGTTTTGACATCTAAAACTTCATTGACATTTTCGAGAAGTGCTAATTTATTAATTTATTTTGTACTAGTGAAAAAGCAAAGACGGAAAATATCTGATCAAAACAAGACGTTTAAATGGCTATAAGAGGGAACTTGCTCTCTTTATAGCGAGTTACTTGTTGGGTTTATTAAGACAGTTCGCACCATGTTCTGTCACCAGGTGAAACCATATGATACTGCCTCTCAGTTTCTATATAAACCACTTTTCATCTGCTTGGGTGAGAGCTGATCGCGCTTACTCCATGGTGTGAATGTCAGCATCCTGCCGTGCTGTGATGTAGAAGGCAGCTCTGCCAAATGACAAGCATGAGCTTCACAGTCGGAAGCATATTATTTTATAAGAAGCCTCTTGTCTTTGACAAATCTTCCGTAGTCAAATCGGTGCAGTGGGGAGGCTGTTGTTGCCCTTTAGCTCTCCTTGGATCACACTCCGACATTAATGGAATCTCTCTCCTCACCCTTTTGTCTGCTTTACAGATTTTACACAGCCTAATTAAGAGACACAGCCACTTTACAAGCTGTTAGCAGAGCTTCTTTCACATGAGTGTGGTCCTATTTACGTTGGCATTAAGATAATGATCAGACTCGCTGGACTGTTTAATCATAAAGTTTGTTTAACGTATTAATTTGCGGCAGGATCATCATGTTGGTGTTTGAAAACATCTGTTGCATTTAAGAAAATTAAATCTTTCTTTGATAACTGCACCTAAAACTGGTGCTTGACTTTAGAAATTTACACTCATGTGCTGTTTTATTAGGTACACCTTCCCAGCACCAAGTTGGGCCCCCTCTGTTTTCAGAACTGCTTTAATTCTTTTTGGTATGTCAGTAGTCCTTCGTTTATCCCGGGAGTTACATTCCAGACCATGAAGTAGGGATGTTATATTTATTTTAGTATGTATATATACAGTATATATATAGGTAACCCCCGGTTTACGGCCGAGTTCCGTTACACCGGCAAGGCCGGATA
>JARVGQ010000981.1:20224278-20237877 GCA_031762355.1 Hypsolebias martinsi | reverse complement strand
TACAATACTAAACAATCCCATGAACAATAACGTACAGAGTATAAAAAAATGAAAGGTAGCAGAAAGAAGAAAAAAATCAAGTAAATCTTAGGTAAAAAATAAATAAGTAAACATTTTGTTAATCTAGTGAAAGTTTGAATGTACAAAATCTGATCAAATAACTGATCAAGAATAGTCAAATAATCAACTAACAACGTAAAATGTACAATCTAATATATTCTCATGTCATATATGAATCAATTATGTTACAATCAGCTGTCAGAGGTGAAAAGGTAGGAGGAACACAAAGCAGGCTGGGTCAGTCACAAGAACAGCAGCTGCTGGAGAGGCCTCCTTGGCAGAACAGTTTGTTTGCTCTCTTTGAGGTGGATATATCATCAACAACAAATCCCATTTCACCAAACAGTGACTGTGTCTTAAATAGAGCAGGAGCAAAGTGATGTGCATCCTTAAAACAGTGAACACAGCAAAAGGTGCTGAACTGGACTGAGCGACTGGGAACGTCTCCAAGGAGTGCAAGGATAAGTAGACGGATGTCTTTAACAAAGGGTCAACTAGTTTCCAATCGCAATCTACAATACCACCTGTCCTGAAACCATAAATAATCATACCCACTTAAAAAAGCTTTTTATTGACTACAAACCTGTGGTGCTGCTGCTCATCATGAAGTGCATTGCAAACTGTCAGTCACATCTGATCCGCAGCAGTTTGCCTGAAAAGCTGACTCAAACAATATGTTGTTACCAAAACCCACTTTGATCCTTCTTATACATTTGGGCCCCTTTTTGTGGTTTTCTCTTTGTGTATTTTACCACGCCACATATACCAGATTGGTCAATAAATTACTGGACTGGGTTTCTCACCAGCCACCTGCAACTGGATTATGGACTTCCTTACTGATCAATTTTAATGAGGCAAAATGGTTTCCATCTTTCATCAGAAATGTCTGTCCCAATGGACATGTAGTATGTAAAGTCCCATATACCGCTACCGGTGTATGAATGTGTGTATGAATGGGTAGATGGCTGGTACTGTGAAGCGCCTTGGGGCCCCTCATAGGGGGATGGAAAGCGCTATGTAAGTAAGCTCCATTTACCATATTTCACACCCTGTACTATCATAATGGCAGTCTAGAAAAAGCCATCAGTAGGTTCCAAAAAATACAACTGGACCACTGCCAAATATTTAACCAAAATCTTTAAAATAAAGTAATTCAATTTATTTCATTTATATAGCTTCAAGTCACAACAGAAGTTATATCAGGGCACTGAACACAAACGTTCACACACATTATAACTGACATTTAATAAAGTTATCCATCTAAGGAAGCCAGCAGATTGTGCAGAGTGTTTGTCCCAGTCTCCCATCCTGAGCAAGTAGTGTATAGGACTCCTAGGTTTTCTGTCATAATCACTTTCCCCACTGCTGACAATCATCCAGTCAATCCACCCTTCCACACCTACAGCTGATCCTGTTGACTACTCTTCAGAGTACTTAAGGACTCGGCAGTTATTCATCCAATGCTGGAACATTATAATACCTTCTAACTTAGGTAAAAGCCAGTAAACATTCATTCAACCTTTATTTATGCAAGTTAGTCTCATTGAGCCACGAGGACTCATTTGCAACAGAGACATGTTTTGAACAAAGAGCACAGATGAGGTTCAGACAACAATAGACAATCATGTCAAAACATATAAAATGAAATGATGACCAGTTGACCAATGAATTACCAATTATGTCTTGTGAAACGACTAACCTTTGTATTTTTCTCATGCCTCTTCAATTTCCGTTCCTCCTTGCCTCTTGAGACCTCTTTGCTCATTGCCTGTAATCATCTTTTTCCTGCAAAAGCTAAACATCAGCCTGGACCAAACACCGAGCACTAGTAATCTGTCACACTCTCTAACGTTCCTCACCTTTCTGGATTAAATCTTCATCTAGCCTTGGAATAGGTGCTAGTTCCCCCCACCAACACCACCACCCTCCAACACAAACAACCAAAGTAAGATTTAACAATAGCAACCTCTATCAAGTTCCTTAAAATCTTCCCATGCAAACCTTCTCCCCCTTTTCCATTACGGCAAAGATGTCCTCATGTACAACTGTAAATAAAAACTCACTTACGTTTTTTGTATACAAGTCTGTGTCTTCATGATTCTGCTAACATGGGGTCTTAAAATCAATCATCATGTTAAGTGGTTTATCAACTCCAAAGGTCCATTATTAAAGTGAAAACCACAAAAGGGCAGAGTAAAATACTCAGGAGAATAATGAAAATGGAATATTGTAAAAAGAATCTGGATTAGGTCCAAGTTTAACTGACAAAATTGATCTTTGGCCACATATTTAAAAAAAAAAACATGGGCAAAAATTGTGCATACTATGTATGATTTCTGATCCAATTTGGAACATCTTTTTTAGTTAATAGCCATATTACATTTTTATTGTTGGAGCTTAAATAATTCACTAAAACTAAGATTTTTTTAAACATTTTATTCTGGACATCAGTCTCCTCCTCTATATTCATTTACTTTTGTTGTTTCAGCACTTGACTAAAACTACTTATCTTTTTTGCCAACAGAACCACTTAAAAACTTGATGTTTTTATACTTTTTTTTTTTCCCCTTTTTGTGAATTGCTCCATTTTCTCCCCACTTCTTACAATTCCTGGAGTGTATCATGGACATTCACTCTTTGCAGTGACTGCATGCTGCTTCTCCTACAAAGTGCTGTGAAAACATGGAGGGAAATTTTCTGAGCTACAAAAGAGGGTAATTTAAAGACGAGCTGTTTGCAATAAAGTTTATTTCACATGCTTTTTTCTATCTTTGCACCCCCATCAACACAAAGCAATAAGATAACCTGTCACTTTTAAGAGCTTATGAGATACACCACCCACAGGTTCGTATCGGCATCCAAACACTTTCTCGTTCCAATTGCATTGCTGACGCTCCTATATTCAGCTATCCAGGCGAGAGCACACCGAGCTGGGGACATTGTGAGCCCTGTGTGCCCCTCCGTTAGCACCATACATTATATATGCACATCTTGATAATATGCTCAAAAAATGCCCCCTGCCCACCCTTGTTATAGGAAACTCTCTCACATTGAATAATGACGGACATCAGGGTGCCAAATGTCCCATGCAAAACACCATAACAAATTCTGCAACAGGAGGGAGCAACATCTGTTTGACTGCTGAAAGCAACACTGATTCATCAGTTTTACAAACGCCTTATCTTGAAGTCACAGTCAGCTGTGCACTCAGGGATTTGTTTTATTTCAAGACAAATCTACAGCATAAACAGGTTTTAGCAAAATATTATTTGAGAGTAAATGAGAAGGAAAAATCTCCTTCACTAAATAGGTATAGTTTTAATTGCGGTTCAGCTCTACTGTTTATGAAATATGGTCTGCTCCGAAGGAAATCCATGCATGTAAATTCCCAATTGAGAAAAAAAAAAAAGAAATAATTTAATTGCTGTCACTCAATGAACTGAAAACAGATCCAGTTCCTTAAAGTTGAGAATGAGGATGAATTAATGCATTCATTCAACATGTATTTGTACAGGTTAGTCTCACTGAACCACGAGGACTCTTTTACAAGAGAGATCTGCTTTAAACAAAGAACACAGATGAAGTACAGACAACAATGGACAATCATACAAAAAGCACATAAAATGAAATAGTAAATAGAATAATTGTATTTAACAAAACAAAACAAAAACAGGTACATTATAAAGCGATGTAAAATAATAAAAACAGGAACATGTCTGCGTCGGTTTTTGCCATGAACTTAAGAGTTGTTTAAAATCCCTTAGAGAGGTCAAGGTCGAGAGCTTCAGATCTTTTTGCAAGGTGTTCCAGGTTACAGGAGGTAAGAGAAGGCCCTTTGGCCAAGTTCGGTCTGCACTGAGGGGACACTGCAGGTAATTATGTCCTAAGAGCTCACGCTGTAGCTGCACTCACAAAGTGACATGTAAGAGAAGATGTATGAAGGTCGCAAACCAAGAAGTGATTTAAATATGAAAATGTACCAGAAAGAGAGTCTGCATGAAGTTAATGATGACCAGTTGACCAGTGAATAGAGGGTGCAGTGATGGGTATGATAGTTAGAGCCAGTTACGAATCTTAGCACACCATGATGGACAGTGTCCAACATCTGTAAGATGCTTGTAGGAACATTCATGCATTTTATTCATGAATAAAAACAATGCGAGGAATAGAGACAAAGGACTACTGCTATTTAAATGGCCTAATTTTCAACTTCTTCTTATACTTTTTAATAATCTATAAGGATTAAAGTTGTTTTCCTCAATCTCATTTGATTGGTTTACCTGACCCTCTGACAGGCAGGTCAGGTCAGGTATGTTGGGTGGATGAGTGTAACATTTGCACGCTAACAGACTCCTGGGCTTGACATCTCCACAGAGAAGGTTTGAAGAAGTTTCTTTTTAAATGGAAGTTTAATGCAAGTCAAAAGTGAAAGAGAGTTTCATTTATATTCTTGAATAAATCTGCCGAGGAAGGATTGTGGAGGGAGGAACTGACATGTGAATGGAGAGCAGAAAATGTATGCCTCGAGGAAACAGACTTGAGAGAAAAAAGCCTACAGAAAATATGATAGATGAATTGCAGGGATATGAAGGATATGAGGGTGCAAATAAGCATAAATCATATGAAGCAGAGCTCCCCGTTTCAAAGGAACAATCTCTTTCATCTGACAGGTAATGATAGCACTGCTTTCAGCACTTTTCCTCCTACCTGAGGCTTTACTACTTTCCATTTATTTACTGTGTCTAACTGCGGTTCACTTAAACATAACCTAATAAAGCCTTTTTATGAGGTCACATAACATTAAACTAACTCAAAAGAAGAGAGGATTTGATGTTCAAACCACAGTACACTAGTCTGAAGACTGGATGATGAAAGTTTCAAGATGTTCAGACCACAAATCGACCTTTTCAGTCTATATTAAATGCCCAACTTGGGCTCTCTGTGATGTTTGCATGATTTACAGGTAGATTTTTATGTGTGTTGTATTACATTAATTATGTCGTCTATTTATCCATTTCCTTCCACTTACCCATGGTTGGGTTGTAGTAGCAACAGCACCAAGAAGAATATGTACCTGACTATCCCTCTCCTCAGTGACACTCTCCAGCTCCACCGAGGGCTTTCAGGGCATTCCCAGACCAGAGAGTGCCTATATTATCAGCTGAGTTTTAAAAATGCTTGTTGTAAACCATAAAATAAAATATGCCAACGGTTATCCTGAACTATTATATCGAAACATGCAGATTGAAAGAGTATACCCCAGCATTTTTCAAGACGATGTTTGGTTGGAAATACAAGAACCTGAAGCTAAACACAAGTGCCATGAAGACCAAGTTCAGCATTCAAACACAAGAGGCTTTTGCAAACTTCTGCTTGACCAATAAGTTTACTGTTTCAACATTATTCCCTACTATAGTCTAATGTTTGGAACATTTATAACGGAGTTTATCATTTATCTTGAATGGTTGTTTGGCTCATTTGGCTGTGGCCCTGTGATGGACTGGAGACCTGTCCAGGGTGTACTCCGCCCTCTTGTACAGTGATGGCTGGACATGGGCATCAGTAACCCCCCACAACCCAAAAAGAAAGAAGTGGGTAAAATATAATGGATGAATGGATATATTGTCTGCTAGAATAGATTAGGTCAGATAAATGATAGTTAGGGGCTTAAGTCTTCATAGTTTTTGCCTTTCATGTACACTATTTATAGTATGTACCACTGTAGATGTACACAACAACACACCTGACTTCAGACTTGACATGATACACCTATCAGCATACTTTACTCAACAAATCTCAGTGTAAATACAGGCATGCAAACACATCAAAACTGTTCAAGTTCTCCAAAATGATTGTGCAGATTTTGTAGTATTTTTTTACTTTATGATTTTTTTACAGCATTGCTGCTATTGCAATGAATAATATTAATATGTAGAAGAACTGCAGACCTTTCATTGGTAAGAGAGAACCTTCACACCAACAGTACATTATTCTGTCTTGTTTCTCTTTTCCTGCATCCTTCTTTAAACTCACATCATCTTTTTTTCCATCCATCTGGTCCTACTGGGGAAAAAAAAATCTGTCTGCAAAAGAAGCATCCAAAACTGTCACCATCAGATCTACAGTACAAGTAAACATTCAGAAGAAACTGGTTGAAGTTTGCAAAAGTGAGTAATGGTAAGGAATTGAGTATGGTATGAGCATATTTTGTTATTTTTTTGTGTTTTTAATGCTTGCTTTTGTTTGTTTGTTTGTTTGTTTGTTTGTTTGTTTGTTTCATGAGAACATGGTTAAACTAAATATTAGCATCCAACTCTGCTGGTCTGAATATATTTTTCTTCCTACTAGTTTATTTCTGGAGCATGTAACGTGTTTAATAGAAAAAAAAAAAACATCTGGAAAGGGTGTTGGAATGCAGTGTTAGTCCTTTTAGCTCTGTTAGTTCTTAATTCAATTTAATTCAGTTTATTTATATAGCGCCAAGTCACAACAGAGGTCATCTCAGGGCGCTGAACAGAAACATTCAAATACTTCATAAAAAACAATTAGTAAAAGTTATCTATCGAAGGAAGCCAGCAGATTACATTGAATCTTTACTTTTTTGCAGTCTCGCATCCTGAGCAAGAACAAAAACAACACTGAAAAGGAAAAACTCACTTTTAACAGGAAGAAACCCCCCAGCAGAACAGGGCTCAGGATAAGCATTCCTCTGCTTCAAGCAGCTGATGTTTAAGAGTATTACGGGTTTTGAATTTCGCTCTGGCATTAATAAACTAACTATCTATCTATCTATCTATCTATCTATCTATCTATCTATCTATCTATCTATCTATCTATCTATCTATCTATCTATCTGATTAACTTTTGGAGTCACTCCAGTTTAAGGTGGTCATCACAACTATCATCTTTAGCAGACAAAAGTGGCTGAAACTCAGTTTAACAGACATGAGGTAACATTTTGTGTGGTGATAGATGAGTCAAACACAACACAGAGTCGGAGCACTAACAGATCACTCTCCACATGTATATATGTTTTTACTTTTTCATGCAGGGTGGCATGAAATGTCTGATTTTATATGTTTTTTTTTTGTGACAGATAATTCCAACCTGCTGGTGAAACGTTTATTTCTTTTGACGTATGTGTGTGTGTGTGTGTGTGTGTGTGTGTGTGTGTGTGTTTGTGTGTGTGTGTGTCTTGGTATCCAGCAGTTGGTCTGTAAAAGACATTCTTGCCGTGTGGCTTTGGTCTCTGTGGTGGCAGGGAGAAGTTAATTGTCTCCCAAGCGTAAAGGAGGAGGGCACACAGCTGCCACACACACAACATAAACACGGATTACTCCAGCACAGTGCATACAGACAGACACAACTGCATGAAGCCCCACATGATCAAAACTAATGCCCACACACACACAAACACACACTGCTGTCTGTCTGAGGGGCAGCGTGTCAGGAGGGGAGTGTGGAAAACGAGTTGGAGCAGCACTGGAGGCCTGCCACTCGTACAGCGTCAGTGTTCACGCTAAGGAGCAAAGCTGAAAACAAGTCTGGTCCAACCTCTTCAATCCAACCTTTAGCTTTGCCTTTATTCAACAAGAAAACTCCTGGGAAGACCATAAACTCTGGTTTTTACGGCCAAAATGAGTTTTGGACCGTCCTGTGAGTGTCTTTGTTATCGTCTGGCACATCCTTCTTTTAACTTAAAGAAATCCATTTAAATGAGTTGTTGAACAAAAATACGGTACTGTACAAAAGTTTTAAATTACCCCTTAAATTTTTATACTTCAAGTCCAACGAGTCAGACTTTCTTGTAAATATTTAAAGTGGTCTTGATTGATACTTGTCCAAGACTTTTCTGAAGGTCTTTCAAAAGTTTCCTTTGTCCTTCGGCTGCTTGTAAATGTATTTTCTGTCCAATCCTTGAATCTGACCCTAACAATGGACAGTGGCTGAAAGTTTGACAAATAAGAACGTTTCCAGCGAAAACTCTGACAAAAGAGCTGAGAGATGCATTATCCTTCAGTGATCATCTATGTCACGTTTTGAACAGCTCTGCTCTATATTTGGTATTTTTTCGTAAATCCAGCTAAATAAAAAATAGGAACAGATTGTGTTTTTGTTAGAGGCTGTAACGAAAGACCCTAAGATCCCAATAAACACGTTAACACAAGATGTCTTCTTATGCCAGAACAATTCATCACCTGTTTTAACAAAAACAAAAAATAGTCTTGTTTTTCCTGTTCAATTTGATTCAGTTCAATTCAGTTTATTTTTATAGTGCCAAGTCACAACAGAAGTCATCTCAGGACACTGAAGAGAAATATTCATACCTTTGTATGTAAAAATGATAATTTAACATTATTTATCTGAGGAGCAGACTGCTTTGAGTTTAACTCCACCATCTTGAGCAAGCATGAAGGTGACAGTGGAAAGAAAAAACTCCCTCATGAGGAAGAAACCTTTAGCAGAACTAGGTTCAGGACAAGCGACCATCTGTTTCAACTGACTGGATTTGAGAGGAACAGATACACAATTGCAGCTCAAGAATCACATGTGAAGATAGAAATAATATCAAATGCAAACCATTCAATTTTAACAAATCATTTAAGGAAATGAGGTCAGTTTGTCCTCCAGTAGTCTAAGCCTATAGCAGCATAGCAAGTCAACCCTAACTATAGGAGTTATCAAAAAGCAAAGTCTTAAAACTGGACAATGTGTCAGGACAGAAACTGGAAGTTGGTTCCACAAGAGAGGAGCCTGATAACTGAAAGATCTTCCTCCCATTCTGTTTTTAGAAACTCTAGGGACCACAAGTAAACCTGCAGTCTGAGAGTGAAGTGTTTGTTAGGAAAATATGGAACAATAAGATCTGTAATATAAGATGGAGCTAAGTTGTTGAGAGCTTTGTAGGTTAGATGTAAGATTTTGAATTAAATCCTGAATTTGACAGGGAGCTAATGGAGAGAAGCTAAAACTGGACGTATATGATCTCTCCGACTGTCTAATTAACACTCTGGCAGCAGCATTTTGTATTAACTGAAGACTTTTTAGAGAAGTATTTGGACACCCAGATAATAAACAATAGTCCAGTCTAGACATGACAAACGCATCAACATGTTCTTCCCATGTTTGTTTCATTTTATCTTGTTGTCATCAAACCTTGTACTTCTACTAAAATTGTTATAACCAAGAGAAATCTATAAAGAATAAAAATAAAAGAACAAATTAATAGTTTTTTATTTTTATTTTTTAGAATTAGTAGCCAAGTTAAGTTTTTCTTGTTTTGTATAGCCTGTAATTCACTGAGTTGTGACTGTTAGCAACTGGTTGGAGGAAACACTCTCAACAAAATGCACCAGTTTTCACTTGAAATTGAACTGAATTTCTGTTTATGACACATTTGCTTGATATTCCTACAAAATCTTTTGTATCAGTTCAATCGCAAAATGTTTTTAAAATAGTCTCTATTTGTCCCAAACTTGTTTCATGGATTGTTAAATTACCCCATGATTTTCTCACAATTCTTGAACTTCTGACTCATGGTATTAGGGTTCTGATGCTTTGGCTCCCTCTTTCTCCACGAACCATCTGTGCAGTTGTTGTGAGTAGGAGATGCCAGCTGTTCTCAGATGTCTTCAATGACAGCTGATTACCAACTTACTTAAGGCTGAGTGGAACCACCAGTCCATCATTGCACCATTGATTGCCTTATGGATCCTTGTGGAGCTTCTTTGTTTCCCAGAGCCTCATCTTCTCCTGAGTCATTCCTTCTGTTGGAGACCTCTTCCACACCCAGAAACAACCATATATTAAGGTACATTAAGGACTTCCAATTTTCCACCAGCCTGCCTACTTTGCAGCTCTTGACATCTGCACTACCATCTTACCTAGCGATTCTCCCAAGCACAGAACCCAGACTCCCATCTGCGCCCAATCCTGATAGCAAGGATGCACCAGTAAGAATTATCATTACATTCTTTACCACAATCTTCAGTATTGCTTGGGATTATGCAAACTCACTTTCTCTGTCTCTCGCAGATCCTCCCGTTCCTTATCAACCATGTCTCCTTTGAATACACCTTACCTTTTTACCATTGTCTACTTTGGGTCGTTTTAGTTTGGAATTCTGAACTCTGGTTGAAAATTAAATTGACCAAAATTGCTACATAAATCTAAACTGAGATGGGTTTGGGACAAATTCAGATGTCCATGCAACAACTCTGTGACTATGGTAAATGGTAAATGGAGCTTACTTATATAGCACCTTCCAGCCCCCTATGAGGTGCCCCAAGGCGCTATACAGCACCAGCCATCCACCCATTCATACACCCATTCATACACCGGTGGCGGTAGTCTGCCATGCAAGGTGCCAGCCAGTCCCACCAGGAGCAACTCAGAGTTGAGTGTCTTGCCCAGGGACACAACGAGACATGGTGTGGGAACTCGGAATTCGAACCTCCACCCTTCCGATCAGGGGTCGGCTGCCACTACCACTGTACCACGGCCGATTGTGTGAGTCATGATAGGACACTGACGACCATCACTGATGTTTAGATGTATTTTTTACATTCTCTGGCAAACGTTCACCATTTGTCGCCAGCAGTTTCATCCCAGTGAGTTATAGAGTGGTGTTGTTAATGTGGACATTCTCAACACCCAGGGTACATTTTACAAGCCATAATGAATCAGGCCTTTTAAAACTTGGATTCAGTGAAAAGACTTTCCAAAATTCATTATGAGACTTTTACTGTATCAACCCAATGCTACTTGAGTCACAATGAAAGGCAAACCAACAAATGTCAGACAAAAGGGCTCAGTCTAAAAGTTGTGCATCAGAGTGCTTCATGTATTTGTCTGCCAAAGAAATCCATTAATGCTCATACAGAGGTGTATTCTTCCATACATGATCCTGATCTCTTGAAGCCACTACACTGCCTTCTTCACACACAAAGCCACACACATACAGCTCTCCCATTTGTCATTTCGTATCTGTGCGGGGCTTTTATTTGATTAGCTGCAATTTGTTTTGTTGAGCAGTGGAGCATTTGGCTCAGTGGGGGAGCTCTACACAGCAAACACACTTTGACGGTCACATGTGATGGTTCTTAGACAGACAGGATGGATGCACATGAGTACATTTTGGAAGCCACATCAACCCCATTTTGTCTACTTCCTTTACATATGCACTGAAGCATAAAAGAGATCTGATGACATAAATTTGGCTTTATTATTCACAGCAGTGTCTTATAATTCAGCTTCTAATGTGATAAACAAAAACTGTGTCTTTGCTTCTGACTTTCATGGGGCCTTACCTCATTGTGGTGCGGTCAAGAAATAACTACAGGTTACATAACAATGACTGCGGTGTGACACCCTATCTGTTGAACCTTGGCTCCACCAACCATCAGTCCTTCAATAATGGATGCAGGATCAATGCTGGTGAGGGTGCGTGACTTGAAGAGACTTGTGAAAGAGACTCAGGTCATCATTGTGTCAGTGTTGGGCTCCGAGCACCTTTTTCTTCGCTTCAGTCATCAATAAAGAAAAGACTGATCACAAAGAGGTCAACATGTAGTGTTTCACTTTGTCACCACGGATAAAGGATGAATCTAAGATGAAGCATAAACACAGCAAAGTGCACAAAATATTTAGTCTAGCTTTGTCCAGTTATTTCTGAGGGATTCCCACACATAATATTTTATTACGAGATGAAAACCTGCAACACACACAAAAAAAAAAAACAAAAAAAAAAAAAAAATGAAATAAGATTTAGAATCACATTTTATACTTGTCCGAATTGTCCAGTCCAAATACACTGAGCAGGCTGTTATATAGTATTCAAGTAAAAACAGAGCTTGAAGCCAGGAAAGATGGACCAAATGTTCACAAGTCTGAAAATCAAACAGAATTTATGTTTACTTGCAATGCAGAGGCGAGATTGGTGATGAAATGGTATACATTTGGACAGAACTTACTGTACATTCAGAAACCTCTTTAAGCACATTATTAACATACAAGACTTCAATAATTCAGTTCAGGTTTTTTGTATGGCCAGTTCACAACAATGTCATCTCAGTGTACAACACATGTTTTTTCTTCTTCTTTCGGCTGCTCCCGTCTTCAGGGGTCACCACAGTGAACTAACTTCCACAAGGATTTGGCAAGTATTTTTATGCCGGATGCCCTTCCTGACACAGCCACAGACCACTGAGCTACCACAGCCCTCTGTGTGCAGCAGAGAACTGCCATTTAGGCTGCCTGAGGGAGCAGACGGTGGGGTTTAAGGGCCTTGCTCAAGGGCCCAGAATAGGGCAAATGAGACACCTTCTCTTACCCTTGCACTACCACTCTTCTTTCAGTGTACAATTTAGCCCAGATAATAATTCAGTCCAAAGCAGATCCAAATAGAAATCCAAAAACAGTCAAATATAAAACTAAACATTCACAGACAAGACAAGGTGAAATAGTAACTAAGTTATGTAAGGAAGCCAGTAGATTGGGTTAACTCTTCGCTTTGGTTCAGTCTTCCATCCTGAGCAATAAGTTGGTAATGGTACAAAGGAACAACTTCCTTTTAACAGAAAGAAAACTCCAGCAGAACCAGAACCAGACTCAGGATGAGCAGCTATTGTCTCAGCTGGCTGAGGAAAAAGAGAGCAGGAACGCGACAGAGGCAAACAGCATGACTGGTCCAGGTGTCGTTTACATGGGAAGAAATAAAGTGAAAGAAGGGATAGAGTAATACATCACTTATAACCCAGAATTCTTACACGCTTGCAATGTTCTTAACAATGTTCTAAATTATATAAACACTCTAAAAGAGCACAGCAAAAGAGAGCAGGCAGACTGATGCTACGGTTACTGAGCAAACCAGTGCAGACCGAAGGCAGACTGGACATCGGGAGCACTGGGGCATTTCCTGGTGGCCTGGCCCGCTCAGTGATTGCTGAGGGGGACTAAAGGCTTGGTTCTGGTTGCTGGTTGGTGTGGGGTCTGTTTTTCCCCATCGCCAGTCATGTGTTGTGTACAATCTTACATTGAAAACCCGCATAAGGTGAGTCCGTGAAAGTCGAATCACGAAGTATTGAGGGTCTACTGTAGAGCAAGTAAAGACAGCAGCAAAGTGAGGAGCTGTGGTCAGTTTTTCCTCTTTTCCACCACTCCTACTCAGCCCTAACTCTGCTCTGCCCTGCTCAGATCAGCTCTTTACACGTCGCATTTCCACCGCACTTCAGGGCGGGTTCTGGAGGCGTGTCCAGAATCCAAAATCCTGCTAATGAACGTTTAATGAACTTTAGTTCACCATTAAGAGTGAGAGTTCTGCGATGGAGTTGAACTCAAAGCAGTCTCCTCCTCAGATAAATAATGTTAAATTATTTTTTTTAATATGAATGTTTCTGTTAACTTATTTTATATGTGAATATTCCTGTTCAGTGCCCTGAGATGACTTCTACTGTGACTTGGCGCTTTATAAATAAACTGAATTAAATCTGATGAACCAGATTCTACAAAAACATCTATATTTAAAATTCTATATTTTTC
>JARVGQ010000981.1:20112211-20127399 GCA_031762355.1 Hypsolebias martinsi | reverse complement strand
CTAGGAACCTGGAACAAGCCTCCACAAGTGAGACAGCATCACAGGTGACTAATGCTAATAAATAACATTTAACACTTCTCATTTAATATAAGTTAAAGTGCTATGCATATCATATGGCTGTTACTGAATATATGTCACCAACTCTTACAGGTGTTGCACAATTTTTTGTAGCAAATAAGCCTAAATAAGAGGGTTATGTTCTGACAAAGGAACATGTATAAAATATCGGTCTCAGCATCGGTTATCGGCCAAATAAGTTTTAACATATCGGCCAAAAATCCAATATCGTGCATCCCTAGTAGCAAGGATGTTTAAAGATAAATGCAAATGTCAGAGAAAGAACAGCTACATGTCCCAAGAACATCTAAGACCAAAACTTAAATGAATCGTCTCACCTTTGCTCATGTAACCCTACTCTAATAATTTAGTGCCACAGACTTATTTGCTCAATACATGCATAGTTTTAGAAAACCAGATTTTTACATAAAAAAATTGTTGAAAAACATGGCTGACTTAACAGTAAAAGAAAATGACTATGAAAGTGGCTCTGATTTCCAACAGGGATGACAATGACAACGTGGACCTGAGGACTGACTCTTCATATGCTGCATCAGATTTTGACGAGGAAAAAGAAAAGCCATGTCCAATGAGGACATGGTATGCGCCAGGTCTTGGAGTTAAATTAGCACAGATGGCTGTAAGTACAGAGCCAAAGAAAAACCATACAAGGTCTAAGCCTTAAGGATGTGAATGAGTAACCCCAAGTCTTTTCCTTCTAATCGAGTGGCAATCAAACATGAGAATTTTAACAGCAAGTACTGAGTGAATCCCTGTAAACCTTTTACCCTCATTATTCACAATGACAGGCTCTTGTCTAAGGGCCTAATAAGTGTATAAATAACATTGATCACTTTCTCTCTCAAATACAGCCTGAAGGGTTTGGGCTGACACTGATGCAAGGAGGAGCGCTGAAAGGAGGGAAAAATGAGTTAAGTCCTTTTTGGTCCTTTCTCTCCCTTTGACCTGATGGCTTCTATCAATGTTGAGGTACACAAGTGCAGCTTGGCAGCTCAGTGGTAAAATGTGGAAACAAGCCTGAAGCGCCGCAGGGCATAAGGGGGAGTGAGGGTAAAATGACCCTCTCCAACATGTCCACACAAAAGAAACTGGCTCCTCTTTTTTGGATTCTTTTAATTAACACTTGCTTTGAGTATTCAAGGGCTGATACAGGGAAAGAATTTTCTCTTTCTCTTTCCCTTACCCATACCCTCCTCTCCCTCACCCCTTCTTTTTCCTTCTCTACACTTCTTTTTTCTCTCCCTCCATTCTATCTCTGTTTCATGTTGTCTATTTTAGAGTAGGCAGTGTTTGGATTACATGTCTGGCTGTGAGTGTGAGATAATTACCACTGACAGCTGCACTGAAGGCGACCACAGTAAACCACCTTACTCCCTCCACCAGGTCAGTTAGAGACCATGAGGAGAAAAGCGAAAGAAGAGGACGAAAGAGGATGGGGATGAGACTGGAAAGTGAAAAATAAAATAATAATAATAATAACCTAAATACAGTGATACAGGCTGAAAAACAAATTTTCTCCTCATATTTGCAATAAGATATGATAGGGAATCCCCCACCCCCCAAAACAGGTACTTTGTGTCTGACATGCACATATACACAAATATGGATCTAAAAATGAGTACCCTGTACTTTTGTTTTAATTTCATCAACGTGGTTTTATGCATTGATAGTGGTGGTGGATGGTGGGGGTAAATGTGATGAAGATAAGTGAAAGAGGCGTCGTTCTCTCATCATAAAGATACAATTACTCACGCAGCACAACAGCTTTACTAAAGTCAAACGTGAAAAGACAGCACCAATTCTGACAAGCTACCTCAGCTCTGAATGTCACCTGAAGAAGGCCAGTTGTGAAAGGAGTGGGCTCTGTCTGAACTTACGCTGAGCCATGTTACCATGGAAACCACAAGGCCCTTCTCAATAAAAGCCTGGTTCCACAGACCCGTATCTGGTAAGGAAGGATTATTTTAATGCCAGTTGGGAAATGGAGGGAGGTGGTGCTCTACAAGGCAAGGCACCTCAGAGGCTCCTCGGCATTAATACATTAGCAAACACCATGAAACACTGCATAAATGTCAGCAATTACAGACTAGGAGGAAGGGTGGGTGGTGGTGGAGGGGTGAGTGGATGAGCAGATGCAATAAGGATGTCCCACTGGCTGTCAATCACTACAACAGGTGTGGAGGAAGCACTGCCAATCAAAACGGCTCTAATGAGATGAAGCCTGTCGGAAAGCCTCCAAGAAGAAATGTTTGGGCAAAAGGAGGAGGACTTGGAGCCTCTTCTCTTGTCTCCTCTATCAGTTTATTTCAAATGATGTTACTGTCCCGTTAGCCTCTCAAATCAGCTGTTGCACAGACCTCTGTCATCATCCTCAGCGCTGTTCAGCACAGCTTTGCCAAAGCCTCAAGAATCAAGAGGAATTTGAAGACAGAGCAACATCATGGTATTTGCAAATAATGCCAGAGTATTTGCTTTAATCTACTTGGAGTAAAACGAACTCCATCAAGTTTTAACTATTGCAAAGTCCAAAATACTTTCTTCCGACTGGGAACTTTTTCCAGTGCGATCAAGACTGTTGTGATGCAGTAAACCCAAAGAAAATGAAAACAAATGCTAAAACAAACATTCACACAAGGACAGTGTGCGTCTTCCCATGATCCCCAATTTGGCTACACTAGAATATATTATAAACTTTCTTCTAAGGAACACACAAACGAGGGGATGCTGTAATGGTAATTAAAAGTTCAGGAAAAAAAAATTGCTTGTTGACAAGTGATAGCTATGCACCAAAGAGTCACGTGAGCTTTAGGTTAAAGCCAAATATATTTGAGGTGGTTACCGTATCCAGCAAGCAAGGTAAGAAAAATAAATTCATTGAAATGGATTTACTGGCCAACAAAAATATCACCATTCATGTGTTCTGGAAAAACATTAAAGGAAATTTAGATTAATGAACCAATCTTTTGTTCCCAATTGAGCATTATGCTTACTGGTCCAGTTTAAATCTTTCCTCAGGCCCAAAAAGATCCAGAGCACAATAAACAATGAAACACATTCAGTGGACAGTATCAAGAGAGGCGATACACCTAATTACCTCATTAAAACTGAAAATTTCTAACAAAATACTTAAGTTTTGAATAGAATGTTTGACAAAAATCGATCAAACATTACATTTACTTTAAAAACCTTCTTAAACAAAAAATAAATGTCAGAAAAAATATGACGAGCAGTTGCATGGAATATGATAAAATGTGTTATTTGTATCTGCAAATTTAATCACAATAACCATGTCAGAGGTATTGCTTCGTACAAAAAAAAGATTTTGTTTGAGGGAGCAGATATGATAAGAAATTTTCTTCTTCTGCTTCCTTTCATTTTTTTTTTTTATATTTGTTTTTTAAATTTTCTGAAATTGTATTTGTTTTTTTATTGGAAATTAAAGTAAATGAATAAATAAATAATTAAATAAATAAATAAATATGTTTTCAATAGTTAGCAAAGCAACAAGTTTTGCTACTTAAGCAAAATTTTACACTTCTCTGGAATACATGTTCTACACAAACCCCTTTATATGACTGAAACTGATGTAATGTGTCTTATTAAATTATGTTGGGAAAAAAAAGTTCTTACTAAGCTGAACTCTACACAAGTTAAAAATAGTCAGTCTAAATTAAACCAATCAGCAAATACCTGAAACAAGTCCCAGTAAGCTAAATAAATTCTAAAGTTTTTAAAAACTCAGAGTATAATGTACTGAGGTTGGATACACAGTACAAGAAGAAGAGACTAAAATAAGAGACACAAACACTAACATACATGTACAGGTAACTTCAAAATGAATACATACTTGATGGCAAGGCTCAGTTAAACAACCATCATTTTAACGGTAAGTGGGATAATGTGCAGAGCTAAAAGTAATCTGAGGTCTGTGGCTGCTATGTTTATTGGCCCAAACCCCAAGAGATGAGACTGGGCTAATGAGCTAGACACTAACATTGGCTTCCCAGTCCACCCGCCTGCTAGGCCAGCCAAGCCCCGGGCTTTCTCTGTTAATACCTTCAGACGTTTCAATAAGAGGGCTACAGCTAGTGCAGAGGCCATTATTACACTTCTGTCACTCTCTTCTCAATGATTTTTAATATCTTCTCATACAGAGGAAAAACTAGGCACTGCAGGTGTGTGTGAGCCAGGGACTGGGCCTTTGTTGACACAGAGAGCTCAAATTTATTTGTGATCTTTGGCCAGTATAGCAGCAACAGGTACGAGTTAAAGTCTGCTGATCACAAAAAAATGTGAAATGTAAAAATAGGCACACATATTCCACAATATCCTTAAATAATTTGATATCAATATGAGACTAATACAACTCGAGTTTTTATTGATTTCTATTCCATTTTGCACAACAAGCACATAATCTTGACTCAACTGTTTGAAAATGAACAAACACACTGTGTATGTGATCTGAGCATCTTTTTTCCTCCAGTGTGTAAACAAGGTTAATTTAAAAAGCCCAAAGTGAATTTTATCATTGCTCGGTTGAAAAATAAAGGAACTAAAAGTCCAATTTTTGATACTGTAATACAGGAACAAATTAAATTTAAATGAATGATGGTTAACCATCCCCCATGCTTACAATATGGGTGATGAACAGCATTTGTATTTCTGTTGCAACCCAAGCTGTTTGCTGATCACATAGGTGCAGTTCAATAAAAGCAATGGCAACAATGGTACATTTCTATTGCAGCGTTACAGTTTGTTGCTGCCTTTACAAGTTGTTGCAACAAAAAATAAGGCAAAGTTTTCCATAGTGTAAACAGTTGCACATGATTTGATCCTCGTCCTATTTATGCACACTAATGGGTCTTATGTATTTGCTTTTACTGTTAAGCCTAAAAAGCTTAGCCTCAAGTCAAGTGCAATTATTAACTGCTCACATTTCATCTGGAAAAAAAATATATAAATAGGCAACAGACAGACAGTTTTCCTGGTATTAATTGTAGAAATAAAAGAGCTCATTCCAATTAATAACAACTGTACATCAACATTACGGTCAGTTCTGGCACAGGACACATGTGACAAAGTATGGATTTAAAAACAGTCACCAGTACCACCAATACCCTAACCAAACACTAGTTGCATGGATCTAAAAGAAAAACATTAGCTTGAGGTTAACACAAGAATGTGTGCCCAGCATCTTCTCAATGTGGCATGATAAACCATCTCAAACAATCAGCATGGGAACACATATGCTGTCAAAGAAGGGGTGAGACAAAAGAGGTCAGAGGTTCTTCAAGGTTCTGTATGAGGGCGGCCTCTGATCAGCTTGACTGAATGGCTGGGAAGAGCAATCGTAGGACGGAGAGGTCAGCGGGACTCAATGATGTGAGCTTTAATGTCCACAAATAGAGGACGCAGGATGGGGACAATCTTTGACATCTTAATTAGCTTCAACATCTTACTCTCGAGCTCCTGACAGAAGGTCCTCACAGGGTGTGGAACAGTATCCACCATAACGTTCATCAAAAATGTTAATTATTGGAGCAAAGTTTTTAAATGTTGATTAGGTTTACAGTGTTCGGTTAAATAATGATTACCCATATTTAAAACGTAATTATAGTGCAAAGTAGGAATGTATTGATTACAAATTTAAATCCGGGTGTGAATTTTCGAGTGCTTAAAGCTTGTTTGTGTCACTTACAGAATCATCAGATGCTGATGCAGGCCATCCCTCCCACTGCTGATACCGGACAGGGATGTTGGTCAAGTCTGAAACGTTTCTCTTCACCTGAGGAAAAAAGTGGAGTCGGAGTTAGCTATGCACTGAAAAACTCCAAAGTTCAGTTAAAAAGACAAATCGTACCGATCTCTAACTAGAGGGATCATATACTTGTCTTTACTTATTTGTGTATGAAAATAAAACAACTGTTGTATGATTAGGATTAGGATATGTCTCTTTTAGTAGCAAAACAGTAAATCAATGTTTTAGACTGTAAATATTCACAGCTATCCTCAAATAGGAAGCTTGTGGAAAAATTTGGGAGGAGGCGCAGAATGAAGAGGGGCGCAAGTGAAAAGGATGGACGAGACGCACAAAAAAAAAAAAAAAAGACAACCAGTGTTAACAGCATTCCTCAGATGCCACAGCTAATTCCCAGCAACAACAACCCCACGCTCTGAAATGAACAGTATTTCTCTTCCTCCATTCATGTGCAGTCGCTGTATCTGCATCACCTGTTAACTTTTGTTGGTTTTAAACTGTTAGCGACCAGCAGCGCCTGTCCCCGCTGAGCGCCGCGTTACACCCTCCAGTGGGTTGTTGGTTTAAAGCCCTAACGCCAGCCTAATGTGCGTCAGTTGAAGCTGATCAAAGGCTCGTCAGCGTCTGAGTGCTGATGATGGTGGTGGATTTTAGAGCATTTGTTCAGCAGAATTCTGCCATTCAGGCCTGCGGGGCGGGACACTGATGCTGAAAAAACTATCTATTGTGGAGCATAAGATCCTTCCATACACAGGACAAATTCTGTCTTTGTAAAATGCACTGAGGAGAGATGGATCCGTGAACGTATTCAGGACTGCTGCTCACAGACGTGGAAACTTAAAAGAATGCTACAAACTACAAAGCTAGGCCGAGGAAGACTCTGCAAAACATCAAACTGTAATAATTTGATGGGCAAACTTTGTCTGGCTGCTTGGACATCATCATGATAATGCACTCTGCTCGTGAAAATACTGTATGCACTTGTCTGTGATGTAATTAAATCCAAATATTTTATTTATTTTTATTGAGAAGAGTAAATATTTTAAGCAAGTTATCAGTCTCTTAGAGAAATGATATTATATTTGTGCTGGGCCTCTCAGAGCAAAGCAATTTACAATACAAACAAGCAGGGGAAAAAAAAAACACACTAAAAGAACAATGATAAATGAGTGGCACAGTCCATTCTTTGCTCCTCTCTTGTAAATCCCACATCACATAGCTCAGTGTCTTTCCTTATGAAGAGAAGCTTTGGCCAAGATAGCAGGCTGAGGTCAAAGCGGGTGGCCAGTGTTATTACAGAGTGTAATATCTATGTTTGACCAGCCAGACTACAGGGATTTGACTGACCGGCTGGCCAGCCGATGAATAAAGGGGAAAAAGGGAGGAAAGGAAAGGCATAAACACTAGTAATGAAGAAGCTGCAGTCAGAGGTTAAAGCAGCAGCAGAGAAACAACAAACTAACGCCCACCGCAGAGAGAGTGAAGGTGAGAGGTGGTGCGCGAGTGGAGCAGAGACAGACAGTGAAAGACATCTGGCAGAGAGGACAAGCTGATCCCACTGCAGAAAGAAAACAACTAAACAGACGGTGCGCCCACCTGAAAACACACAGCTAGAATATGCATGAAGTCATTCAGTTGTCTCTTGACGCATGAAAAATATGGAACAATTAGGGGAATTTGATGAAACCATATGACGGCAAAGTGTAAAAAAAAAATGTATTTGGAACAAGAAAATTATATACACTCAAGAGCAGGTTGACACAAATCTTGTCTTAACTTGTCTTGGTAGATGTTTTTTTGATACAACCTTCACATTGTCCAATGCTGCCCCCTATCTACCGCCATGACCATGCGAGCGATTGTAACAAATCATACAACAAAATGCAATCCTCCTCCAACTATAAATTAAAAACTTGTAAATCGCCAATCTCAAATTACTATTACAAATTAGACATTAAACATGGAAGAACAATTAGGAAATCTTTAAATGTCACTGGGGAAAAGCAGAAGTGGCTTAAGAAAGCTTTGAAAAAAAAAAAAAAAAGAACGGACTTGCACATCCAGAAAGCTAAAAATATTTCTATCAACACTCAATAAATGAATAGCTAATTTGTTTGTAGTAAAACATTTTTATATGAGATGGGTGTGTGAGTCAATTGTCTACATTAAGGAGACCGGCGGCGGTGCTGAGCTGTTGGCCAATACGACTCACGGAAAATTAATGATCCAATCATTGTAAATGCCAATTGCCTATAATCCCTGTCTGGAAGCAAATCAAAGAGAAGGAAAGGTTTCTATTAAACAGTCACAAGCTTTCTCGCTCTTGTTCTTTCTCTTCATCTCCTCTAAGCACCAGATGCCTTTTTTCATTTTGTTTTTCATCCAGCTTTCCTTTTCTCAGTTCTATAGCCCCTGTCTACATTTGGTCCCTATGTCTCCCAGATGCAGAGGAGCGATGGGGCCCCAGGCCCAGCCCTGGTGGGTGTGTTGGGGGGGTAGACGATGAGAGAAATCCCCACGACGACTGGTCTGGTCACGGACAACCCAGGACCCAGCAGCCATCCCCTATTCTAACTTGTACTTCCCTGGCAAACATTTGCTCTCCAGCTTAGCTTAGAAGCTAGCCAGCATCTTACCCCCAAACTCTTGTCTGGTGATGCCAGTCAGAGGCTACACAGTCCTGAGTTCTAGTGGAGAAAAAAGGAGGAATGCTGGCAGAAAAGGAGGGGTAAGGGTAGTTCCCTGAGAGCCAGAAGGCAAAGCAGGAACGTAAAGCCAAATAAAAAACAAAGCAAACAAAAAAAGACAAGACTCTATCCTAGTTCCTCTGCAAAAGTAAAACCCATCGGTTAGTTGAGATAAAGATGGAGTCCTTACATGTAAGTGGGCAAAGTTTGAGCAATGAGGCTGAACGTGATGGTACTTATCTCTTACTTGTCTTATCCTCATCTCTTATCCTTGTATAACCATCAGCAACGTGACTGCAGGCATCTACCAGTACTTTTATTGTTTTTCAGTCAGAACTGTCACAAACCAATATTTTCCTATTTACCATAAGCAAGTCAACTTCATTATGGTTGCCCTACAATATTATCTAACTCCCTTTAATAAATACTTACACATTTGTGGCTGTCAACAGCACTTTTGAGACTGTCCCTACACAGTCAATAGATTTGATATTTGCAGGTTCTAGGTCTCATTTTCACAGCAGGGAACCTTCAGATGTCTAAAGACAAACATGCGCGAGGAAAAGACTGACATGGAGGCCTGTTTAAGCCCACATTGTCCCTTCTCTGTCCCCCATTGCCTCTTGCAGCACCCCCACCAAGCTAACAGTTTTTTGCCTCTTTTCTGTGACCACAGTTCCCCCCCCTCCCACACCACAGGGGCCATTCCCCAGTGTTTGTAATCCCAGCAGAAACACTTAAGGTTCACAGTGGGTGCTCATCAAAACCATCTGCCTGAGAACAGAGTGAGGAAAAAAAAAGATTTGACAAAGAAAGGGGAAAAAATGGAGAGCGTGCGAGAGAAGGATGTCCAGGGAAGGCCGACCGCCTCCAGTTCAGATGCTCGCTCTACTAATCTGTTCAATTAGCACCATTACAGGCTCTGCTAGTACCAGTATGATCATTATTAATGTAGTCTTCCCCTGTACAGAGGACTCATGAATTTACTACAGTGACTACAAAAAAAACAAGATCTTATTTAGAGTACATTGGAAGTCTGGTGAAAACTAAATTGTAATTCTTTAGGTAAAGAAAAACATCAACACCTAAATCAAAGAAAAATGTTTCCACCTTGACATGTTTGGTGAAAATTATTTAATTCTCAAGAAGTTTTCATGGCTCTCTACCTTCTACCCAAAGCACTTTTAAATAGAGTATCCCTTTAGTTAAACACAGAGGAAAGACAGCTTTTACAGTCCCACCTCTGTGTGGAGATCATTTCTTAAAATAGGACAGTGGGTTATGTTTTGTGGAATATGCATGACCCCTCAGGCCTCTGCAGGTGGGGTTCAACCAGGGCAGCAAGGGGCAGTAATGCATGTTTGTCTAGTTTGAACTCACAAACACGAACACGCATGCACAATAACTGCATAGATAAGCAAGCACACACACATTTTTTTCATGCTGCTTAACCTTTATCCAATTCTTAGGAATAACCAGTGCATAGAAAAGTATTCTGCCTCACGAAGGGTCCAGGATGAGCAAAGATGAATATTTCATAGGCTGCCAAATCTACTGTTTAGTTTCAGATGAGATGTGAATAGACTTTTCTAGTGCTCCTGCATGCCTTGATCAAACAATGTTCAGTCATTTAAAGTGCCTCTCTCTCTCTCTTCTCTAGAGCTCTGCAAAAATGAAGGGAGAGCAGAAAATGACACAGGGTAAGGGGAGTGGGAAGAGAAAGAGGGGGCTGTACACGACCACAGCTGTTAAGAGTAATTATGTGCTCTGAAATGTGATCATTTGTGATGAATAATGAATCGATGGCTGAGATAGACTAGCAATGTTTGGCAAACAGAAGGAAAGCTGCGTTTTGCCGAAATGAGAAATCAGGTACAATAATATTTTGTAGGTAAGAGCCTGCGGGTGCATTACAGAGACGTTCTTTGTGTGTCTGTGCATACCAAGAGACTCTCTTATGTCTTTTACCATCTATGCTAATCTGGTGTCTTACCTCCTGTATGGTCCTGGAGCCAGGAAAGTTGAGGTTGTAGTCCCTCTGAGCCTCACGGTGGCTAATGACCAGTAAGAAGTTCTGGTTTAGGGACTCTTGAAGTGCACTAAATGAAAGGAGAAGAAATTAAAACTGTAGTACCGGTAATAGGGATGGATATTATTATTTAAAAAATTTAAAAAAATTAATGGAGACTGCGTAGAATAATGATGCAAAGAAAATGGAAGAAACATCTCTGAGTCAAGGACAAGGCAAGCTGAAACTTGTCAATATGTGGTAGCCTGCTGGCCCACAGCGAAGTGGGTGCCTCCTCGAGGGGCTAGTCACCCACTTTAGGGGTTGTGTCTTAACAAGCCTGCTCAGAGTGATGTTCAACTGAGCAGGCTTTCACAACTATGACCACCTGCACAGTAACAGCATGGAGCCCATCAGTCTGCAATACAGCTAACAGACACTTTTAAAAAGCAAACCCTGGAGGCCATTCAGTAATTACGTACAGAATCAAAAAGATGCCTCAAAACCTGATCTTACTGTAAAAATACTAAAATACAATTAAACAAAATGAACACCTTTAAATGATTTGGCAAGGTTACAACTACATAAATACATATTGATTTTATCTGTTTAACTTGTTTTATTGTATTTTAAATTGAGTTTTTTTTAGTTCACTGAGTGGTTAGTTTTGTAGCTCAGTTTTTATGTTTTCTTTTATCTTGTATGTAATGTTCAGCACTTTGTTTCAGCTGTGGCTGTTTTAAAGCACTTTATAAATAAAGCTGCTGATGATGATGATGATGTGATTGAGGGAAAAACAATTAAGTAGATTTAATTACAACATTTTTACATTTAGCAAAAAATATATATATACGGTATATATACATATACACATATACAGTATATATATACACAGTATGTGTATAGTATATTATTATAGTAGAATATTGTGATGTGGGGACAGATGTTATCAGAGACCTTAGTACTGGTGATGCAGGTTAAATTTTTCAAAAAATAAAAGTCTGTGGGTGGATATGTGTACAGTAAAGTCAGTTAACTTGAAAAAAAAAAAAAAAAAAACATCATTTAGGAACATTTCGGCAGAGCCTGTTGCAAAAAGTGGTACGAGCAACGTTTAACCAGTCATCTTGCAAAGCCAACAATATAACTGCGACTACAAGCTGCTGATAAAACACACCGAATGGTCCGATTTGTGTTTTAGGTACAAACCAAAAGCCTCGAGTCGTTCAGAATCACAAAAAAAAAAAGTTAATTTGTGAGGTAGTCCTGGACAAATCAAGAGCCAGTTCAAGGTCAAAGAGAAGCAGAAAACGTGTTTTATTTGTGGAAGTGATCAACAGCGCCGATGTTCAAATGCTCTAAGCTTCGTTCTAATGAGGGCAGAAGTTATTTCAGAGCTCTCTGATGGCAAACTGGAAAAGTTGATGAGGAAAAGCTTCTGGAGTAGAAAACTGAGTGACAGAAGTTAGAGTCAGGCTCCAAACTTGACAAGAAGCTGCATGAAGACTTCAGACCCAAAAACGGTACAAAAGCTAAAGACGTGGCATTACAAATCAAGACTCTGTCCACACGGAAACACTGTTTATGAATCCATAATCTGTTATTACTGTTTCAGCTTTGTGTCCACACAGAAATGGTGTTTTAGGAGCCTGAAACTTTTTTTTAACGAGTTCCAGATTTAGAAACTCTTGAAACGCCACCATTCTGTTTTCTTGTAGACAGCCCAAATGCAAGCTTTTGAAAACTATGACATCACAGACCTGCATCTAAACTGACCTTTGACCCCAAATGTGATGGTTTACAT
This sequence comes from Hypsolebias martinsi, assembly GCA_031762355.1. Lineage (NCBI taxonomy): Eukaryota > Metazoa > Chordata > Actinopteri > Cyprinodontiformes > Rivulidae > Hypsolebias > Hypsolebias martinsi. Next base: position 20,115,064 of record JARVGQ010000981.1, on the reverse strand, counting down.
GCTTGGGTTTGTCCTGCAGATGCAAGTTTTTTTTATTCCGAGCAAAACCTTCATGTGCTGAATTACTTCAATGAGCAGGCAAGGCTGATGAACAGTAACAACCCTAAAAAGAGGAAAAAACATTTTTATAATAAATAATTTAAGGCCAACAAGTTTTTTTCCCCCTTGACTAAATTGTCAACTATAAAAATAGCGCTGCGGAAAAAGATGCAAAGTTTCTAAAATTTGTGACTGGGAATCATTTTAAAAGACCATTTGTGTATAAAACGTTTGGCTCGATTTGCTTTGATCATTGTGAGGAGAACTGTTCCCTGCAGCCGCCCTTCGCTGGACACTGGACCAGAAATTGTCCATTATGTCCAAGTATTTGGACCGACGCAGCTCATCACCTCTGCACTGCACTTCTTACAACTTAATGTGAGACAAAGTAGAAGCAACACTCTGTCGTCAGTTCACAGAAAGGATTTGGTTGTTGCTCTTGCACCTTCTTGTCTTCAGTGTGATTAGACATTCACACTGTTGGTCCCCCCACACCCCCCACTCTCTGGACAGTTTAACTACTTGCGCAACCTTTGAGCTATTTCAGCCAAAGTGTGCATAAATCCAAACCATCAGCTCGTTCAGAAGATGGCTGTTATGACTATTGGATTTAGTAATTTTCATACTTTTTTCAACATTTACAATTATTCTCCCCATGGAAACACACTGACCTATTCCAATTCCTTTAGAAGGACAGTTTTTTTCTTTGCTTTAGCACATTTGCATTATTTTTATATATCTATTGATACTTTTGGCTTTTAGCTAGCTTACTGCCACCTTAAACTATGGCACTGCCACCTTTAGCTGGATCTTTGCCATATTTAGCTAATTTTAGTTACCGTATTTTTCGGCCTGTAAGTCGCAATTTTTTTTTTTTTTTTTTTTTGCATAATTTGCATGCCACTTTGACTTATAGGCCGAAGCGATGTATGTATGGATTTATTTCATATTTATAAACCAGTTTTTGGCTGAGATATGACTGTTTTCATTCATTTTGACTGAAAAAACTGAATACTACCATTTTCAGCCACTAGATTGCGCTCGAGTAGTATGGCATGCCATTGTATCATGTAATAGGTAAAAGGGCTATTAACAACACAATTAGCTTGCCATAGTCTGCCACCATCGTCTGCCTGGAGCAACCGAATCATCTAAATTTCACTGCACCGCCCTGGCAAAATGCAGCTGATCTGACCGTCAAAGTGCATTTATTAAGTAAAAGTTCAAATGATATACACCTTTGCTATAAAGTCAAGCTAACAAATAATTGTTTTTAAATGTTAATGGGATTTGCCTGGTTAAATAAAGGTTAATAAAAATTTATGTGACGCATCAGTGGTGATGCATAATATAGATGCGACGTAAACGGCGAAGCAACATATTTATGGATTTTTCCACTTTATTAGACATATTTGGACTGATGAGACTTATAGGGCGGTGCAACATGTACGGCGGAAAATATGTTAATTTTAGCCAATCTTGTGTTACTTTTAGCTAACCCTATTCCACTTCTACCTAGCACTTACCAAATACATAACTATGTGCCACATTTAGCCAGTCTTTTGCTACTTTTTGCCAATGTTCTGCTTCTTTTAACTTTAATAAAGTTACAGCTTCTACGAATTTTAGGAAAACCATTCAGCACTCAGAATCCACACAGCATTTTAAGAGGAATTTCAATCTCTTTAGTTATGTTTACAGTTGGAATCGTTGGCAGTATAGTATAAAATATACAGCCAATGGGTCGTATGCGCATGCTCCATGTCTTGTTTCCTGTTTTGGGTCTGTTTTCGTGGCTGTGCAACAGCACTACATACCTGGTGTAGCTGCTGGTCACATGTAGATGAAAGCATTTCTAGAAACTGTGCCATGTTTACAAAATATTTCTTTTATAAAAGGAGCATGGGCCAATGTGAACAAGGCCCCTGTCACCATTCAGGTCTATGCTTGAACCAAACCCGTTTGTGCCATGTGCAGCTTAACATCAAAGAACAAAGAAGAGTGCTTTGTAATTCTTAAAAGCAGAGGTGGAAACCATCGTAACGGTGGGGTTATAGGAAGGATACACTTGAATGTGTAAACACAAAGTGAAGGCAGCCGTAGACAAAAAGGGAGGGGGGGGAGGCTCCCTCTTCCTCGTCTTTGCACAGCTGGAAATCGGCTTTGTGAAGCGGGTGTGCTCACTGGGTTGTCACTCAAAGACGCTGCGTTTGAAGCGCGCTGACAACTTCATGAGTGCAATAACAGGTTGATGCGTTCACTGTCTGGAGCGGTTTTCCCAGAATGGCTACTGCAATTTTGCAGAGCCTCCGCCACCTAACAGCATTATCTGCGCTCAGCAGTGACCTGCCACCGCGACAGTCTATCCTGTTAAGGGCCGGATGAGGTGGTAAGGAAGTGGGTGCATGGAGGCAGTGATCAACATGCAGGTCTGACCAGAGCTGGAGAATCACAATCAGACTGCAACTGTGACAGTCAACAAATAATAGTAATAATAATAAACTAGCATTCCTTGAAGGAATGCACAGAGCCTGAAACCTTTTGACAGACTTTTAAACTGAGATCATCTTATGCTGAGAACTGATGAAGTTGTCGTTTTGTCAAACTTTATAACTATAAACACAACTTCATGCAATATTATTCGAGGAGTGGTGGCGCAGTGGCGCAGTTAGAAAGTGGGCTTGTGATCGGAAGATCGCCGGTTCAAACCCCGGTACCGACAACATCAAAAAAAAAAAAAAAAAATGTGGGTGGAAAAAGGTGAAACACCCACACCTGCCTCCACCCTCATTTGTCCCACTCTGGGCCCCTGAG
>JARVGQ010000981.1:20039470-20059882 GCA_031762355.1 Hypsolebias martinsi | reverse complement strand
TGTTGTTAAATATTTATTTTATAAAATGAATAAAGAAATTTAAAAAAGTATTGGCAAAGCTCAATGTAATTTTTGTGTTGAGGTGGTGGAGGGTTGTTGTCAGCAGCTGCTGAAAGTAACTAATAAAGTACCTTCTAATCTAACTTAGTTACTTTCCAAATCAAATAATCAGTAACTTAACTAAGTTACTTCTTCAATGTAACTAAGCCATCACTGCTAATCAATGACCTGCAGTCTGTTGCTGACATCAAATCTTAAGCTCACCTCGACTCGTGAAACCTCTGCTCAGCAGGTCTAAAGAACTGAGCTGAAAGTGAGTGGGATCACCCAGTGGAAAGACTCTAAAGCCACACTGAGTCAATGTTTTCATTTCATTTACCCTTTATTTATCCAGGTAGTCTCATTGAGCCACGAGAACTCATTTTCAAGAAAGACCTGTTTTTTTTTTAGGGAGCAAGTGGTGGGGGGTTAAGGGCCTTGCTCAGGGGCCCTGAGTGGAGCGAATGAGGGTGGAGGCAGGTGTGGGTGTTTCACCTTTTTCCACCCATGTTTTTTTTATGTTGTCGGTACCGGGTCTTGAACCGGCGATCTTCCGATCACAAGCCCACCTTCTCTAACCTCTGTGCCACCACTCCCCCAAAGTCAAACGGCTAGGATTGAGCCCAGTTTATGGAAAAAAGCCAAGCGTGTCCTGGATCTGCGACATCCTTGATCTCAACGAGACATGATGGAAGTAGTGGGAATATTTTTGGGAACTCCCTTCTTTATACTTGAGGCTGACATGCTGTCTCCTGACATGTTCCAACATCTACCCTCCTGTATAAATGGGATAAAACACGATAGCATCTGCTTGTCATTTCTGTGTACACGTTTCCAAAAGACATAACAAAAGAGATCTGAAAACTGATTGTTTTCACGTTTACAGAGTGGCTTAAACATCACTATTTCAACTATTTATACCTTTTACTAATAGCCCCCACCCCACCCATCCTCCATTAAAACCTCAAGCTTTACTTTGGTGTAAGTCAGTAAAAAAAAGAATACACACATATATATATTTTTTTTTTCTTTGTGCATTTCAAAGACTTTGAAAATACAATAGAAAAGTAAACACAGGCAACATTCGTTTCACTTCATTTTTCTTACAAGGTCTTCATGAGTCCTTGGTGAATCTTCAAGCCTGACATTCTTTATTCTGGTTTCTCAGTTAAACTCTTAAGTTTCAGATGAAACAGCCTTTGTACTAATGATTCTGGTTCTGGTTTATGTCAACTGACTTTAAAATGTCTTTAAATCCACTAGAAAATGTCCAGAACAGTAAATTTGTTGGCATTCCAATGACCTGACTTTAGAAAAAAATATATGGTAGTATCTTCTCATGTAGCTTTACCAATTTTATTTTAAGACAATTTAGTTCTAGTTTTCTTTGTGTCTTCAGAAAACTGCTATCAGTTAATTGGACACATAAATGAAGCACAAATTTGACCCAAAGCAATTTAAAACAGACTCAAAGATCTCTTCCTCACAAGAACAGATTTCTGACAAACCGCCTTAACGCTCGGGAAGATTGTTAGTGAAACCCCGAGATGAGAGAAGTTCAACACATTGTGACTTATTGTGTGATGCAGCGATTATACCACAGAAGGTTTGTCTTTTAAATGAGTCTTGTTGTCAGTGTGTGTTTGAGATCAGAGTTTCTTTGTTCTTATGACCCTCTGGAGTGACTCTGATCCAATTAAAGAACCCCACTCCTCCCCAACACTGAGCCTTTGGTCTCCAAGCCTCACCAATCACCTCTCACAGAAAACAGCTTAAGGATGGGAGCTGATTTTCTTTGTCTGTTTCCCTTCAAATAAAACGAAGTCTTAGTCATTAAAATGCTGCATTAGAGGCATCAGAATGTTGTTTAACAGTGAGTTCATTCAAGTGCCCGCTAAACTGTCATTTTTGTTCAAGTCATAGAATCAAAATTTCTCTCTGGTGTCAGAAATATGCAAATCTAATTATATTCAGTGACAGACAGGAAGTAACTTTCAGTTTAGTCCATAACATTTCTGATTTCTGTCAGTCTTGTTAATCTTTTTCTTTTTGAATGACAGGGGCATAAAATTTCAGAGGAAAGTTCACGCTAAAGATAAAACAAGAGATGTGATGATAAGCTACAAGCAATTTAATTTAACTATAAATGCATTTGTATTGTTTACATTAGTAATCTACCTCCAGATAAATTTTGCCTGTTCATGTTGTGGACAGAAGAAAAACAAAACCATAAATAAATAAACACTTCCTTAGTTGTGGTTTTGGACATCTGACTCAAACATCAATTTTTTTTATTTCTTTAAAAAAAAAAAAAAAAAAAAAAAAAACATTTCCCCCACATCACGTAGAAAAGAGGGAAAATTGAAAATGCCATCTGTACATAAATGTCATAAACAGGATACGGTAACTTGAAAAATAAGTGAGGTGTAGACTTCTATTTTGGTGTGTAGCTACATATTTATTTAAATAAGTTCATTATCAGAAATTGGATTGCCACATCCAAATTCAACCACTGAAATAGTATGTAAACCAGCAACCCCAATCATTTGAGGAAACTATGCTTTCTAGTTTCTATCTTGCTTAAAAGTGTAGTTCCCTCAAATAATTGTGGTGGCCACGGCCCTCATTGGCCACCCCCTAGCTCCACTAGTGCATCTGGTGATGGATAAAATTGCTCCATCCGCTCGCCAGGATCCGTCATTCTGCACTGCCTCGGATAAACTCAACAAACAAACAAACACACAAACACACACACACAATCAAACCTACCTGTTTTTCTCCCCACTGCAACTCCTTCTCACTTGAATATATTGCAACAAAAGCATTAATGTTTACTTGCATTACATGTTCATTTCTGGTGCAGAAAACCATCCATCCATCCATTCTCTTCTGCTTATAAGGGGTTGTGTCGCAGGGGTAGCAGCCTAAGTAAGGAGGCCCAGACTTCCCTCTCCCAAGCCACTTGGGCCAGTTCCTCCAGGGGAATCCCAAGGCGTTCCCAGGCCAGTTGAGAAACGTGTCCCTCCAGCGTGTCCCGGGTCTTCCTCTGGGTCTCCTCCTGGTGGGACATGCCCGGAACACCTCACCAGGGAGGCGTCCAGGAAGCATCCTAACCAGATGCCCGAGCCACCTCAACTGGCTCCTCTTGATGTGGAGAAGCAGCAGCTCTACAGTCCCTTTTGGATGACCAAGCTTCTCACCATATATCTAAAGGAGAGTCCAGATACCCTGTTGCGAAAACTCATTTCAGCCGCCTGTATCCGTGATCTCGTTCTTTCAGTCAAAACCCAAAGCTTATGACCATAGATGAGGGTAGGAACGTATATTGACCGGTAAACTGAGAGCTTCATCTTTTGACTCAGCTCTCTCTTCACCACGACAGACCAGTACAGCGCCCGCTTCATTGCCGACGCCACACCTATCCGCCTATAGATCGCCCGCTCCATTTTTCACCTCATTCGTGAACAAGACCCCTCCCTGGGCTGCCACCTTACCATGGTAGAGGGGTTTGAGTGTCCCAATGATCCTAGGAGCAATGCTGTCAGGGGCTTCATGCACCTAGTAGGGTCAACCAAGGCAGACAGGTCCTAGGTGAGGGACCAGACAAAATGCAGCCCAAAGACCCCTTATGATGAGCAAAATGAATGGAATCAATGTTCCCTCACCCAGACGTGAGTCACCGGGGCCCCACTCTGGAGCTGGGCCTGGGGCACGCTGGCGAGCGCCTGGTGGCTGGGCTTTTACCCATGGAGCCCGGCCAGGCACAGCCCGAAGAAGAGACATGGGTCCCCCTTCCCATGGGCTCACCCTTCCAATGGGCTCACCACCTGTAAGAGGGGCCAAAGGGATGGGGACCTTGGTGGTCTGATCCTCGGCTACAGAAGCTGGCATTTTAATATTAATTATTGATAATTGATGGGGTTTGTAGACGTGGACATTTAAGGCTATAGGCCCACAACTACTCTGTGGCTATTCTGAGAGAAAAGTTGTCTTGCAAATGTTTTGAACACATTCAAAACTAAAGTGACAAGACTGTGCACCTCTGCAACTCACAAGGAAACTCCCAAGCTCACAAGCCATTTTGGAGACTCCTTGTGAATGCTGTTAATTAGTCACAGCTTAGTAATAGACTACCTAATAAATGTATTGATGTGTTGTAGTCTTGATAGATTAGGTTTATGTAATTTATGTAAGTTCTACTGTCACAGCCAATAAGTTATTTTATTATTATAAAACAAGAGTTTTTAATCAGAGGGTTGAAGGTGACTATAGATACCCTCGTATGCGTACTTCATTACCACCTAGTCTTATTTTAGTGTTAATTATCTGAGTTTATTGTATTTATTTGACAGTAGTCATATTTATCTGAGGGACGTGACTTGGGTGATTGGAGGAATAGCAAAGAATTAAAAGCACATGCACACACATAGAAATAAAGGCACTAAGGGGTTCTTAATCTACATTTCAATCCTACAGTGATGAGTCAGCACTCGTCTCACCATCTGCTGTACAAACCCAAATCACCAAATGCTCATCGGAACACAGTCTACACAAAATAACACATGGACAAAGTCTAACACTGTCTGCTAATATTATCTCCCCAACCTGAACTGAAACTCCCTCTGCTTTGTTCACTCCCCCACTAGAAAGGAAACAACACCTACACTCATTCAGTTATTTTGACAAGCTATTAAATCAGACACCAGCAGAAATGGTTGGCACAGCCCTATGATTTCATCCACTTAGTTAATTACATTCACCCCCTTCCCAATCTAAAGTCTAAATAACACGTCTGCAAAATTCATTGGGTAGAAAACTTAATTAGTGATGGTGTTAGGAGGTATCTTGCAATACACAGATAACACGAGAGTCATGTCTGCAAGACCTTCTTTTAGGTCTATTTTGAAATTGTGGCAATTTAAAAATGTTTGACATACCAGAAAAAAAGAACAGTTTCATGTATTTTATAGTTTTAAATACCTTTTATCAGCTTAAAGCCTAAAAACCTATTTTTTTTTATTTATTTTTGAAAAAGGATCTCTTTCAAACATTACATATCACTGCCTTGACAGAAGCTGGAGAAGCGTCTCTTGACGCCCTTTACAAAATTAAAACAATTGCAACAACATGGAAAATCCTGTGTTCGCTCATTTTCACTTATACGGCTCTTATCAACTTTGCACAAGATCAGGCAAAACTTTCACTACAGCAGAAACAGGCTAAAAGAAAGCAATAAAATTATTTGACATGAACGGCAATAAAATTCCACCTGAATCACAGTATGATCAAAAATTAAATTGTTGTAGTCATTTGAGTCAGTCAGCCATGGTGTACAGAGTCTACAGCTGAATCTGCTTTTGCTTATTTATGGTTTTACTTTGCCTTCAGCCTTAAAAAATTATGTAACAGCAACAAATGCAGACTTTAGCAGACACTGAAAAGACGCAAATGGTAAAAAATGTGCTTCTCCTAATCAATTCTTCTAACTGTGAGAGGGTCATGTCCAAGAGACAGTGTGAGCATTGTAAAACATGCAACGTAGGAATTATGTGTGCAATGTTTCTGACTGTCAGTGTGAAAATGTGTTTGTTATTTTACTGTACTCGTTTGGCTGTAAACTGACACCATGAGTCAGAGACCGTTTGTGGTAGGTATGAGGGGAAAAAGCACTGCGAGAGTGGTGACATCACTCTGAAAAACATAGCATCGCTCTGTGTAAATGACCATTCTCTTGTGTGCTTTTAGCTGTATTTAAAAAAAAAAAAAAAGCGGACTTGAATTTGCAGGATTTCCATGTAGCGGAAGCTAATTCTGCTAAAGGTTTTCAAAGTTAGTGAAAATGCTAACGCTAAACAGGAAGTTAGTTCCACCATTGTGCCTTTCTCTTACCTGTTCACAAATCACAGGTGAAGCGTCCACAACCCGCTCAGATATGAGCTTTGAGCGGAACCAAAAGAGGTGGCGCAAAAGTCTGAGGGACTGAAGCAGAGCGCGATACATTAAATGTGTGTCGATGTCTCCCACGCGTTATTTACTATAATGAATTAACTCACTTTGCGGTTAACTGTTTAAACTAACTATAAAGTTGCTGTTCATCATCATCAATATTCCCCGGGTAATAAATCTGTGTTGTTTAATCCTGTGAGTGGGCGACCACAACTAATGCCATAAGTTCATCTTTTCAGCTGTAGCCTTTTGACTCGTGCTTCTGCTAATTTACTTTTTATAATTAAACATTATTAAGACTAAAATATACAAATTTGTATGCCCTAGATTAAAGCAAAGATACATGTCTTCGTTTAACTATTTTATTTTACTTACAAAGTTCTCTCTGTGAGAGTGATGAATCCCAGGAACTGTGTGAGCTGCAAAGGATGCTGGGTAGTCTTGTGGGAATTATGTGTAATGTTTCTGACTGTTTACAGTGGTTGAGTGTGGAAATGGGTTGATATAAATTTCCTGTTCAGGTCTGGTAATGTTTAAGTCTCTGTTATTGGCTGTAAATGGACACGATGAGTAAGAGGTTGTTCCCAGTATTTATAAGGTGAGGAGGAGGAAGCATTGTGAGGACAAAGGAAGTACCCTTATTTAAGGGTAATGTCACAAGGTGATGCCTAGTCATACTTAACTTAGCAAAACATTAAGTGTAAGTTAACATTTGCTTGTACGCTTTGGGGGGGGGGGGGGGTCTTCAAAAATGCGCGTTCTGTATGCTTGGGAAAATGTTGAAAATTGAGAATGACCCCTTATTCTTCAATTTGACATCAATGGTGAAAAATGTCTGGAAAAATAAATCATGAAGATGGAGCATGTGCAATGATTGCAAATAAAGGAAACAAATTTTGATTTTATTAAAGGTCAAATATGCATCACAAACTGTAATATTAGAGTTGCTGTGTGGAACAACAGCAATACAGATCAGAGGTTCTCAAAGATTTTGGGTTCAGGGACCCCTTACAGGGGAGAAAAAGTTTCAGGGACCCTCCCATAACTCATGTTTATTAAAAAAAAATCAATTTGTGTAACATAATTACTTAAGACCTAATAGTGTTAATACAATTTTTGTACTTTCAAACATGGGTTATTTTTCAATCAAGACAACACAATTTTTAATTTCAACTTCCAAAAATTGGTTTTGAGAAAATTAACAGCGTCAAAATTCACTTTAAAACTTTACCTGTTCACTTAATGAACATAAATGTAAGACCACTTCTTCAAATTATTACAGAAAACTCTACACAAAACTGAATAGAATCATAACAGCAGTAGTTATACAAAGTAACAGGACTTCATTTGTAAACCAATTGATGCCTGCCCTGAACGCAAATAGTGGAACGGGGATGGGGGGGTGGGGTTGAGGGGGTCCTCTACCAGAAAATTTTGAATAAAGTACCGGTAGATGTGATTTCCTACATTTTGGTGCATTTTAATGGGTTGTTAAATATCTACGTGCCTGTAAAAAAATAAATAAAAATAATTTCTTTGGGGGGGCCATCCCCTGAGCACTGGCTCGCGGACACCGATGACGCCGGGACCCCAGTTTGAGAACCACTGTTCTAGATAAAGGATGAATAAAGAGAGACAATAAAAATGTATCTGTTCTACTGTTGACTTTCATAGATCACCAATCAGTGTCAGTGTCTTGAGATTAGGATTTTGCCAGATTATTTACTTCACAAAATACACACCCATGAGCAAAAAAAATTTCAATAAAATGAAGTATAACAAAACAATTCAGATCTAATTCTATAAGCAAAGTTTGGGTCCTGCTGTTCATCTCAAGGTAATTTCACATTTACTACATCTAAAACAGTGGCCTCCCAGGAGAAGCACCCAGTGGTGGAATAGTAACAGCTAAAATAATACACACGATGCATTTTTATTTTATAATATGCTATATTTCACAACAGGAGTGATAGGTAAAGACTTGCTGGTCACAACTGTGTCATTCAAGTACTTTAGGTTTTTTCAATAAGAAAGTATGGTAATAATAATAACATGGCAATGATCTCTCTTAATTACTTCAAAAATCTCAAATATTGACTAATTAAATCTAGTTTAATATTACGTACAGTATATTATAGCTTTTGATAATGTCACACTAAATTTTCCCTTGAGGTTTTGATTGCTGATGTAATGAGTATCTGTGAAAGAAATGGACTTTGTCACACTATTTTAAATATGACATTAAGAACTGTGTTAACTTTTTAGCGTGAGAGTTCACCCAGTTACTGACACTGACTGAAATCAGTCTGACCATGTTTTTAAAATACTTATCTTAAACCTACAGATAAGACTTGGTTTGACCTAGGAATGAGCAAGCTCCCACACAGTGCCCTAAATAACACTTTCCAGCCACATCTTGTCCCAGAAAAACACACCTAATATGGAAAAACAAACATATTTACAGGTACAACATGACTTGGTGTGTTTATTGTTGATCTTACAGTAGAAATAAAAACAGACCAGGCAAAGTTGGTGCACAAAGCTCTCAAAGGGGTTGGTGAGAAAATTATAGAAGTTTTGGTCTATAAAATATATAAATATTACAAAAGCATTGTCTTTTTCAATCCCATAACAACTGTACGCTTCTTTTGTCTTCGTTTCAACAACTAAAACTTCAAGTTTACTGAACTTTACTGTGGTCAAGCTGTCCAGTGCTGAAAGAAGTAGAACTTATACCAGTCAACCTTCCTGATTTGGGTGGGAAAGTCCTGGAATTTGCCCCTCATAAGGAGCGGAGGGACACCCAAATGTCACGCATTGGATAAGTGTTGGCTTTTGAGTAGGACATCCCCCCAAAAATCCCAATTGTAGCTTGAAAAGGAGCATAGTCGTGTTTACCTTAAAGGAATTTTCTCATCTCAGGGCGTCAAGTTAAGGTATCAGTTAAACACAGAGTGTGTATTCGCTAGTTCGATAATGAAGCTCATGCTAGAGCCGTCCTGCTTGTAGGAAGATGGTCAGTCCAGCCTACAGAGACCAAATGACGGGTCAGAATAAGTAAAGTCTGACAAATGTATTGCAGTGGACTGCATCTTTTTATAAAAATATTTTAAAAATTATTAATCATTATCATCATAACTGTCAATATTATTGTAAATATTTAATTTGCACCTTGAGTTTTTACTAATCTGTACTTAAAATGAAATACAGAATAGCAAATCAGATGGAAAGCCGTAAACATTTAAAATACTGGTGAAGAAAGCATACAAACCTGAGTGGGGAAAGCTACTGACACAAACAAATAGCAGCTTGACAGGAAGAGTGTTGATGTTGGGAATGAGAAGCAAGCATCTGTTCAAGAACATGCTGGATCAAAGGTGGCTTTGTGCACACTGATGGCATTTTAAGTTGAAGTAGTTATTTATGTATTTATTTTTTTCCCATTAGTGTGTACTTGTTCTGTGTTAATGACCTAGATTTCTCAGGGTAGCCCGTTTTGTTGCTTTAGGGTTATGTGGTGCAAACATACAGTATTTTGTAATGAAAGTACAGTGCAGGCAAGACAAACTCATGGTGCTCAGTGTGGAAACAAAATAAGAATAAGGCGATTTTCAAGTATGATCTCAGATAAAAGCAAGGTCCAGAACTTCTGAACATCACACATGGACTAAATTTAGTTTTAATAATTGTTTACGAATGGCTAGCTGGTATGTGTTGGTGAAAGTTACCTGATAGGGGGGCGGTGGCTCCTGATCGGGTTCAGAACCGTCTGCAAAGCTGGCCCGGTCCGACTGCGATTCGTGCAAGAGAGAAATATCATCCGAGGTCGGAGATTTTAGGCAGTTTCCCATCTCCGTCCTCTTCTATCAAACTCTGCTCCTTTATTTTCTGTCGCCTTATCAACGGGGGATTTTACGGCTCACTTTCACAGAAAATGCCAGTGGTTCGGATGGCGTCGAGAGGACGATTTTCCATTCACAGCTGATTCTCCTCTCCCAGACGTCGGGAGGGCTGCCCACTTCAACAATAACAAAACATCACTCAGCTAGCCACACAAAAAGCTAGCCTGCTAACAGCTAGCACTCGGAGGCGAACATGTCACTTAACCTCCTAAAATTCGGCTTTGGCAGAATGTTGTATCTGCAGACGCAACAAACCCCACAAAATTATTAGCGTCTCTCATTTAAAATGAAAAGAACTATTCAAGGTTCTCCTGTCTGAAGCCTGGCTAGCTGTCAGGGACTTTCCAAAGCAGCTGCTGAATAACGACAAAAGGTGGTGACGTAAAAACGGAAAGGCACCGCCCATTTAGACAACGAGCCAATAAGCTTGCACGTTCATTCACGACGCGCTTGTTGACAGCCAATCAGACTTGTGGACATATTATTCGGCGTGAAAAACATAAACATGGTGCTGTAATCTTTAAATGACCTATATAGTACAGTATTCCTTTTGACAGCAGGTTTTCTGTGCTGTGCAGACTATTCCTCCAAGCTTAATGTGTTTTTACAATCTCAAAATTTTTACTTGATCATTTAAATCTCTATTTGGCCATTTTTAATTGAGAAAACGTTTACTCCGGCTTCCACTGCCCTGTTTTGTCTGTATTGTATTATAAGACAAAAATATACTGCATTATAAAAATATATACTGTACTGTGTTATAAGACAAAAGTCACTAATTTGTCAATAAAAGAATGAGTGAAAAACAAAAAATGCAAGCATAATCTGCCATTTTGTTGTTATTAAAACCACTTCAGTGTGCATACTTCACATAAAAAAATCTGGTACACACAACAGAAGACCATCATAATTATATCATAAATTACAACAAAAACATGTAAAGAAAAACAATTTTTTGCTCAGTGGGTAACTATGCTTAATGCTCAATGTACAATACATTGTGTAAACACAAAACATGTTTGGTTTGAATTTCTTCCAGATTGGCAGCATGTGTAAAACCAAAGGGCAAAACAAAACAAAAAAATTACAATTAATTGTTAGAACATAGAGTGTGATATTATATAGAAATATTCAAGAGTGACTGCAGTTACAACAATTCTCATACACTTCCTTCACCAATAAATATTAGAAACCAACTCCAAGTATTCCAAGTTCCCAAACATCCCAAACATTTGTCCGATATAAATAAATCAGCCAGACATATTCCAGCACTCTCGACACCTTATCACTTCATGTTTGAAAAATCAGAGGTTCAACCTTTCCAATAACCCACTCACCAGTCATAGAGGACTGCCATATTTGTTCAAGCACATAACCAGGATGTGGTTTTAGCTTTCAAGTTGTTCTGCTGGTAATTCAAGGAATGGGTAGCTCATAACGAAGCAGCAGAGGATGTTCAGTGATGATTCTCACACTTGCGTGGCCTCTGTAGATGCTGTGGTTAAGTTTACCTAATAAAGATGTAGCAGAAGGAAATGCATGCAGTCCTTTGTTGCTTGCTGTGAATGGCCTGCTTTTTCAAGCTCAAGTGCCGCTGGAGTCTGTCCCACGCCAAGAGAAGAAAAGGAGGAAGTCTGCCTTTTTAAAAGACACATTCATCTGTCCTTTTAAAACATGGCAATTCATGTAAAAGGTGCAATTTACAGTAAATGTAAAGAACAATACAGGTGCTTAAAAAACTGATTTGTCTGAGTTGTTTGCATCGATTTTTTTTAGTTTTTACTATTTCAGTATGTTTGAAAGGAACAATGGAAACAGCATGCATAATAAAAATGCTCACTGATTCAGACAATGAACCTATTGTGTTGTGTAAATACACAAATCCCACATACAGAATTAAGATAGATCAAGCTGGTTTTGGTGAGGGACACGTGCACTTAGCTGTGAGCTGCATAATCTAATGTTTACCTGTGTCAGCACAAAATTGCCTGTCACCTTCTTTAAAATCTCTAGTTTACTTTAAACAAAAAGGTGGAGGAGCCAGCTGCCAGCTTAATGAGATTAGCGTCTGCCATTTATCTGAGGCTGTTTGGTGCTTAGTATCCTGCACTGAGCGTACCTATCACTTCAGGGACAAAATGTTATGTTCATTAAATAAATTTGACCTATTTTCTGTTCTAATGCCCTCAGTGTGAAAGACTCAAAGACCTGCTGGAAGCATTGCTTCTTAAACATAAGACACAATTTCTCAACTAATTTTTAAAAATCATGTGGAGAAGTAAAGTTAAATGTAATATTTCTTCACAAGAGAGCATAGTAATTTGATCAAAGCCAGTGAAGGCCACACAGTGCTGCAGCTGTCCATAACAATGGCACACATGAGAAAAATGTGTCTCCATTTTCATTTAAAAGCTTGATAAATAGGGGAAAACAACTCTTCAGCCCCAACAAACAGGCAGAGTCAGTCTGGCTGAGTGTTGCATTGTGGGATTGCAGGAACAGAAATCTGTCACTGCACTTATGGGCTACAAGGCACACTGATGCCATTCTCTCCGGTGCCCTTGGCCTTGTGCAAAGCAGCTTGTAAACGGAAGTGCGTCCGTGATTCCATGGAGTAGTTTTTGTAATTGTGCCTGAAACAGAAACAGAATGTTACATAGATTTACAAAAAAAAAAAAAAAAAAAACTAACATTAAATCAACTAATACCCATATGAAAGAATTAATGTACTCTAAAACAATTTCTTTGGGGTTATAACTTCAGGTAAAGTATTGTGTTTATAAAGTATGCAAAATTTCAGTTAGGTGCTGCAATAAAGTAGAAAATTTACATTTTGATAAACTTGTATTAAAAAAATATGTTTTGCGAGTTCAATGCTTACTTTGCTGTTTCCAGTAGTTTAATTGCGTCAATTTTTCTGCCTTGCTCCAGGCACAGCAGACCATGTTCCAGCAGAGCATTAGGAACAAGGTAGTGGTCGTATTTGATCTGAGTCTCACTGCAGACAAACAAAACGAAAAAAAGGAAGATCAGTTCAAACAACCATTCCTTCACATTTTAAACCATTAACCATAACCATTAACCATAACAACTTTAACAAGCTGGTAGGTGATGGAAAAAGTTGTTTTCAAGTTTGCAGTATTGTGTATATTCAAGTTCAAGGTTCAAGTTTCTTTATTGTCATTCAATCACATGTGGTACATGAGGTGGAACGAAATTGTTCGGTTACACCCAAAAATAGCAAAAATATAAAGTATAAAACGAAACGGTATACAAAGATCTTTGTCGACCTCTATGCATAAATGTATACAATCATTGTACGTTGCTGTTTTATGTTGCAAGTTTTTTTTTTTTTTTTGCATCTTTTACACAGTTTCCTGTCCAGGCCATGGTGTGAAACATGAGTCTTCGAGGCTCAATGGGAACTAAACTGTATAAATAAAGGTATTGAAATAATAATAATATTAATAATAATAATAATCTAAGATAAACACTAAACGATACGTTAAAATATTTAAGCTAGACGATGAATATAAAATAATATGGCATATTAAACAACAGCCCGAACATGAGCCTGCACTGAGTATGGTAGATGGGTATGAATACAACAGCATAAAGGCAAGAGATGAGCAGCACAGATAAAGTGACACACCACCAATTAAAGTGGCATTACAGTGATTATATTATACAGTATGGTATAGTACAGTATTATAGTATATTTGTGTTAGAGAGAAAGAGAGGCTTACTTGCAGAGGACGAGGGTAAAGTAGTGTTCAGCTTCTTCTGTGTGTCCCAGGTGTTTAAGACAGAGACCCTTCAAGAGGCTCAACAGACACTGATCATCTATGGTGAACTCTGACCCTGACAATGAGAACCGAACGAACAAAACGAATCACTTGTTGAGTTATTTAAAAATCTATAAAACATCAAACACATTTCAAACCAACAACGGTTGTTTTTAAAAAGACAGATTTTGTAATTAGTTTTTTTTTTTTTCTTACTTGGAAGACTTTCAAGTTTAGCCTGCGCTTCATCTAGGGTTTCCAGCATGCCCTCTGTTAGGTCTTTGTGTTTACCGATGACTGTGTAACCGTTCCAGATGTACATCATCTCCTAGACACCAAGCAAACACAGAAAAATCATTTACAGTGCGCAGGGAGTCATTATCTACTGCTGTAGGTAAGCATTTTCTCTGTGCGTCAGCTCAAGTCACAGTTAATTCTTCAAATATTCTGCAAACTGCTGTGAAACTCAAGCGTTGCAAAGTCATAAATCAATCAGCACATCAAAGCATTATTATATTATTATTTGAACAATCTTAGTTGTAATAAACAATAAACCATACTGTAATGCAGCACTGTAAATTAAGAAATGCTGCGAGTAGCTTCGTGTTGCACACAAACGCTGTCCAGAACTGACCAGTGGAGGAGCAGAAAGAGGAACTGGTTTCTCTGCAAAGTAGCGGCGGGCTTTTCTAATTGCGAACTTCTCAGTTGGTAAGGATTTTCCTGCTATTTTCTGCTTCAGTCCAGGGACCTGCCTGAAACATGATGCAACAAACATTAATTATAGCGTCATGGTGAAAATAGATGTTGCAAAGGTTTCATGTAAAAACAGACAATCTTGTGTTTTTCCTAAGAACGTAATTTAAAAATACAGTACAATGAACATATTCCAAAATTATGTTGATGTGGATACCAAATTGTCCAATAAATTGTTCAATAAAAAAAAAGGACATTAGTTGAGCTGGACACATTTTCTGTCTTTATATTGCCATTTTTATACCCAAAAATAAAAAAAATAAATAAAATAAAAAACACCCATTCTTTCACTCAACCCACCAAAAAGAGCTGTTTTTGTTATGTGTGTTTTTCACGTTTTGGGGAGTCCAGCATGAACAGTACTCAGTAACACCACTTCAGCAACCATATTTTCCAGTCCTGGTTTGAATTTAAAATATTCTTCATGCTCTTGTTTAGATTCTTTAAGATTTAACAATCAGAAAGGGCCTTCTTTTCATGAAAGACTGAACCCTTTTCATTTAAAGCACACACACGTTCATCAGGTTGTGGGTTCCACTTTAAATCTGTCAAAATGACTCGTTTCCTAAACCCTAACCAATAAATTAGGCTTGTTCTGTAGTTCTTTCTACAACTTCCTTTATGCTAACCTTTGAAGTAAAGCTGGAAGGAGAATTTTCTTCCAGATCATATTTGTGCAGGTTTATCTCCACAACAAACCCACACTCCAGGGGTTCATACCTTTTCCTGAAGATACACTGCAGTTACTGACTTGGCCATGTTGGTCAATCTAAAATTAATTCTGTTCAATATTATTTTTAACTTGCTAAACTGAACTTGACTTCCATGTTTCCTGATAAGTGTCATTTCCTAATTGCGCCACAAAAATGTTAATCCAGCCATACAATTTTCATTTCTCTGTCTTCTTTCGCTTGCTGAGCATCACTTATGACCCTTCAGCAGGTGCCAGACAAACAAAACTTACATCTGACAAGCTAATAAAATCTGTAACCTTGAGTTTCATTTTTGACTTTAAGCCTTTTGGCTATCAGTTCATGTTCTACTTTCTCAGTCATTCACAATAACAATTTTGTTTGCAACATTTACACAGAGATTTAAAGATCGGTCAGAGTGAGTTATCTTATTTTCATATCATTGTCAGTAATTTAAGCAGCATCGTACCTGAACAGAGTCAGTGAAGTCTCCCCAAAGGTTAGACAGTCATCCTCAGTCAACATGCTGAGATAGGCTGCTTTCATGTATGCGTAAGTAGCCTGAGGGGGACAAAAAATATGCTTACAGCTGCAATCTCATCCTACCTTTATATGAAAAGGGCTACATCTTAACAAGAGGCATTCTTTTATCTTAACATCTGTTTGAAGTCAGAGGTTGCCTGTTTAAAAACTTTTTTACTTACATGGAGCTGACTAACTTAACACATTCAAATGTTATCCTTTTCACAACATATTTACCGTGTTTGCGGGTGCATAAGTCGCACCTTTTTGCAAGTCCTGCGGCTTATACACCGAAGCGACTAATATACGTTTTTTTCTTCTTCTCGTATTTATAATCCAACTTTTGGCTGAGATCTGATGATTTCATTCATCCTGACATGAAAAACATTAAACATTACCATTTGCAGCCGCTAGAGGGCCCTCGACTAATACAGCAAGCCAAGTGTGTCATTAATAGGTAAAACTGGTTATTAATGAGGCACTTGGCTTGCCACAGAAGCCGCCTTCATCTCGCTCCGGAGCTCCTGGAGCAAACGCCATATCAGCTGCGTTTTGCCGCTCCGCCCAGGTGAAATGCATCTGATTTGACCGTTAAAGTGCATTTATTAAAGAAAAGTTCAACTGAGACACATCTTTACTATAATGTCGAGCAAACAATTATTTTTAAGTGTCAATCTTGTTTAATTCTTATAAAAGTCCCCCTGTGCACGCTCCCACGGTCGCCATTTGGCAGTCAATTGATTTTTGGAACAACACCGGCCCACGTTTCCGGGCAGTCAGTGGTGATGCACGACAAACGAAATGCATCAGTGCATAATAGATGTGATTTATAAGGTGAAGCAACTTATATTTTATTCCCCAATTTATTAGACATAATTTGGACTGATGCGACTTATACGGTGGTGCGACGTGTACGGTGGCAAGTACGGCATGTCTGACAGTTTGGTGTCCCACCTTGGACCATGAGTTCTCCTTGCTTAGCAGATCTGCATAGAAATAGGCCATCTTCCAGCGCCTCTGGTATGTGAAGCACCACATCAGTTCCCAGTAGCACATGTGGTGAAACTGGTTCCACTGCTGCTGAGCCTCGCAGCACTCCTCAAATAGCTTGATAGCCTACAACAGAAGTCATGTTTTAATGAGTTGATGTCATGCTAAATTAATCTTTAAATCATTCTGCAACAACAAGTTGAGTTCAAAATACATGTTGTGCAGTAATGAAAGCATAAAAGGTGTCCAAACACATCCATTATAAGACATTTGACTTTTTTTTTAACTTATAGTTACAATGATAAAACATGCTTTTCCTTTAAAAAAATGTCATTTTGTTTGAAATAGGATCACTGCAGCAGTGCAATGAGTAATTTTTATGTGCAGAATAAATACTTACAGCATCCAGGTTGCCTTTGATCTCCTCTATCCGACCAGCAAAGAACAAAAATATGGATCCCTGTAGAAAATTAAACAGATTATATTTGGGAATGTGACACTTTCAATTATAGTGAAATGTGAATAAAAACAAAGCAAACCTTGGGGTATTTTTTTAGGTAAGGCTGCAGAAGTTTTTCTGCATCCGCAACGTCTCCTTCACCAGTGCCTGCAAAGGACATTGACGGCAAAATAAACAAATATGTTTGACTTCTTATACGTCTTTGCAGATGCAGGGAAATCCATGCATTTTGTAGCTCACCTAATATGAAGCTCATGAATGTGTGATAACAGAGCAGCAGCATGTTACACAAGAACGACCTGAAAGTGCTTTCTGCAGAGCCTTCCTGCAGCTGCTGAAGACCAAACTCCTACATGTGCACACACAAACCACAAATACAGACAAAATAACATTTAACAAAGAGGATCAGTTGGTTGAAGAGGCAAAACAACCACACAAAGTCTTGGATTCCTTAAAAGAATACATATCACCTGATGCCATAAGACTCTCCTTTGATGAGAGGCGATGAAAATTGTAGGTACTTTTAGTAAAATTTTATAAATGATAAAGATTCCAGGTGCTTAACTGACCCGCCTGCAGTCCAGACTGTTTACTAAATGAAAACAATGAAACATACGAATTGAAAAATCCAGCAAAGACCCAGGAATTTTGAACAGCTACCCCACATCAGACAAGAAAGGGACAACATTCCCCTCTAAACACTCCAAACTCGTCTAAACCAATTTAAAAAAAATTGTCAAATTTCATGGTTTATTTATTATTAATCTTTATTTAACCAGGCAAATCCCATTGAGATCACAGATCTCTTTTGCCAGGCAGGCCTGGGCCTGAAGTCAGCGTAACATACATGTTTTTGGTCTGTGGGAGGAAACCGGAGAACCCGGAGAAAACACACGCAAGCACAAGTAGAAAATGCAAACTCCACATGGAAAGACCTCAGGTCCAACTGGAGATTGAACCCAGAACCTTCTTGCTGTGAGGCAACAGTGCTAACCACTGAGCCGTCGTGCTGCCTTTCAAACATTTGATTTGTTTACTATGTTCCATTGTGAATAAAACATGGGTTTATCACTGCATTTGTTTGTTTTTTTACACTTTATATACAACACCCTAACTTTGTCAGATTTTTTTTTTTTAATCAAGTAAAATAAATGTAAAACTTGAGAGTTTCACATTTAGCAATGTTTTTGCACGGATCAAATTTGTGGAAACAGAAGCATAGTTGAGAACCACAAAAAATACACAGAGAAACTGTACAGTTGTACAGTCAGGACAAAAGTTTCAGTCTGTTTGAGGTCGTGAGTTTGTTTCATGATTTCACTAAATGTATCAGGGCCTTCACTGTCATATCAGTAGTAGTGTAAAGAGTTTCACTAGAAATAACTGACATGTTGACTCAAATTAGTGGCCATACGTTTTTCTATCCATTTTTTTTAAACTAATATTAAAAAAAAAAAAAAAAAAAACAGGAGGATAAATTGCACTTAACAGAGAGCAAAAAGTTTCACCTTTGAAAATATCTAAAACAGATGTTATAGGTTTATCTGCCTCCAGTACGACTCACCTTGTTACCAGAGAACCCAACAAACTCGAGAAGTTTGAGAGTCCTTGTGGGCAGCATGGAAATCATCTGCAGGATGTACACAAGCAGAGGAAATGAGAAGACGATCTTTTCCTGAACTATACCATTAAATACGTTTATGGAAAAATGATACATGCACACACACAGTTTTCTGCATTTTAAACTTTGCGTTATGCTTGTGAAACATTTAATTACAATTTATAAATGTGTCTCCTTTCTGAATACCACTTACTAGATTAAAGGCTCCAACTCCCAGTTTAACTCCGCCCTCAAAATGACCATGATTGTCACCATGAGTGTATCCAGACGACTGGAGGACGCCGTGAAGCTCTCTGTGTAGAGGAGCATGTCAAAGAGATGAGGGAGGAGAACTTAAAACAAGACGCAGGAAACACACGCCTTGGTGTTCATGTGTCAGGGATTCTCACTTGTACGTCTGGTAGCTGTTTCTCACTTTGATTCCCCCTTTGATGAAACTGATCATGTTTTCATCCTGAACCAGACAAATTAGAAAAAAAGTGATTAAAACAATTGTCAAAAAACAGTGGCAGACTGCAATGATCCCTGGCTGCTGACCTGAAGAAAGGTGAGTGCTGCCCTCTGCAGGAGGCACTCAGCATAGCAAACCTCTGCATGCAGCTCCTCTGAGGAGAGGAAAAGATGACGTCACACACACGCAAATACACCTCTCACAGGTGCCGCACACAAAACATGACCCATTAAACTTGTTCTAGCTACACACCTTCTGTGAAGTTTTTAGAGAAGCTCGACTTCTTCCTGTGCCTGATGGAAAACGCAAGAAAAAAAAACTGTAATTGTTGCACTTCTTGTCCTTCATTTCTTCTTTAATTTCACTTCCCTGCAAACTGTGACTCAGCTTCATTCAGATGGACAGGATGCTAACACACAATGCAGACTGTGTAATACATTTTCTACCAGCACCAACAATATTAACGTGGAAAATTGCAGCTTTATGGTCATTTCAGAGTCAGAGTGCTGCTAGGATGTTGTTTTTCTATTCTCACATGGCTTTGAGACTAATTATGACTTGTTTTGCAAGTCGTTCTGCAAATGAGTCAGAACGATCTTAGCTTGTTCCTTTAGTTTTTCGTCCATTAAAGTGGATGCAGGGATTATAGGAGGCAGCAACATGCATCTGAATGTTCCCATTTGCCTTACTATCACTGTTTGCAAAGATCAGGCCTCTAAAACAGGCCTTCTTATAAAAATGATTCAGCCACCTATTTATTCTGAGACAATTGTCATCTAGGCTGCTGACTCAGCCAGAGATGTACCAAAAAAAACAAAAAAAAAAAACAAACCTTGCTGTCTTACTTATTTGTTTTGTTTACAATATTTAACTCCACTGTGGGAATGTCTCACCGCTGACAAAGAGCTTGCGCCTCCTTCATGGTGCTTCCTGCAGTCAAAATGTGCTGGGGGTCAAAGGTCATCATGGCCTTCATTTCTAAAATAGTGGCATATGTCAGCGCGTGGTACATGCTGTCTTTGGATCTGAAAAATAAAACAAAATGGTAAATTAATTAGGGATGCACCGATCCACATTTCTTACTTCCGATCCGATCCGATACTTAAATCTGGTTATTGGCCGATACCGATACTTTCCCGATCCGATACCGTTTAGGTATATGAGGCTGTAATAAATTATTACAGCCTCAGCCAGCCACTAATATCCACTTTAAAGCAAGGAATAAAAAACATGTTTTGTGTTAGCAGG
>JARVGQ010000981.1:19913346-19925041 GCA_031762355.1 Hypsolebias martinsi | reverse complement strand
GGACTCATTTACAAGAGGGACCTGTTGCACTCACACCTACACCTAGGGTCAATTTAGAGTCACCAATCAGCCTAACAAATAAATACCTTTCTAGGTTGTTGGGTACAACTGTGAGCTTAAGGATAAAATCTTAAAGTGGATGTTTGGAAACGTCACAGTCCATTTGACTTAAACAATTAGGAGATTTGTAATTTGATCATAAAATGAAAAATAATTACAAAAATCTGTAAACTTAAATATTTCGGTTTGAGACCCTGATCATGAGTTACAAGCTGAGTCCAATCATTGACTTTACAATGGCTTTTTAAAAATGGCGTTACCTGTACTCAGATTTCCCCAGAAAAGGAGCACAGTGCTTCACTGTGAAACAATCCATCCAGCTGATGAGACACTTTTTTTTTTTTTTTTTACGTTTGTTCCAGTCGCCACCATTTTTTTCTCAGCATGGGGACAGACAAATAAACAGAGTGTAACCTACTTCCTCGGTTAAATACGTACAGACATTCCGTTAAAGATTTCATGGTCAAATGAAAACCTGTAGTAAAACATTGTATGTTGTGACGTGAACCACATTTAGCTTGGTGTAACATTTCTCACTATGTACAGTTCAGAGCAAAGTTAGTGTCCACACTGGCATTGTATGAAAAGTTTTTGTAAACAAAAATATTACATTTTGTAGTGATTTCTGAGGTACTTTTCGAGATTTAGCTCCCTTTGTCCCCCATAGAACTGTTGACAGAACCAGAAACATAACAAATTGGAAGTGATCTGCTTCATCGGTGACTACCTCTGTACCACATCACTAATCTCTTTAATACAGTTGTGTAGGTTTTCCAGCACAGTGTTGGATCCGACTCCACTCAGCCCTCCACCTCCAGAAGACGAGGCCCTCACTTCCTGCAGGCTTAGCTCCAACTTGCCCACTGCCTCTCGAAAGGCAAATTTGTTCCTCGTCTGAGGAATGCAGTCCACGTAACCTGAGCAGTAGTCTAGCAGCTGGTGGCCAGCGTCCAGCACCTGGCTGCTCGAGGGGCTTTCAGAGGTGGCGTAAAGCACGCTGGTCAGGCTCTCGGCGCACTCGAGCAAGGCCTCGCGGCTAACCCGCTCCAAGGACACCCTCTCCATCTGCTGCCGGGTTCGCCGCAGTGCCACTTTGGAACCAGCAGATGGCGCTGTGTGGGAAGAAGCAGTGAGGGTGGCTCCATTGGCCATTTTGGTGGGAGTTGTGTTGGTGCTGGCAGGGGAGGAGGAGGAAAACAAGGAGGAAGATGCAGGAGGCACTTGTGGTGGTGGCACTGACGGTCTACCTGTTGTTGCTCCTCCCGACATTCGCCCCGACCTGTGACCTTTTAATGTGTCTCCGTTGATTTCTGCAGGCGATGTGCTGACCAGCTCCTCCCCGTCACCGCTGTAGGACTGTTGCAGACCGCGCACAGTGGGAGGAGGCGGAGGAGCACACTTGGGTTTGACGAGACGTGGCCTGTCCCGCTCTCCCTGCTGCTCAGACAGCAGTTTGAAGCGGTTCCCCTGAGAGTCCAGTCCGACTAAGTGCACATCAGCTGGGCTATGCTTCAGCGTGGGGGAGATCAGGACTGGAACTTTGTGGTTATGAGTTGGTACGCCTGCTGCGGCTGACGACGGACTCGAGTTCTTTGAAGGAGACGACCAGCTCTGCTGCCTGTCCAGCCCTCCACTCTCCTCTCTGACCCGAGACAAGCCGTCCGATTCTCCCACCTCCCCTCCAACCCCCGGGGCCCTCACCCCTACAACAGTACTCCGGGGTAGCAGCTTAGTTTTTGGCCTTTCCCTGATCTGTGCAGTACCCTCATCCATCCTTCTCAACAGAGATTCTGATGGCCGTGCTGTCCCGTTCTCTGGCTGAGAAGTTGTGGAAGAAGTTCTTTCCAAAGGGGGTTTAGCACTGTGGTTTCTAGGTAAAGTCAGAGCCATGCGCTCCAAGTCCGGTAACCCAGATGACATGGAGGAGGTAGAATTGGACCTGGGAAAAGGTTTTGGTCCTCCAACTACACCACTACCCTCCTCTGAGGAGGCCGTCTTTCCGGCACGTAGCCCCAGAGTTTTTTTGATGAGTCTAGGAGTGAAGAACCCAGCCAGTCCACTCCAACTGCTGCCGCTCGTCATTTGAGAACCAAGAACTCCACTCGAAGGTTTTTGTCCAAAAGCGGCACCACAGCAGCGAGACTGGGCCTGAGTGGGTTCCCCGTGGGAGTGAGAAGGAGAGGGAGAAAACCCCGCTAAACTGTCTGATTGGGGAAGGGGAGGAGGTGCACTGAAATCAGCTGTGGGTTCATACTTCTTGTGAGGCTGTGTCTCCATCTCCCGGAAGGAGATGCTCCTCTTTGGTGGTGTTGGAAGGTTTTGTTGGAGCTGGGAAGATGACGACGAGGACGACGACGATTTCTTCCTCATGAAAGAGCTGAAGAAGCCGGTCTTGCGATCTCGCGTAAATGTGCCAATATTTTGTGCATCCTCTAAAAGACTGCTGGGAGATTTATCCCTCGACTGCTGTTTTCGGGGCAGAGCCGGAGAGCTGCCTGATCGGCCATCACCCCCCAAAAAAGTTGAAGCCCAGCCTGAAGAGAGAGAGAGAGAAAACTGATGATTACAAATCTCACATCAGAAGTGCTTCCTATCTTTTTCATTGGAACAGGAAATGGAGCGTTAGCACAAATTATTTGTAACCCAATATACTCACATCAATATATCACTCAGAAAGTGGGACGTTAATGTAAGAGGATAAATTATCGTAAAAACTGTACAATCCTCCTTTGGGACTCAAAAATCTTTTTAGAAGACTGAATGGAAATTTGGAGCCAATGCCAGTAATGTGAATAGATAAACTGAATAATTTATAGGCTGCATTTATAAGAGACGAGAAGTTAACACAACTGAAGAATCAAGGGATTACACAACCCAAACTATGCAAGTCATCTTATCAGAGACATGTACCGTAAGTAATTCTGGTTTAAACCCCCCCTTTTTTTTTAAACAATTACAATACTGTTGACTTTCATACGGAAGATTAGGGCGAAGGTGCACTAATTTTCCACCCTTAATTCTAAGACAAAAGCCATAATTTTGAAAAAATAAGTCAAAATTCTGAGATTAAAATCAGAATTTGAGGAAAAGTCAGAATTCTAAGATTAAAGTGGGGGGAGTGGTTGAGCAGAGGTTAGAGAAGAGGGGCTTGTGATCAGAAAGTCGTAGGTTCAACTCCCAGTACAGTAGATAAAACTATTGTCCACCAGGGTGAAAATTTTCCTTTAGCTCTCCAATCATAAAACATCAAAATGTGGGTGGAAAAGGTGAAACACACACACCTGTCTCCACCCTAATTTTCCCCACCATGGGCCCATGAGCAAGGTCCTTAACCCCCACCCTTTGCTCCCAAAAACAGGCCTCTCGTGAAAATGAGTTCTCGTGACTCAAGGACTACCTGTATAAATAAAAAGATAAAACGAAAAAGTCAGAATTCTGAGAGTAAAGTCAGAATCCAATTTTGACTTTTTCTTAGAATTTTGACTTTAATCTCAGAATTAGACTTTTTTCCCCTCAGAATTAAGGACTTTTTTTTTTTTTTTTGCACTTTGGCGCTAATCCTCTTTCATACTTACAGGAACATAAAGCAGGGCACAATTTTATTACGCAGCAAATGGGACAGGAAAAATGTGAAAAAAACTACAAAACCAAATTTATTAAATAAAGTTATTTTAAGTGAACAAAAATACATAAGTATAGCAGTAGACCAAATCCTGCTACTACATTGTTTTCTCTTGGTTTCTCATAATTATGTGCATTTAAAAACATTCTTTATTTTCCTTTACATATGAGAATCAGTACATTTGAAGTACAATCTTAACGTCTTCAGTTGGAGAAGAAAAATTTTGGCATTCTTGGCTCTTACGTTTCTGCCGTAAATGTTTTATTTCATTGTGTCACTTACATTATAAATATTTAGAAATTCAGGACAAAGACTCTTTATTAGTGAACAATGCTCAAAACAGCTGCTAGTTACATAAAATACAAAATAAAATAAAATAAAACACACACAACACACAATTAAATTAAGAAGTCATCAAAAATAAATATAGGAAATATTAAAACACAATAAATTGCAGATATTAAATAAACCTTTTTGCCAATACAATGTACAAATTAATTTTAAAACAAGGAAATCAGCAAAACTAGACTGACAAAAAGTTTTTTTTTTAACTTGGACAAGAAAACAACTTTTACATTGCTTTTAGTCAGCTGTGATTTAAGATGCTCAATCGTGCATTCATTATCCATCAGAACAGAATAATGATGGCAAGGATGGAAACACACATCAGCATTTCTGCATTTAATTTTTTATTGTTGATTTTTTTTATCTTATCAAATACATGTTCAGGTTTACTTTTTATGGCATGATTTTAATTTTCTGCTACTTTCTAGTAATGATGGATCAAATAGACATTAGCTGGGTAATTTCACTACTGATCAAAAGAAAATTTTAGTAATCTTTTTGTGTTGGAATATTATTGGACAGGTTAGCTAATTAGGGTCAATTAAAGCTGTTCTAACAGGAGCTGCTTTTTAAAAGAAACCCCAGATTCAGATTGTCACTTGCTGAGGAAGATGACGGCCCTTCTTCTCAGACGGCGAGCCTGGCGGCGCTGTAGTTCGTTCTGCTTGTTGTCGTTTTCTGGCGTACCTGCAGAATCATAAAGCGGTGTACCCGACCGGTCGATAGTGAAGTGCCTGGCAGTACCTGAGTGACTGTGTGCACCGGGGTCGGAGTGCCCGTCCAGTCCACCCTCTATGTTTTCCTTGTTTTCTGTGTGCTTGGGGAGTGGGCGGGATTTGGAAGGCAACAGGGGCGTGTCGTGACTGAAAGAGTGCATTGATCCACAGTGAGCAGAGGAGGCTGTTTTACAGAGCTCCTCTGCAACCTCTGCAAAGAAGAAAATAATTTGTTGACAGGCAGCCAGTACACAAATCGAATATAATTTATTTACTGATATTTATTGACCACTTTACATTTACATCAGGTGTTCTCCTCTCATGCATTTTGTATTATTTTAAGTTTTGTTTGACCTCAAACTAATCGACTCTGATGTTAAAGTGTAATGAAAGTTTGAGACTAGAAACTGACAAAAAGCTACCTTCAGAAATGCTGGAATCATGAAACATTGTCTCAAAAGCTTGGTGTGTATCTGCAAATGAAGGCCGATCTAAAGGGCTCCACTGCCAGCCTAGTAGAAAGACACAAAACATGTATTTTAGTACGAGAAATAAAGATGAAAATTCTAGTAATTGTATCAGATTTGTTTGAAAGCACAATTTTGTTAACTTTATGTGAAACAGATGGAACTCACATGCCCTCATGAGTTCGTAAACCTTGGGTGGGCATCCCTCTGGCTGCTCCATGCGATAACCTTTCTCCAGAAGATCGTAGACCTGAGACAAATCAATGCCTGGGTATGGAGACATCCCATAGGTGGCAATTTCCCAGAGCAGAACCCCAAAAGCTACAGGAAAAAACAATTACACAGTATGAACACTTTAAATATTAAATAAGAATACATGGATTAGATACTTCGGAGACGTTTTACTGACCCCAGACATCTGACTTGATGGAAAAGGTATTGTACGCAAGGCTCTCTGGTGCAGTCCATTTGATGGGGAACTTGGCTCCAGCATGAGCCGTATAGGTGTCACCGGTCATCAGCCTACTCAGACCAAAGTCTGCTACTTTAACAACATGATTTTCTCCAACCAGGCAATTCCTCGCAGCAAGATCCCTGAAGAAACAGTGTGGTCAAACAAGGGCAAGAAAATTAAGGGAAAGTATTTATAAACACACACAAACTTACCTATGTATGAAATTCTTCTTCTCCAGGTACTCCATGGCAGAAGAGATCTGCGTGGCCATGTAGAGCAGCGCCACCGCATTCACCTCTGCCTTTTCACAATCTCTCAGATAATCCAGCAGGTTGCCATGAGGCATGTACTCTGTCACAATGTAGAAAGGAGGCTCCAATGTGCACACACCTGTGGGAGTGAAAATGTGGTGAAAACAAACAGAAAATCAACAGCGTACACACACTTCTGTTAATTAATACTGACCAAGAAGCTGAACGAGGTTTGGATGTTTAATCTCTTTCATAACAGCAGCCTCTTTCAGAAACTCTTCAACTTCCATAGTGTCCTCCTGACATCACAAAAATAAAAACAAAAAGACAGCAAAATCATCATCATCATTTGGTTTGATTTAACAAGTAGAAAATGGCATTAGAGGAAATATGTAATACCTACTACTACCTGCAGGTTGTGCTATATAAACATTTGTCCACGTCGCTCTTTTTTTTTTTTTTTACTGGAAATCCAAACTTCCACTTTAGCTAAAATAGACACTAAAATTTTCAATATAGTTTTGTAGAAAAGGAAGTTCCAACCTTGAGTGTTTTGACAGCCACCGTCAGGTTGTACTTCTTCCAAACGCCGACATACACCTCCCCATACTGGCCTCCTCCTAGCTTGTGCTTCATTGTGATATCTGTGCGTTCCATCTCCCATTTATCGTGGATGGGCGAAACACCGTACACGGTGGGCTTGTTACATTTGGGTGCAGGGTAGTGCAGCGTGGTGACCAGGCCATCGGGTACGGTGGAGTGGTGATGGACCAGCTCAGCAAGGGTAGCAAATCGGCTTTCAGATGTCACATAAACCTGAGAAGAAACAAAATAAAGATAAAAATAAACACAGGTTATACAGCTGGATAACAAACAGCATTAAAAATGAGCACATCAGTCAGCCAAAATCTACCTTTCCATCAGTGGCTGTGTTGATCCTGTAGTGGTATACTCTGCCCTCATAGCGCAAAGATATGGACAGCTGTCCGGGGCTGCTTTCACTTTCCCTGACCAGAAAACTACCATTGATGAGGGAGGACAGCAGGTACTCAGCAGCACTGCGCGACACAGGCCCATGGTACCAGCTGTGCTTCTCCAGACTGTTTACTGGTGTGATGTAGTTGGAGGGGACCCAACCCTGACCGTTTTTGGACCGTACTTCACTCCACTCTCCATTCTGGTTGTAGCCCAGCACACGCAGCTTCTCACCTGCAAAACAAGGTGGAATAATGGTCTGCAAGCTTCCAGTGCAAAGACACAATCATAGCTTTGATTAAATAAACGTCTACTGCCAGAAGCCCTTTGTAAATAAAATAATAATAATGAAAATAAATAAAAGAAGTACGGTAGTGTTTTAATAACTATCACAGATAATATAGACAGCTATTTAGAAAATAAAATGTTATTAATGAGTTTAAACAGAATTTGTTAGTTTTACATCACTGAATATTCAATTTTCTCATCAATAATACATTTCATCAATGATTGTCCAAAACTCTAAAAAACAAGTCCCATAAAAAACAGGTGGTGTCACGGAACGTGCAACAATGAGAGGTAGTTAAAGAGCATATTTGCTGTAAAGAACTAGGCAAGGCCAGGCATGTAGAGACATTCTGTTGTGTGTCTCTGATGTAAGTGCGGGTTGCATAAAATGTGGAGATGGGTGATGAGCTGAAAGGAGTTATCAGTTTGCCAAAACACTGAATGGAGCAGGGATCAATCCTGCCAGCTGGATGCAGGATGAGATGAAAACAAAATAAATGAGAGAGAAAAAGGCAGAGAGATTTGTGATTTGTCACACAGTGCTTAAGTTGAATTTTAAGGGCCTTTGGTTGATGCTGGTTGCAAAATTCCTTAAACTGTGAGACGTTCATAATGAAGCTGAGCAGTGTCTTACAAAAGAAACAACAAAAACAAACAAAACACTTCACAAAAAACTGCTATAGCAGCCAGGTTAGACAAACAAGTCCAACTGCAAGTTTAGCTCTTGAAACAATCAAAAGATAAACAGATGTTTATCCAGAGCCAGCTTCCAAACCCACCAATCCACTCTTTGTCTCCAACTTCAGAGAAACTGGAAACAGTGACTGTCTTATGTCTTCACGCCATGCACGAAACAGAGATCTGATAAGGTTTAGCTTAGTCTGGCCTGCTGTCACAAAGACGAGACCACGGCAAGCTGCAGACGTGCACCCCACCCGCGTCCTCCTCCTCCTTATCCACCTGTTATTACACTTGAACTAATTTTGTATGGATTCGGCATCCGAGGCAGCGCGTTTCTTTCCACGTGACGGAGGGAAGAGTGGGGCCGACAAGAAATGTGCAGAGAAGCCTGAAAGCACGTGTGCTCACATGTGTGATGAAATCTCAGATTTACTACATGACTTAGAATTTAAACATAATTTCTATCTCAGACAGCTGCCGTGGAAGTCTTAAAATGTTGATTTTAAAAAATGCCACGTTGACCACTTTACATTACACTCTCTGACAATAACGTCTTTCAGCTGCAGCTTAATGTGAGGGAAGAAGTCTGAGCTGAGGAAGGAGTGTGTACATGAGGTGACAATACTGACAATGGCAAGTTTTTCCTGTTTTAAAGTTAGTTGTCATCTATTTTTGCCTCTGGCTAATAATTAACTATGAAATGTACCTCACATATGATGTAAAAGAATTAAAAGTGGTTTAATGGATTTGTTACCTGCTTACGTAAGTAGGAAAATGTTACAGACACATTCCTCTGGATTAACTATGATTCAACTCAATAGCAGCATTTTATAGATGCCGATGGGCCAATCACCACTTCCACCTGAAATGTGCTACCGATGACTCTTCCTTCTGTTCCGTTTCAATTAACCGTCTCTTTGGAGGGTGGGGTCGAAAGGAAAATAAAACACAAAGGAGTTCAGTTATGTTGCTAAGCAATAACTATACATGATAATACTGTGCATGGAAAAAATGCAGAACAAAAAAGACTTAA
Source organism: Hypsolebias martinsi (assembly GCA_031762355.1). Taxonomy (NCBI): domain Eukaryota; kingdom Metazoa; phylum Chordata; class Actinopteri; order Cyprinodontiformes; family Rivulidae; genus Hypsolebias; species Hypsolebias martinsi. The sequence continues at coordinate 19,916,149 of JARVGQ010000981.1, read as the reverse complement.
GTTTCAGGTTATGACATAAAATCATAGTGAGAAAAAAAAACAGCTAGCAGGAAAAAAAAAACATCCAAAGAACTTGTGACCAAACAAACTAACCCCACAACACACACACACCATTTTTTTATTTTTACCTTTGGTGATGCTGAGTGTGTTGTCTCCACTAGCGACAAAGTCATAAAGTGCAACAAAGAGGTTGGGGTCGCTCTCAGCTGCCCCCAGCAGGTTCTCCTTCGAGCTCCAGCGCACTGCCTCTGTCAGAGCTTCTGGGAGAAAGGAGAAATAAAGAGTGAGTAAAAGACGGGTCAAAGGTGAACAAGAGAGCCATACCCCATCACTGCACACTAAGTTTGGAATAAAGAAACTGGGAAAAATAAGTTTATCCAAGCAAATGCTGTAAGTACAAGGCAACCTAGTATCAAAGTATAATGATAATCTTAAAAATAATTTAAAAAAATAAATAAATAAAAAACGCTTAACCCCACAATCTACCTGTATACCTGTCTGTCGAGGCCGAATCTCCTGCCTGAACCCTGTGCGGAGCTGAAGGCCGCTCCAGGATGCCCATTCATCTTCAAAGCTGCTGCTTGCCTTCAGGCACCTCAAAAGCATCACTTCACCTTATCTGCTCTCTGAACGGCCCCGTTACCACCAGCGACACACAAGACTGCCGTGTCCAGCCAGTGCCAGGTTAATATCTACGGTGTGAGGGTTTATTTTACATGTATGTAACCAACAAAAAAAAGGGAGGAGCAACAAGCAAATGGGATGGGAGAAATTTACACAGGGTGTTACAAGACACACACCCACTGAAACACAATGATTAGTTACTACATGCGTAGCTAAGACGTACGTTCAGAAGCAGCTGCCAAAGTTGCTGCATGTCTGGACAGCTGCTGAATGACTAGAAGAGGATTGTAATGGAATGAGTTAGGGCTGGAGAAGCAGCACTATGGTACAAGCAACTGCAGGCCCATATAAATGCTTTAATGTAGCATAAAAATCAGGGGAAAGACGTCAAACAACTAAGAGAAGATTTGGTTTGTTCTCAGCAGAAGACAGTAAAATCTATCCACTTTGGAAAAAGAAATGGCCTCTGTTTTTATACCTACCTAATGCAAAACAAGACAAAATGTTCAGTTGTTCAAAATGCACATGTGAAAGTAATTCAATGCCACAAACCAACTTCTAAAACACATTTAGTGTTTACAAATGCATCTGGATGTTCTGAAGTCTGTACTTTCTTTGTGTGTTTATAAAATAAAAAAGCAGTGGAAAGACCAAACTATGACTAGAACATAAATTACAGTTTTCTTTTGGTTAACTACATCTTATACTATGAATAATATGATGATCAGATCAACGTTTTAAAAGCAGCATATTAGCCACAAGTTCCTCCTGCAGGATCAGCTTCACTGTGTTTAGAATAAATAGCATCACAATTTTGTCACATTATTTTAAACTTTAACACCAACAAAGTGAGGTTGCAACATTAACTTAATTTTTACAACAAATTTTGGTTGAAAAGACAAAACAATTGGAAAAAGCAAATTAATACGTTTATCAAGAGATGAGAACATAGACTGTCAAATGTCTGTCGGTGTGGTGAATCTTGTGACATTCTTCATTCTTCATTTAGTGAAATCTACTGTAAAATAAGTCATGTCATTTCCACCACTGCACCCTGTATTCACTGGTTAACTGGTCAGCATTAACTTCACAGACTCTCTCACTGGTACATTTTCATCTTTAAATCACTTCTTGGTCTGTTGCCTTCATATATCTTCTCCTACATGTCTCTGTGTGAGTCTCCTATGAATATCCTGCAAAAAGATCTGAAGCTCTCGACCTTGACCTCTCTACATGGTTCAAACATTTGCTAAGTTCCTGAAAAAAACCAACGCAGACAAATATGTTCCTGTTTGTAGTATTTTATATCACTTTACAACCTAACTGTTTTTGTTTCGTTTTTTTAATACCATTTTCTGTCATCTGTTCTTCTCAATTGCTTTCTTTTATGATTGTCTACTGTTGTTATAACTCTTTGTTAAAACCAAGTCTAGCTTGTAAATAAGTCCCCGAGGCTCAATGGGACTAACCTGTATAAAGGCTGAATGAATTACACTTTTCTTGCAGAAGTACCGTAGATGGTTTATAGTTAAACATATTTTAAAAATTTGTCTCTATGTATAAAGGCCACATTTTCCATGATGTGAACTAGACAATTACCGTAGTTTCTGCCGTACACGTCACACCGCTCTATAAGTCGCATCGGTCCAAATATGTCAAAAGTAGAAAAATAAATATGCCACTTTGCAGTAGGAGTGGGCTATATGGCTCAAATATTATATTGTGATATTTTAGAGCATTCTGACGATAACGATAAATTTTGTGATATTAAAAAAAAATCATAGTTATTTATTTGACAAAATTAACCTAACATTTTGCTTTGCAGTTTTATATAAAATTTTAAAAACAAGGGGTAATTTTACTGAAATTACTTTATTTAGTCAAGTATTCAGTCTCCAAGTATAAAAATAAAAAATAAAAATGATCCTTCTGTTATTTAGATTTAAAAAGTCTGCACAAAATATAGATCAACAAAAACCAGCACAAAAACTAAAGTGCAGGTGCAGTTTTCCAAAATAACCAAATAAAATGAAGCTTAAAGTGTGTGTGACATGATGTTTTAACTTTGCATAAAGTGGCACAACATATATATGTTGTATCAATCAACTATTTTCTTTTTTTACAAGCAATATGATAAATCAATGAAAATTTGATTTAAAAGTGATTTTAAACTTGGCGC
>JARVGQ010000981.1:19821850-19834097 GCA_031762355.1 Hypsolebias martinsi | reverse complement strand
CATATGTTAAGATAGAAATAATATCAACTGAAAACTGTTCAATTTTAACAATTCATTTAAGGAAATTAGGTCATTTTGTCCTCTAGTAGTCTAAGCCTATAGCAGCATAACAAGCCAACCCTAACAGTATAGGATTTATCAAAAAGGAACGTCTTAAGCCCAGTCTTAAAACTGGACAATGTGTCAGTCTCACAGACCTTCCTCCCATTCTGCTTTAGGAAACTCTAGGGACCACAAGTAAATCTGCAGTCTGAGAAAAAGCACTCTGTTAGGAAAATATGGAACATTTAAGTCTGTAATATAAGATGGAGCTAGGTTATTGAGAGCTTTATAGGTTAGAAGTAAGATTTTGAATTCAATTCTGGACTTGACAGGGAGTCAGTGGAGAGAAACTAAAACTGGAGAGATATGATCTCTCCCAGTAACTCCAGTTAAGAATTTGGCAGCAGTATTTTGGATTAAATGAAGACATTTTAAATAAGTATTTGGACACCCAGATAAACCACTGCAATAGTCCAGTCTAGATGTGACAAATGCATGAACCAGTTTTTCTGCATCATTTTTAGATTATGTTTCTAATTTTAGCAATATTACGCAGGTGGAAGAAGGCGGTTCTAGTAATGTGTTTAACGTGGGAGATAAAAGAAATGTCCCGATCAAAAATTATACCAAGATTTTTAACATTAGAACTGGAGGCCAGATTAATGCCATCCAAAGAGGGCGAAAGACTGAAAAATGTATTCCTAAAATGCTTAGGTCCAAAAAATAAAACCTCAGTCTTGTCTGTGTTCAAAAACAGAAAATTTAGGGTCATCCAGGTTTTTATATCTTTAAGACATGCTTGTAGTCCAAGTAGCTGATTGGATTCACTGGGTTTCATGGACAAATATAACTGTGTATCATCAGCATAAGAATGAAAATGGATCACATTATGTTTTTACCTAATGGAAGGATATATACCGTATTTTCCGTAATAATGTTCTGCAGGACTTTTTGGAGTGGTGCCAATCATCTTTCCTGCATATTAATGCATCAAAAACTAAATTGATGAGCATAGACTTTAGGAAGTCTTCTGTCCCTCTCCCTCCTGTTACCGTTAATGGTCAGATAGTGGAAGAGGTGCAAGAATACAAGTACCTGGGCATATTGATGGACAAAAAATTGACCTTTGAGTCCCAGTCAGATGCATTCTGTCGTAAGGCCCACCAGAGGACGCATTTTTCCTCAGGAAGTTAAGGAGCTTAAATGTTGACTGCACTTTTATGAAAATGTTTCACAGCTGTTTTATTGAATCTGTCCTCACTTTTTTGTTTCTTTGCTGGATTGGGTTGTTGAACTTGAAAAACCGTAATCGTCTACAGGGTGTTATTAAAGAATGCGGGAAAATAATAGGGATTCAAATGAACGACATCATGGATCTATTTAAGTCTAGATCTATAGCCAAAGCTAAAAAAATCTTGGCAGATCCCACTCATCCTCTACACGCTCAGTTCAATCTTCTGCCTTCTGGCAGAAGATATGGCCTACCTAGGTGCAGAACAAACAGATTAAAAAACTCCTTCGTCCCCTCAGTTATTAGATTTTTAAACAAAAACTAGGATTAAAGACTTGTCTCCCTTTTATGTTTTTTTTTTTTAATCTGGGAATCTTAACATTATGATCTTAAGGATGAACAGATTGCTTTTATTATGCTGTACCTTTCAGTAACGCTTAATCTTGTTTATTTTATAGTTTGTATGAATGTGCTGGCTGTCACATCATCACTACCTGCTGTAGATGAATTGTCTCCTTGGGGACCTAATAAAGTTGAACTTGAACTTGAACAACAACAACAACACCTGAAGACCACCAGAGGTCAGCTGCACCTTCTTTTGGGATGTTCAGGGGAGATGTTTTGTCCACACTGATGGTTTTCTGCTCCTGCTGCAGAGACACAGTCCTGTTCTGGATCTTAACTTCTGGTTCAGCTGGTCCGTTGAGCTGGTCCAGCACAGCCTGGACGATGGGGACCATCATGGCCGTGGTGGCGGTGTTGCTGATCCACATGGACAGGAAGGCTGTCACTCCCATGAAGCCCAGCATCAGTCTGGAAGAAGGAAAACTGTTTCTACCAACTGTTTACTACATTTGAAAAGCTTTATGTTCCAGCCAGAGTCCAGCCCACAGAACCCCACATGGACCTGAAGGTGGTTAATTTGCTTTATTTAACCCAACTCTGAGTTTCAGTCCAGCATTTTAAATGTTTTACATAATGACTGTCTTAACAGACTGGACCTTGACTGACAGTACCATGGTGAGATAAAACAGACAGGAGCACAGGATGGTTCTGATGAAGGTTCATCCTTTAATGTTCGAGGGACAAGAAGTTGTTCAACATCAACCAGGATTTTTATCTCTTGAAAAAAAAAAAACTTCTGGATCAGGTGACTCACAGGGCGGGCTGGACTCCGACCAGCAGCAGAACTCTGAGCGCAATACGTTTGTGGAGATTCCAATGTTCCACGGCCACAGCCACCATCAGCCCCCCCACAAACAGCATGTTGGTGTCCTTCAGGTACTGCATGCACACCTGAGTAATAATTCACATCACAACACCCCGCAGGTGAAGCAGGAAACACACAAATCCAAGGTGGACATTTTAACACCAGACGTCATTTAGAAGTACTTTTCAAGGAGAAACCGGACCAGTGTTTTGGAAAGACGGTTTCTAGTGACTCTGATTGGTCCAAAACTACACTTAATACTGCAGACTTGAGTCCAAATGGCAATTAGTTGCCTGAAGTTGCTTAGAGGGAAATGACTGGAGTTGAACTGAAGGTATAAATATTTTTTAACAAGTGTCTGACAAGTTCTCAAGTAAAGGCACAATAAATCTGAATATCGTCTACATACACGAGTTGTAAAACCTGCTGCTAAAGTCGACAATAATGTGACGTTGGAGAACTGGTCCTAAAACAGAACCCTGAGGTACTCCACTGGACAGGTCAGTCTGTGTGTGGCCAGTCTTACATTTTTGGACTCCATGATGCCGAGCGCCGGGAACAGGATGGTCGGCAGCAGCGCCGTCACCGCCAGCGGCAAAACTTCGGTGCACCAGTACACCGCCATGAGGGCGATGACGTAAGCACAGGCTGCCTCCTACAGACAGGAAAAACAAAACTTCATGTTTGGAAAAGGAATTTGGTGTTTCATGGTTATCCAAGCTCATCAGGTGCCAGCTAATCAAACCAACCATCAGTGTTGTAAAAAGGAGTCAACACTAAGAGATTTAAACTTTTTAACTCTAAGGATTGACATGTCCAATATCTCCATCATCCACCATTAGATATCCAAACAGATTTAATTTACACTCAGAACAAGACTGACCTCATTAAGGTTCACAAACGACTGTGGACTCGTTGTTTATTCCTTTACCTGGAACATTACAAACAGTTTTACAGCCTTTAGACCAGTTCAGACCAGTTCAGACCAGTTCAGAGAGGCTGATGTGCTTCAGGTGGAACCCTGTAGTTCTGACAGAAGTAACGCAGAACAATGTGGTGAACTGATCCGGCAACACTCCGAGGCAGCAGAGAGGCCCGTGGAGCCGCTGACTGAGTCCAAAAGAAACTTTCTGTGTTTGTTTTAACCTCATTTCACAGGAAGACACGTGCACCGAGTCCCAGATCCACCTGCTGCGGCAGCAAGGACTCGTTTCTGGGAAAAGTTGCCAAAGTTTTTCAAGAAACAAACTCTGTGCTCACGTGGAAACATCAGACAGTTTTACAGCTGAACTGTTTCTCCTGAGAAGTTCTGTCGATGAGTTGACATTCATGAAGTTCTGAAGGTCATCAGACGGCTCCACGTCACAGATCCCCGGGTTTCATGAAACAAACAGACCTGAACGGTCATCGTGGCTCTAACTTTCAGCTTTGGGTTTGAAGTTTTCCTGACAGAAGAACCGGACCATGTTGGATTGAAATCAGGACTTTCCAGCCAGCAGTCAAAGGTCCACTTTGGTCGAGCGACAACCATCATAATTATTTATGTTTCTCTGGCTTCACTGGGCCTGAAAATGTTTAGATTCTGTTAATGTTCAAATTGTTTTCCAGTTCATTCAGCTGGTTCTGTAAGAATGGAAAAAGATCTCCCCGTTCTTTGGACTGCCTCGTTGTTCGTTCACTGGTGTAGGAAGAAGAAAACGGTGAAGGACAAACGTTTATGGTTTAAAAAGTGTTTTTAAAAACTGCAATGACGAAATAATTTCACACCATCACAGAGGTAAAATAATAACGTTACGGCAGTTGATCCGGTCATCATTTGGACGTTCTCTGAATTGTTCGTGACCTGGTCAGCAGTTTGCATCCTGTTTGTCAATCAGTGACAGGAAGTTGTGAATAAAAGTTTGTGTTGAACAAACACTCGGAGCTGCTGCTGCTGGAGTTACTGATCAATGAAAACCTTCAGCACGTTGTCCCGGAGCCACTTTAAACACAAACACCCAGAGCTCCGAACAAACAAGAGGCTGTGAAACAGTTTGATCAAGTTGAGTTCCCAGGTCAGTGATCATTAACTGGTTAGTTCACACTGGTCATTCATTTAACCACAGACTGTTTCATTTGAGTTGTTGTCTTATTTAAACTAAGTGGTGCTGAGTTAAACTGGTTGACGTCAACTTGCTGATCTTACCTGTCAGAGATGACTAGTTATTACGTTCCAACTAGTCTCAATTAATAAAGAGGTTAAGGATCCCAGTGAATCCTCTGAGCTGCTGCTTCAGCTGCTAATTACAAACCAGACTGATTTGTTAAACAGCTGATCAGTCCGCTGCTTAATCTGACTAGTTATTGTACTGGTTAGTGTTGAAGTACAGGTAAATCCAACTGGTTAATCTAACTGATTAATTTAAGAACTGAATATACTAACTGGTTAGAACAATTTGTTAATCTAACAACTAGTTAAACTAACAAGTTGATTTGACAAATGGTTAATCTAAACACTTGTTAATTAAACTGATTAATCTTACAATTGGTTAATCTAACAACTAGTTATGCTGACAGATTAATCTGACAACAGGTTAATCTAACAAATGAGACTCACAATTGGTTAATCTAACTGGCTAATCTAAAAATTGGTCAATCTAACTGGTTAGTCTAACAACTAGTTAATCTATCAGGTTAATCTGACAACTGGTTAATTTCAATATTGGTTCATCTAATTGGGTAATCTAAAAGTGGTTAGTCTAACAACTGGTTAATCTAAACACTCGTTAATTAAACTGATTGTTCTAACAACAGGTAGACTAACGACTGGTTAATCTAACAACTAGTTAATCTAACAGGTTAATCTGGCAATTGGTTAATCTCAATGTTGGGAAATCTAAATGATTGAGCAAACAACAAGTTAATCTAAAAAATCAGACTAACAACTGGTTAATCTAACTGGTTTGTTTAACAACTAGTTAATCTAACAGATTAATCGGACAACTGGTTAATATCATCTATCCATACATCCATTATGTTTAACCCGCTTCTTCCATTTTGGGTCACAGGGGTCACGGTGCCCATGTCCATCAATCGCTGTGCGAGGGGCGGGGGACACCCTGGACGGGTCTCCAGTCCATCACAGGGACACACAGAGACAAACGAGACAAACCACCATCACTCTCTTACTCACACCTAGTTACTATCAATATTGGTTAATTTACTGGTTAATCTAACAGCTAGTTAATCTACTTTGTAACAAGTTAATTTGACAGTTGGTTAAAATATGTTGTTAGTCCAACAACTGGTTAATCTAACAGGCTAGTCTGACTACAGGTTAATCTAAACACTTGTTAATTAAATGATTAATCTAACAACAAGGTAATTAACAGGTTAGACTAACAACTGGTTACTCTAACAACTAGTTAATCTAACAGGTTAATCTAACAATCCGTTCATCTCAATGTTGGGAAATCTAATTAACAACAGGTTAATCTAACGAGTTTGACTAACAACTGGTTAATCTAACTGGATAATCTAACAACTGGTTAATCTCAGTGTTGTTTAATCTAACAGATTAACAACTGTGAATAACCACTGTGAAATATCACATCATGTTGCTGCTGATCTGTTTCATGTTGCTGCTGATCTGCTCATGTTGCTGATCTGTTTCATGTTGCTGTGTTCATCTGCTCATACGGACTCATGTTCGTGCTGCTGTTTGGAGTAATGCTATTCTATGATCTTAGTGCTTAGTGTATTTTAGTTGGTGTTTTTCTTAGTTCACATCTTAAATCTTAGTAATGTTTTCTTTTGCATTTTATTGTTGGATGTAACTGGGAGCCTGTGTACATAATTTCGTTTCATCACATGTACCACATGTGGTGGGAATGACAATAAAGACTCTCTGACTCTGACTGACTCTGAAATAAATTGAAACTGATAAAAGTAATGAAAAGAAAAAAAAGCAACTGAATAATAATAAAAACTCTGACATTGCTTTTGAATTTTTGTTTAACAAAATAAAATGAAACAAAACTGACTGTAACTAAAAGAATGGTGCCCTTAACTTGTTTTATTTCACACTATTTTGAGTCAGTAGTTTTGGTACGTGTGCACCTGTTCTCAGGTGTTTTGGTCCACTTCTCTTGCTCAAACTGCTCCAGCTGTGTTAGGTTTGAAGGGTTCCTGCTCCAGACTGCACGTTTCAGCTCCAGATGTTCAAGATCTAGATCAGGGCTTCAGAATACTTCATTTCAGAATAGTCTGTTATGTTCTGAGCTGTTAGTCTATTTAGCTGTTAGTTTTGGGTCATTATCCTGCTGGAGGACTCATCACCCAGAAAGTTATGACTCTGGGCAGCACATTTCAGTCCAGAATGTCTTGATGGTCTTGACATTTCATTGTACCCTGCACAGATTCAAGCCACCATATTCCAGATGTTGCAAAGCTGCCCCTCAACTGAGCCTCCTCGATGTTTCAGTGTAGGTCTTGTGCTCGTTTGTCTGCAAGTTTCATTTCTGGGCCACTGAACATGAAGCTGATGGGACTTGTTGCCAAAATACTCCAGTTTTGTCTCATCTGTTCAAAAGACAGATTCTTCTAGAAGCATTATGGCTTGTCAGTATACATTTGGACAAATTACAATTTATTTATTTATTTTAGCTTTATTGCCTCCTAGATTGTTTTCCATTAAACAGTGATCGATGGGGCAATCTCCCACTAATGTATCTTGACCTCTAATCTCGTTGATTGCCATCCAAAATATCAGTCAGTTTGTCATCAATTTCACTGTTGCAGCCATGTCTGCAGTCCCGTGGACCTAAACCTCTGAATAACCTGTGCAGCTGTAGTCATGTAAACATCAGGCTGCTTAGAGATGTTTTTACAGGCTTTACCTTTAACAAGCTTATCAATAATTTTCTATCTGAGCTCCCGAGACGACTCTGTTCTTAGTTTTCTGTGGTCCATGGTCAGTGTGAGACACACCATGACACCAAACAGCACAGTGACTACTTTTCACCCTTTAAATATGCAGAAGGATCTAAAAAAGTGAAGACATCTGTGATGAGCACTCCAAGTTGAAACAGTTTCTATCAAATGGTCTTCAGTTTTTTAGGGGTATCCTTTATGTCGTTTCAGTTACTCTGTTCAACCAGCACTGAAATACAATGACTGACATTCATTAGCTGATTTTTTTTTTTAAGTTTTTTTTTTCTACTTGTGTCAGTTTGAAGTTATTTCAGTGACCATTTTTGATTCTCCTTTCCAACAAATTAACTAATGAACCTCACTAATGTAACATTTTAGCCTAAAGGGGAAGCTGACGGCAATGGTGCACCAAAAGGAAACGAGACAACGAACATTTAATGTTGGGGCAATGATCCACAAAGCTTCTCATTGTACTCTTAGGACATCCATTATGAGGAAAACAAGCTCAAAAGCAGTTTGTTCATTTTTGGATGTTTGTTTAGTGTTGAACTGTGGCTTTACAGCATATTGTCAAACTATGCAGCACTCATGTTATAAAGTGAGCATGTTTGCCTTTTCTTTATTGACAAAAGTGTATACAATTACCTCTCATTCAATCTTACCCCCACTCGCACCTTCCTGCCACCTTCTGATTTCAGAATCCACTTGCAGTCAATATTTGCTCAGGGACTTTTTAATAAGTCACTGATCAAATGCACACCGACACACACAGACACACACACACAAAAAATGCTGCTGCCGCTCTTCACACAGCTCTGTTTGCTAAAGGCTGTGTCCTATCAACACACAAACACACGAGCTCATCCATGCTGCTGCCATTTCAGACCAGCGGTTGCTAAGACAACCGCCGTGCACCGCCTTGCTTTATAATCGAAGCCATCGGAGCTTCTGCATTTATTTCCCTCACAACCAAAGCCACTGATCTACAATTAGTTCCTGTCACACAATTGTACTTTTGTGTGTCAGAGTGACCAGGGTAAAATGTTTGTGTGCACTGCAGAAGCACGGTGTGTGTGTGTGTTTGAAAATAGGCTGCACGCTTTGTGCAAGCAAAGTGCAGAAAAGAGAATTACGCATTAGCACCTCTTAAGCTGCACTCTCGGAGGCTCCTGAGAGCTGCCAATCAATCATCACTTAATAAAAACCCTGAAAGGTCACCAAGAATTGAGAAGGTCAGAGCAGCATGTATCTGCAATCTGTTGACCACAGTGTCTAATGACAGGTATGGCACAGGGATTTCTGCGAAGGATGCTATGGTGAGAAGGATTTGTGAACGAGCATCACTACAACTTAATCTTTGAACTTGATTTTTGACACACTGTTTCAACAGGTGAGAAGCAAATGAAACGAGAAGGAAAACTAGAAAAAACCCAAAGCTCTGCTGACTCACCATCGAGGGCAGAAGGACCCGAATTCTTATTCTCCTCTGCAAGCATGACTTCCTCTAGAAAACAAATAATATGATTACAGTCTATATGAGCAGCTCATCTTTGCTCATACGGAAGGAGATAAATCACAAGTGGGTATAAAAATGTCTTGAACTTGGTTTATGTTTTATGTGTAGGAGAGATAAATCTGTGGGACTACAGCCACCTGCTCTGTCGATCCAGGCGCGGTAGCCATTGAGCTCTCTTTCAATCTGCTGCTGACGTCTCAGTTTCATGAAGGCTCTGCGGTTTTCAACCCTCTCCCTCTCTTTGGCAAACTCCCTGCGAAAACCATCCGAAATACATCATTAGTTATTTACTTGTGGGTACAAGGGGTTTATTACCACTGAAAATAATATAGCCTCTAGAAGACATGTCATAGTGCTCCCTCTCACTACATACCCATCTGTAGAAGGGTTACATGCTCAAAAAAATGTGTATTTAGATCCATTATAAAGAAAACATGCACAACTTCTAAACTGTAAATCTGTTTTTTGTATTCAAAATTTTCACCTTCATATGTCTGACTAATGCACAACAGTGATGTGAAGATGGTGAAGCAAACAAACATAATTATTGTTCTATTTCATAAACTACAGTTTTAAATCCTTCCTGACATTTGGGGCCTAAAATTTAAAGTGAATTACCCAGAGAGGACTCCCAGCACCAGGTTCAGGACGAAGAAGGAGCCGATAATGATGAGAGGGATGAAGTAGAGCCAGTTCCAGGTGGGGCCCAAGGCATCGTTGGTCTGAAGCATCCAAAACCAACACAGAGAAAACATAAATGCAGGAGTGGGGACATTAGTTTGATATTCAGATTTTAGTGAACAAAGAGAAGCTCATGAAGGAGTCGTGGTATTCTGATGTATTTAGATCTAGGCCTACGATGACGATTATTATGTGATAAGGGTAAATTCTTGAGTGAAACTGGCTCCACAGCTGCATCACATTTCAACTGATCTATCATGAACAGAAGTGAAAATATAGCATGTATATTTTTTCACATTTTACTTCTTATATTTTAATAGCTCAATAGTTTTGTGTTAATACGGTGAATTCTAAATTCATAGCTTAAAAAAAAAAATCAAGTTACTGAGTGAATGCTGATGTATTTATGTTTATAGTACATACATTCTATGTTCTCCATTCCCTCTGACACATACCTGTACTAATAAAGCTAGAGCAGAATGGCCTCCCTGTTGGCTACTCCTGAGCAGAAAGTGTCATTATTATGAGCTTCAAGCACAAAATGTCTATGGTTTCACAAAATGTCTATGTTTTCCATGCTGTGCTTTTGTATTTTGACACATCTACGTCACAGAAACGCATCTCAAGTAAAATTTGAATATTTCTTTTAACCACACTAACAATTTGATGGGAAAACACCCCATTATCAATACAAGAACTTGGGAAAATAATCACTAGAATATGGGATTTAAATAAATGTGGCAATGAATAAGCCAATCCACAGCTGAAGTTACGTATCTATTTGTGGCCTTTTGATGGAGCAAAAGTCCTAAGATAGTAAATATGTAGAGACTTCAGCATTTTCTGTTTCACATCACCTTTTTGCAGCTCCTAAGTGGCTTGTCTCTCTAATTAGCCACCCGCTGTACGAAGGACTAAAATGGCCAGAGGACGGCACCAAGACATTGTCTACTACATGGTATTCAGTGAGTGGCCAGAGTCCCTAGTGCTATTGAAGATAATGTATTAAGAATTAATCCTGTTTTACTTATGCTCCACACAGATGAGAATCTGTTCCTTATATCCTCCAAGTTTGGAAGCTACCTCCATCCTCCATCCTTGGACTCCTTATTCTAAAACCAGGCCTTTTCAAATGTATTCAACTTCCTGGTCTGACCTGTCACTCTCAAACACCAAGCTGTGAAGCTCACCTGCCATACTCACCTTCCTGGAACCTGGAATCTTACCCTCCTCTCCAGACCTGAAACACCTACAACCTGAATAAGCCTCCTCTGTTCACACAAAATCTTCCAGAAGAATCTCTGCTTAAGAAAATACTGACCATCTTTATTTTACATCCGCAGATACCGGTACTTACCCATTTCCTCCTGAGTCCAGCCCCTGTAAATATCGTAAATATTGTAAATACATTTATTATTTCTTACCTTCAGTCAAGTCTTTCTGTGTTTCTATTAACTACACTCTGGGAAAATGAACAAAACAAATGTATGAAAAATACCTTTAACTACAAACGCAGCGTTGACGTGCTCTGTTTTTGTTGTCAAGAGAAAACATAATTCAAGCCTACTTTGATTCTACTTAAAGATGTACAGAACTGATAAAAAGACAACATATCAAACCATTGAATATAACGGTTTCAACGGTCTTCAGTGTGAAATACCACGTCATAAAAAAGACGCATGGTCAAAGTTTATGATAACGCATTAACCCATTAATTTTCTTGGTCTCAGCTGTTTAGTTGAAATGCAATGTGAGTTAAGATTTTTTTTTCCTTGAATTTAACTAGACATTTTTGTGAGACAATTTTACTTGAGTTTCAATGCTGAGATTGTTTTAACAACTTTCCACTGCAGGTAAGATACTGACTACACATAACAATTCCAGAGAAACCCACTTCAAAACTCATGAACTTATTTTTAATCTCTGTGGGTGGCAATCCATTCATTATACATGTTATTCTTTGAAAGAATTAAAATCTTCTGCTGCCTTTTAATGCAGCGATTTAGACTAAAATATTCTTATCACATCAGCTAAAGTTGAGACTTTGATAGCTGAAACATTATTTACGTTAAATCTTGGTACTTTGGTGCACTTATGAATCCAAGCAGAGTCTAAATTGTTAGAAAACACAACTACTCATCAAAAACCAGAGCAATCCTGTGAGTGACAGACATGTGTTCTTACATTGTAGAGTACAGTGGTCCATCCCTCCATAGTGATGCACTGGAAGACAGTGAGAACAGCAAACAGGATGTTGTCGAACTGGGTGATGCCGTCGTTCGGTCCAATCCATCTATCGTTGCAATCGTATTTCGCCGGACACTGACGCACGCCACACGGGAACTCAAACTCAATCGAGTCCATCGTCTCGTTTTCTGAACAGAAACGTACAGAATCTTAGATTTACTTTTCCAGCAATTATTTTACACCATCTATGAAATATAAGACTGGCTGATAACTTTCCCACAGATGCAAAAATAAATAAATAAATCTCATCCACTAATTAATAGCCACAGGAAATGCATTTTAAAGCGGGCTGGGTATCCACAGAGCTGTGATGTCAGAACATCCTTTGACAGAAAATACTTGATTTGATTTGTATTTTCTAAATGT
Source organism: Hypsolebias martinsi (assembly GCA_031762355.1). Taxonomy (NCBI): domain Eukaryota; kingdom Metazoa; phylum Chordata; class Actinopteri; order Cyprinodontiformes; family Rivulidae; genus Hypsolebias; species Hypsolebias martinsi. Next base: position 19,821,893 of record JARVGQ010000981.1, on the reverse strand, counting down.
CCTTTCAGCTCAAGTGAAACTGGGGGGGGGGGGGGGCAGCTTG
>JARVGQ010000981.1:19710550-19726326 GCA_031762355.1 Hypsolebias martinsi | reverse complement strand
CAGCTAGAAAAGAAAGACAGTTGTTGCTGAAACAGCAGGAGGAAATTGAACGGATGAGAAACTCAACACTCAGACTGAAAGAGCGTCTCAAATGTGCTGGGGGACAAACTCCACCTGTAAATACCAGTTATCCTCCACAAATGGTCCTGCATGATTTGTAATTTAAAATTTGGGCACAAAGCTAAAGAGGGAAAATAAATACTTTATAAATCATTATTCTCTGTGTTTTCTTGTTTTGTCTTTAGGAGACTCCTGTGTCAGAACTGACAGGGTCTGAACCTGCCTCCCCTAACAACTTGAGGCTTGAAGCTGAAATGCGCAGCCCTTCTCCCTCGCTCTCCATCTCTGGAAGTGAAACCAGCAGCATTATGCAGAAGCTTAAGAAAATGCGCTCTCACATGGATGAAAAGTAAAGATTTTTATTTACCTTGTAAAATAGTTGGTTGTGTTTCTGACAGGTTTCTGAATGAGTTGTAGGTTATAGTCTTAATTTATCATTTATCCATATTCTATTTCATTTGATCATAGTTTCAGTACTTTCCATTTCATGTGTGCTTGTGCTCCAGTTTGTCAAGACAGTTTGTCTTTTTTATATATATATATATACATAAACTTAGAAACATATTTGTATCACAGGAATCTTTTCAGATTTCGTAAAAGTCTTTGCTCTTTTTTGCATCCTCAGTGTAGAATGTAGTCATGTAGCTGTATCGTCAGAGGTACAGCACAGGTTGAACAACTGGGAGATAAAGTGAGATGGTTTGGACGAGTCCAGAGGAGGTATAGTGGGTATACTGGTAGAAGGATGTTAGAAATGCAGCTGCCAGGAAAATGACAAAGAGGAGATATATGGATGCAGTTAGAGAGGACTTGGAGGTAGATGGAGGAGGATGACTTACTGTAGCGACCCCGGAGAGGGAAAAGCTGAAAGAAGAAGAAATGTGTAGAACTATAGTCATAAAATATATTAGCCCAGTTGGCTGTGTTTTAAATTTAAAGCCTTTGTCATCATATCGACAGTATCAGAGTAAAATGAAGCACTTTGAGAGTGTCGGTTTTTTCTTGCTTATTTAATTGAGAAATTGATGATATGTTGTAGCGTGCATCAGTCAACAGCTGCACTTAGTTTATCACTTGAGATGGTGAATAATATAATAATAAAGCTTGATTATTTGTGTTCCTAAATACTTAACTTTCAGTTTGGATTCACCTCTAGTGCATCATTTTAAATGTTTGCTTTGAGTTGACACAATTTGTTCAGTAGCAACAAACACATGCAAGTTCCTGTGTTGCATATAATTAAAATAATAATAATAAAAACACTATTTAAAAAAATAATTCATTTACATTTTTAACTGGACAAAGAACATTAACTAAGGCAGCTTTAAAACCCAGCCACCACCATCTAGCATTCTTTGGGTGAAGTTTCGTGGGCGACCCAGTAAATGCTCATGACTCTTGACACTTTTGTGCTCATGGCATATACAGTAGAAGAAAAAAAAACTTAAGGTTGTAGCACATTTTATTGGTCTGATTACAATCAGTATTGTAGATAGGTTAAATGTTTACTAAAGAACTTGTATAATCGTTTATTTATATTGGAAAAAGTCACAATTTCTAAACGGCAGCTTGTTTAGACTTTTCTAAATCAGCGTGAAACCTTGGTTGGGTGTGGGGGGGTGGGGAAGCCACATTTTCTCATATCACTTTTTTTCTCTCCCTCTTTCTATGTCTTTTCCCTCTGTCTCTTGTGTTTTTTTTACACTACGTTGGTGTGTGTGCCTGTGTGCGCGCACATGCGTTATTTGTCCACCCCCATGATTGTGTGGCTCTGTTGACGTTATCCGTTGCGTGCTTTTGTGTTGTAGACACTGTTCCCCTGTCCACTACTTCTTCTCTGTGTTCACGGCCCACCACTGGGCCTCCCTCAGTGTCTGTCTTCCCAACCTTCACCCTAAATTCCAGCTCTTTATCTACAACCAGTTGGTCAGGTACCGTACAGTTCTCTCTATTTCTCCACCTAAGCCCTGCTTTCCCCCACCCCATGGAACATGCTTGTTTTTATGCACTGGCACTGGGATATTGTGGGCGTGGACTGGTGTTTGATGCCTGATTGAATGCACGTTTCTGGTGGGATATTTATGTTAATGTTGATTGAAAGCTGAAAAGGTGCTCAAGAAAAGCTGTTAAATTGAAATAAGTAATTATTTATTTTTTATTAATTATATTTATACTAATTTGGAATATCTGTGTCGTCAGTGAGTTATAAAATATCTTTGAAGTTGGAAATAAACGTCATATTTTGTAATATTCAAAGGTTATGTTTATTTAGGAAGGGCCTTCCTGGTTTTATAAAAAGTCTCAGACTCAGAGCTGGGATTTCACAAAAGTTTGTTTATTTGCAACTATTTTTGTATTTATATTTACTCTTTTGGAATAAATTATAAAAACAGTTTTCAAATAACTTGCTATTTACTGGTATGTTGTAGCTGTTCTGCTTGGATCATTATTCTTATAAAACATTTTAAAGTGAAAAATAATAAAAAAAAAAAAAAAAACCTGTATGCACTTTGGAATGGAAGTAAATGATTCTGCAGAGAATAGACCAAAGCTAAAGTGTCATCTCTTTAATGAAGACTGTAAATCGTATGTAGCTCCATTATTATGTAACTGTTACATAAGTTAGGATAACAAGTACTGATGGTCATTGGGCTGTAATAGAGTTTGGGAAGATGCTGAAGGAACTACACAGTGTCATTCTTTAGTGTCCAAGTTGTCGTCAGTACGCATTAGACCATAGAAAGGCCTCTAAATTAGATCAAGGCTGAATGATTCTGTTATAAAGCACCTACAGCTGTGTGACATACTAATTAAAAACAGCTTTACCTTATTCTCTTGACTTTTTACAAACATCTACTGAAATATGCTAAATGTAAAATGAAGAAACAAATTGAAGAAAGGGACACTATTTATTTATTTATTTATTTTATTTGGCTTTGCAAGATAATCTCATTGTAAGGAAATGCAAAAGTTGAAAAACAATCAAATCTATGGTAGTACAGTTATTGTTTATTTTATTGTTATTCCTAAATAAAACTGAGGTGTGTGTGTGAGTGCATTTATGTCTGTGTTCAACACTCAACCCTGGGCTTGAGTTTGAAGCATGATTCTGGCATCTTCTCTCTTTTCCTCTTCCTTTTTTGAGTAACGTTTCATCACTTTTTTTTTTCTTTATGGGAATTTGTACGACTGTTTGGATAACTATTTTAGGCCTGTCTTTGATGTGTGTTTGACAAAGATTGAGTTAAGTTTACAGTAATAACTGAATACCATGGTGATTTGGGTTTTCTCTCTTCTACAAGTCCTCTATAACATCATATGCTTATATATTTGTCTTGCCTCTTCTTTTTCCCTCATTCCTGTTTTTTTTTATTACTACATCTGTTCTTTGTTGTATTTTCATGTTCATGTCCATTTTTCCCACTCTTCATCTCCTTTCTTAATCTATTTATTCACTTCCGCTTCATTTTTCTGTTCTTTTGCCTTTTGTTTTTACCATCCAACTCTGCAGGTTTCTTACGAAGCGTGAGCAACAGCTCATACAAAGACGTCATCATGCTGAAGAGCTGCTACAGTGGAAACAACGGCTGGACCAGGAGGAGGCAGAGGTCCGTAGGATGGAGAAAGAAGCCTTGGCTGTGTGGGAACAAAAGAGAGCTCGAGATGAGCATCAAGAAACGTCTGAGAGTCAAGGGAGGGAGATCTCTGAAGTTGGCTCACACACAAGTCAACACCCGAGCTTTGAGGCCTATTCTGACAGTGAGAAAGGTGAGGCTCTGGGGTTTTGATATAAAAGTTTATTCCAAGCTGCTCCCATCTTAAACTAGGAGGGGGAAAATCAAATGAAGCTTAACGTTAGGTCTGTACAATGTTGGAACAAAACAAGTTATTTATAACAAAGTCTGGATATTGGTTAGTACCATATGTGAAAGCAAGAATTTTGGGGGATACAGTGTTTTCAGTCAACTGCACAGTTCCTTTCAGTACAGGTACACAGCCCATGGTTTGAAATAATGTTGATGTAAATATTCATCCATCCATTATCTTTACCCGCACTCCTTCTCACACCTAGGGTCAATTTAGAGTTACCAATCAGCCTAACATGAATGTTTTTGGTCTGTGGGAGGAAACTGGAGTACCTGGAGAAAACCCACGCATTCACAGAGAGAACATGCAAACTCTGCACAGAAAGGTCCTGGGCCGAGATTTGAACCGGCAACCTGCTTGCTGAGAGGCAGCAGTTCCACCAACTGAGCCACCTGCTATAAATATTTAAAAATAAAAATGTGAATTTGTATATTTTTCAGATCATGTAAGTGAGGGCAGCAGTTCCTCGGTGACGTCCAAGTCTACCATCCACACAGAGGGACCAGGTTCTGAGCATGTGGAAAGTCCTTCAGCCAAACCTGATTCAGTTTCTGAAACGCCTTTGTCCCCAGTCCAGAGCAGTCCTGCTAACTACACCCAGGACTTCTCCTCAGAGTCACAGCCACCCAGCAGTAAGGTATGACAAATAATACAAATAGTTCCCCTTGTTGTGTTTTTATGTTGTTAAACTTCAGAGTTTGAAAGTCACCGCTGTTCATTTTAAACTTGTTTTTAGTTGCTTGATTTCTGACCTTGTAGAGAAGTTTCTTTTGCAGACAAGAATGCTCATTTAAATGGCTTCATATTCTTTTCATGTTTTGTGTTTGTTGTAAAAACAACCATAGGCGTTTTGAAGACTTATTACTTACCTGTGCACATAAATAATTAATGGATACATTGCTTTGATCTCTCTGTCTATGATGCAATTTCCTGTAGTTAAACGTCTCTGTATTTCCATCCTTCCTCTCTGTGTCTGTTCTTTCAAGCCTTCTCTCCTCAAAGCCGGCCACAGCCCTGCTGCTTCTCCCGCTGAAGGCAGCAATAAAACAAAGATGCAACTTCATTCTCCCTCCCGGACTCAAAGTGAAGTTATCACTCAGCCTCTTGACTCCCCCACAGCCGCCCAGTCTGGTGAGTTACTTCTGAGAAACATGCACACATTTTTGCAGAGCAAAACTGTTACGTATAGTAGGACAATGGCTAAAATTAGCCATTGTACTAACTCCAGGGCATTTATACTCTATTGGAATTGATTGTTGTGCACACATGAAATAAAATAAATGGAATTTGACAAGATGTGAGAGGTTAAAAAAAAAGAAGAGGACATAATGCAGCTGTATTGTTGGCACTGTTTGGTGGGGTTTGATATGTTGCTGCCAGCAGTACATTATGCAAGCACTTTACTGATACATAATGTGCTTAGCTGTGTGATAGAAGAGACAAAAACTGCAATATACATAGTTATCATACTACTGACGTTTTGTTGGCTTAGTGTTGTATTTGTATGTTTTATTCATTTTCATACCACAGTATAAACCGATTAACTTGTTAATTCTCTCTGTTCATTGTGTCACACTCCTGGTAAAGAAAATGTACAGTAATACCCTAAAAAATGTTCTTGAGTTCGAGTGGGCTAAGTGTGGGATTATCTGTTTCTACACATTGATCAGGCACCAATTCCACATTCTAGCTGTAGGTTATCATTTTTATTTTCCGACAGAAAACATCTCAGACCAGAGTAACATCGAAAGTCGGATCAAGGCACTTAAGGAGGAGCTAAGAAAACGAAAGCTTATGGCCTACCAGCTGAAAAAAGAGCAGAAGAAGCGTCACAAGGAGCGGCTGAAAGCACAGGAGGCGAGCCTGTTAAAGCAACTTCAGGTAAATGTTCAACAGCTCTAAAGGTTGTTTGAACATGCAATAAAACTTTTTTTTTCTTATTTGTTTGTGTATTGTTTATCCAGAATCTCATAATTATATATTTTATATTTTAACTTTTTGCCTGCTGTTTTATTTTTAGAACTGTAACAACTTCATTGAGAAAACAAAGGCTGAACTGAATAAAGAGTTGGACTCAGTCTCTGATACCAGTTTGCAGATCAATGTTTCCAACTCTGTTTTGGAGCAGTCATCTATCAAGCCTCCTCCACACAGGTACAGAAAACAGCTATGATCACAATACAGTACTTTGTATCGTCCCAGTTAATGTCTGAAATTATTTACACAAGTTTAGAATGTTAGGTGGTCTGTTCAAAATTACTTTTTTTTTTAGGTCTGAAACCAGAAACGGTTCTGACTCTGACAGGATACTAATTGATGCATCGTTCAATCACAGTGAGTGGATTTATTAACTTTTACAGTACATCACATACATTATTTATTTGGACATCACTGTCACAAATATGCCCTAATAATTATGCACCTCTTCTGTTACAATAGATGCCTCCCATCAGGCTAAGCACAGCACATCTTCTGAAGCTTTGCCTGAAGACTTGTTTTGTAAGGAGGAGCCTTCTACTCCAGGGGTGTCTGTTCATAGCAAACCAGAGAACGGTCCACTTGAACAGAAGATACATGAAGCAGAGTCTCCTTTAAGACCTTCATCTAAGGCAGAGACTGAACAGAAACATGTGACTGACCTCAGCTCTAATATTGAGGAAGAGCTGGAAGTGGAAGTAAGCTCCAAGTCTGAAGATGAACATTCTCACCATCTTAAACTTGAAAATGAATACAGTCTTGACTCCCAGGCTAAACATGTTTCCTCTGTCCTGGAAGAAGAACTTCAGCATTCTGTATCTGTTAGGCCTGAACAGGATACCCAAGCAAAACACAGCATTTTATCCGAAGCGGAGGAAGCTGTTTTGGCAAATAGTATCACCTCTGGTGAGCCTCATTCATCTGCTGTGGACCTGGATACTTTTCCACATGGGAAGTGCGCATCTGTCAGTGACCACACTCACTCTGACTCAGCAGCCCTCTTTTCAAATAAGAAGCCAAAAGACAAAGACAGTGAAGCTTCTCCTATAGCAGATGGTTATTATGATGACTTTGAGTCAACATGTTCTTCTCCCAGAGAAGAGAATAAATTCAAGCCCGAGTCTCATATTTCTTATTCACACACTGCAATCAAGTTTTCAAATGAGGATTCCTCAAGCAGAGAGCCCACATTTGACAACCAAGAAGAGGTGGTAGAGGAGGAAATAGAGGAGTTGAGCAGACAATCTGGTGTAAGTGATGAAAGCCACTTGTCCGAAAGACTGCTTGATCTCAACCAACAAAGGGAAGATGTTAAATGTGATAATAAGGGTACTTACTCTTCTCTGCAAACCCCTCCTCCTCCTTCTGTGAAAGACGAAATGCCAAGTTTTGACATTGGAAACCGAGTTCTTGTTGGAGGTGTTCAGCCTGGCACGCTCAGGTTTAAAGGTCCAACCAGTTTTGCCAATGGCTTCTGGGCAGGTGTGGAGTTAGACAAGTCCGAGGGGAGCAATAACGGCACATATGATGGGGTTGTATATTTTAAGTGTAAGGAGTGCCATGGTATCTTCGCTCCTCCAGACAAAATCGCACATCTCCCAGACAAGTATGAACGTTATGCTGATACCACCGAAGACGAGGACTCGTTCCATGATGATTTGTTCGATAAAGGTGGGAATAAACAGAAAAATATTCGAGATAATTCCCCAAAACAAGGAGACCTGGAAAGCAAAAATGAAGACGCGTTTCTAAAAGAGAATGGATCTAGGGATACAAAGGTTGTGGATGAGAAGAATCAGGCTCTGCATGAAAATAAATCCCATTTAAATTCACAGCATCACAAAGAGCCCACACTTCTGATTTCTAAAGGCCACACAGAAGACATAACTTTGGATTTAGAAGATGCGTCACACACTTTCCTCATTTTAGACAGGGAGAATAGTGGGCTGGTGAAGCAGACCAACAAGGAGACAGCAGCTATCATTGTGAGAAATGATGATTTCCAGAAACAGTCAAGTGCTGCCGATCTTGCCACAGACATAAAGGATGATGAGAGTAAACCAAAGGACAGGGATTTGCTGGACACACTTGCAGACACACTTATCAAAAACTTTGTGAAAGACACTGTTGAGAAGTTTGCTGATATAAAAAAGGTCAAAGCGGAGAAGATTAGAACAGCCAACCAGTTGAATGGAAACTTCTTCAGTGAAAATGATGAAGAAAACTGGATCTCTTCAATAGAGCAAAAAGATGGCCTGCCCTTCTTTCTTCCTTCTGAAAAAGAAGAGCTGTCCTCTCCAGAACTGTGTAACAGACCAGTGAGTGTTTCTTTTTTTTTTCTGAATAATGAACTGTTGACAGCTGTAATTAGGATTTCAGTAATGATGGGTGTGATATGAACTGACAAACAGAGCATGTTTATTTAACCTGCAGTTTGTTGGGATGTGGACAGTCAAAGTCCAACCTTATTTTGACAGACTATTGAATTTGTTGGATCATTGCTGAAAGCCTTTGTAGCTTAAACAGACATAAGAAACTTTTTTAGACTCAAGTCTAATACCGTATACGTAAATAAAATAAAGTTGTGTTGCTAAAATGCAAGTATTTTAATGAATACATGTTTAAAATCTTAATGAAAGTCATGTTTTCTTTATTTATTTAAACAGGAGAGTCCCATGTTGGGAGCCAGTGGTCAAGAAGAGCTTGCCAAGCGTCTTGCGGAGCTCGAACTGAGCCGTGAGCTGGTAGACGAGTTTGGTGATGATCAGGACTGGTTTGATGAAGACTTTGGCCTCAGCTCACGTAGAAAACAACAGAGAATCAAACAGAAAGAAGAGGAGGCAAAGTTGGGAGGTGATCTTGGGAGGTCTGCCTCATCATCTGGACCACTTATGGGGGGGATAATTTCATCATTAGGAGGGGAACCGCAGGTGAAAACTCCACCCAGACCTGAGCTCCCCCTCCCATTACCTCCTAAACTTCCTGAGCAGCCTGCCATGGTCGTGCCCCACTCAGCCAAAGAGGTGCAGAAAATGGTCTACGCTGCCACGCAGGAGATCTGGGAGACCTGCGACCTGGGGAGGGAGGGAGCTCTGGCTTTTGAACACCTGCCAAACCCTACACCTTCACTAGAATATCTCTGTAAAGAGTCCAGCAGTCGAGACCAGGAGGCCATCTCCATCCGCAGTTACAGAAAGGTAAAAATAAAGCATTGAAAACCATAAAAATAAAGTGATACAAAATCTGTTTCAAACCGAGAAATGTGATGCATTTTATTTTCTAATTTTATTTACTATCTTGCATTCAATCCTCTTTTTATTGCTCTTTTCTTTTTGTAGGCTGTGTATGACTTAACGTGGGAGATTCTTCAGGAGATCTATACTGAAGACCCCAATACTGATCAACCTCAGTGGGTCAAACCACGTCAAGTCAAATCCTCCTCAGTCCACAAAGTCAAGACTTCTGGAGAACTCAACAAAATTCAGGTAAAGTTCTGCAGAGAAAAACTGCTGTCGACTCCTACACTTCCTTCTTTTGTGTTTTTGTTTCCCCAAGATTTTTTTTTCCCATCCAGAACTTGTTAAACAGAGTTTAAGGCTCTATAAATCATAAATGACCAGTTTTACTGACATAATAAAAAATAAAAAAAAACTTCAAACTTTGACATTCCAACCATATTTGAGTTTGCTTTGATTGCAGTCAATTTAAATTTCTCCCCATTATCTCTCAAAAGAAATACTGCAACAAATGAGACAGGATGCATCATATTTCTGCTGTCTTGTAGGAATCCTTTTTTTCCTCTTTTAAACAGGTGCAGTTGTCTTTTAACTATGGAGTGAACAACTGGTGGAAAATCTTAGAGCTGCAATGAATGTGTTTACGCTGGTTTAACTACATTCTATTTAAGTTTTATTTGCTATGTTCATGAACCTCAGAGATTTAATAAGAAAACAAGATTTAGTTCAACTATACAAATCTATTTGGGGTCATGTTTGTACAGTATATTTTAAATCACCTAAAATACTGTACATGAAGCAACCAAATCTCACCAGTTCTCCTTTGCTTATTAAAGTTTTGATATAGTGCAGATATTCATGTATGTTACATTGATGTAAATGGATTACCGTAGTCTTGCAGCTAAATGACAGAAACCTTTATTTTATTTGTTTTGTCGAGCAGGAATTTGTCACAGCAGAAGTGCTGAAACTGTACGATCTGGCAGAAGATCAGAACCAGAAGTCAGACTGGCAGAAGATGCTCAAATTTGGCAGAAAGAAGCGCGACAGAGTTGATCACATTCTGGTAGGGATCAAAATAAATGTTTTGACTTTTTGTGTTGTACTTAAACGAGCGGTTCTTCATCAAATATCACATTTTTGTTTTCAGGATACAACATGTAATGTAGCTGGTTGTATCTTTTTTATGTGATGTATTGAGATACAGTACAGTTAAAGCTGTTGTTACTTTATACTGGTTTATGTGAATAAGAACTGTTAACCAGCTGGAAGCTGTTCATTTGCTCTATAGGGAAACGAGCAATGAATGTGTGATTTTTACTTTAAAATATGTTGTTTTTGTCTTTTATTAAAGCGATTCAGTGTCATCATCATTTTCTTCCTGTAGTAAAACCTTTTTTTGGTTTGTCAGGTTCAGGAGCTCCACGAGGAGGAGGCCCAGTGGGTAAACTATGATGAAGACGAGCTGTTCGTCAAGCTGCAGCTGGCCGACAGCATCTTCGACTCGTTACTGAAGGACACTGCGAATGCCTTCACACTCATTTCTGAAAAGAGAGCAGAACAAGGCCTGCTCTCCTGACGGCGTAGATGTTAAAGTACAGTTTCTTTCTCGATCCATCTTTCCTCATCGCTGTGAAATCCAACCACATGCATCTCTGACCTCCACCCACGCATTTTCTAACAGCAGCCCTCCGAGGCCTTCACATCGAGTTTTCTCACCTGAATAAGCTGTAACGCTGTCTGTAGCATTCATTTAGTGACTCGTAGTTTGAATTTGTGTTGACACACAGAATGCCTCCTGAGCAATCCAGCCTCCCTAAACCTGAACCTCATCGAGTCTTTGTGCTCAACTTTTGAACTGGTTGATCTGTAACTACCAGCTTGAGGAGGAGTAGCTGTTGATGGGATTGACTGTGCCATCATTTGTAGGCATGAGAAATCTTTGAATGCTGATAATCTGATTGTTCCACTGTGGACTTTAAATGTAGCATTCATGTGGAACACCGGTGGATTATTAAAATCTGTGTTTTATCTTTGAAAACAGAGATCGGTTTGAAAATTCAAACAAAAGATTTGGAGATTACAAAGTGCAATCTGTTATTTATTTGATGTTAACAATTTAGACTTTCATGCCCATATTCAAGGAAAGAAGTGAGGATTGTGTCTTTTTACAGTCAGTCCCTCCTTTTTGTTAACCTGTTTAGATTTGTATCTGAACTTTGGCAAACACAGCACAGAGGTCAGTCAACTCACTACTGCTAAACCTGTAGGACTTTATTTGTTTTCAGCAAGATGCTAATTGGCATTCGTTTCTTTCTGAGTACTGGAAATAGTCTACAAAATGTTCAATATGAACATGAAAAACTTTACATATTGATCAGATGTGGTGGGACTGCACATCAGTGAACTCAAATTAGTGAAACCCTTTTTGCATTTTTAATTATTTATTGTGTGAAAATGTTTGATTAGAGGAAAAAGGAACATTCAGAATTACAAATGATCTCACCATATAAAAAGATATATTTTAAATAGTGTATATAGAAAAAAAATCCAAAGTTATAGTTAAAGCACAAACTAAAAAGTGAATGTGATTAAAGCAATACATTATGAATGAAATCAGAGAAAGAACAGGGAGAAATTGTTTGTCTTTTGTGTTTTAATGTTAAAAATTAACTGAAATTGACATTTTCTGGTCACAGCTGTCTAGTTGGGTAAAGCAACCCCCACGTCCCACCTGTGTACTGTATGTAAATACTGTGTGTACACTGTGTATCATTGTTGGGGTGGAAACAGTCTGTAGTGCCTCCAAATATTTGTGCGTCGTTAGAAAGATATTGTGAAAATGAAACTGAACTATTGTCAGTGTTTTGTTTTCACCTGAACCAGCGTCTGTGTTTGTTGTTTTATCCTCATCGTTGAACGGTTCTTGCTTCGCTCAAAAATGGAGCTGGGCTCTCAGTTAGAACTCAATGGCTCGTCTGTTTATTAACGAAGGCAAAGCAGTTATGATTATAGTATGCAAGTGGGACACAGGAAACTGGCAGGCGCCTTGATATGTATAACAAAATAATGTAACAGTACTGAAATGCTGGATTTGAGCCTTTCTTGATCTACAGTTCATTCACCCTCTCAGACCACACACAGCGTGTTATTGTTCTGTCTTTATCGTCGTGGTAAAGCTCGCAGCAGAATGTTATTCTCTGAAACATTATTTTGGAGCACAGCTACGTGGTCCACCTGCTTGTGAAAGCATGAACGAGCCTCGCGCTGCGCCCTGTTAGTGTACTCAGCCTTTAATCTTCCTCCATGTTCTATTGAAGTGCCTCTTTTAGTTTTTGATTCATAAAATAGTTGTGTTGATCTCTCAGCAACCTTTGGACCTGTTTCCTTTGAATGTTTCACCTGCTGTAAACAACCCCTCAAATGGCTGCTCACCCTTTTTTTTATATACCAGCCCTCAAGTTTCTGCCTTATCCCTCAGTAACAAGTGAAATCTATTTAAACTGTGTTTTCGTCTAAAGCTAGATTCAGTGTTATCTGCTGTTCGTCAAGTCACCTGTGTGTTTGCACATCGATGCAGATGAGTCATCGTTATTAACATGCTGTGAGGAACTAGTTTGCAGACAGCACATGTGGCTGAACATGGAGATATTCAAGGGCTTATTTAGTTCCCACTGTCAGTGCTGCTTTGATCCAACAAGGCTTCGTACAAACTGTGGCGTGCGCTACATGAACTCACTAATCCTCCATCGTTTTTGAGCTGAAGTGACCTTAAACTATTTCTTTCTGCTGATCATCTGATTTTAGGGTGTACGCCGAACGCCTTTAACAATAACTTTTCACTTCTGAAATCTCTATGCTGTATGACTCCATGCCTGGTGTAGAGGCTCGTGTACATTTTAGTGGTGACGTGAAGACGTTTTTCTGCAAAGCTTTATTGAAAATCCTAGAATTGTCCCTTTGGTTTGATTGTAAGTGGGGTGAAAAGTTCCCTTTCTCTAACTATGCAGCTCATCTAGTATTTTTAATGTTCGGACCAAACAGCCATGGGCCTCGTTTGTAGTTTGTAAATAAAATAATACTTCTCGTAGCCGTGAGCTGTTCAATGTCAGGTGCTCCGGTTCACTGGAAACAGTAGCTTCATCTTCAGTAAAACATTTGGTTTGCTCAGAGGAAATTTTTAAAAAGTTAACCACAAAATATTGATCACAGATCTAATTTTCCTCCACTTTTGAAATGTTTTGAGTATTTAATAATAATGTTCTGAGTGTGAACCACACTTAAAAAGACCCGTTTAGTTCTTTATTGGGTGTAAATATCCCATCTGTCCAATTTGACCCCCTCCTACTGTAACCCAAACAATCCATGTAACATAAACTCTGTTTACCTTGCAAATATGTGCATAGTATATATTTGTTAACTAAATAAAATTTGAAAGTGTAAATAAAATTTTTGCTGTTTGTACAGGAAGTTGTGCTCTTTTGTCGTGGTTTTAAAGGATGGTGTGCAAAAGTCTTTATCAGAAGTTGTGTTGAGATGGCAGGACAAAGGAGTTTCCCCAAAACGTGTGCTTTCTTAACTAGACTCGGATGTTGCAGCATGGGTTCTGGGTTCTGTACTGTCTTACATCGTGTTTGGTTTTGCCGTGTCATTTTAGAGGCACAGTTTTCTTTATGTCAAAAGGTCTCTCTTGTAAATGAGTCCCCGAGGCTCAATGGGATTAACCTGTAAATAAAGGCTGAATGAATGGTAGTACTAAAAAAAAAACTGGACAACAGCATTAAAATAGGTTTATGCAACGCCAAACTTCATATTTGCACAAGTTAAATAGTTGGGGATTTTTTAAATGAATTTCAAACTTTTAATGTGACTTTTGAAATGTATGCTAATTCATTCCAACTTTATTTATACAGTCCTGATGCATGCTCAATAATCCAGGTAGAAAAATCTAAAAAAATAAGTTCAAGGACCAGACTTAACCTTTTTTAGATTTATTTATACAGGTTAGTCTCATTGACCCACAAGGACTCATTTACACGAAAGACCTGTTTTAAACAAACAAACAAAAAGGTACAAACAGCCATAAGCATACAAATTGAAAAGTATATAAAAGTATGATATAAAACATAAAAAAAACTATATTATAAAATGGTAAAATACTAAAAACAGGAACATGTCTGTGTTGATTTTTGTATTGAAGTTAACATTTGTTTAAAATCCCTTAGAGAGATCAAGGTCAAGAGCTTCAGATCTTTTTGCTAGGTGCTCCAGGAAACAGGAGCAGAGTAAGAGAAGGCCATTTTGCCTAGTTCAGTCCGCAATGAGGGAACACTGCAGGTAATGTCTTGACAGCGCACGCTGTAGCTGCACTGACGACAGGACATAGGAGATATATGAAGGCAACAGACCAAGAAGTGATTTAAAGACGAAAATGTACCAGTGGGAGAGTCTACGTGAAGTTAATGACCAGTTAACCAGTGAATACAGGGTGCAGTGGTATGGTAGTTACAGACAGTTATGAATCTTAGTGCACCGTGATATCCAGCATCTGCAGGGTGCTTGCAGAAGCGTTCATGTAAATAATGCCACCGTAGTCAATGGAGAGAAGGAAAGTGTCCTAGCATTCAGAGTTAAACAATCTGTTTCTGAAAAAGAAACCCGATTTATTTATCAAGTTTTTGATATGTGGTTTAATAGAGAGATGTGCATCGACCAAGATTCCCAAGTATTTGTACGAATCTACAAACTCAGTAGGGAGGGACACCATTCATAGATAAGATGGACGGGGCTGCTAATGTTTCTATCTTTTATCAAAACAGATATGAAGTCACAGCATGTCGTTTTTGTTTCATGTGCTAAACCAGGCTGCTTTGAGAGTTTTGCAGGGTAAGATGAAAGATTTGGGATCTTGAGCTTTTTCTTTAAATGATGCAAATCCATTTTTTAACACATCAAAATATTAAATCTATGTAAGCTGTATACGTCAGTGAACTTATTATAAAGTCCTCTAAGTGATGAACCAGCAGAGACCCAGGTTTTTGTATGCTTTCCTGATGGGTAGTTCTGTGCATTTTGGCCCATTTCTTCCCAAATTCAAACTAAATCATGGACTCACCCAAAAACTGAGCGTGTTTCTTGTATTTTGTCCATCTGATACAAAGTTGTGCCTAAAATGTTGGTCGAGTTTCCACACACAGATGATAGAAAAATAAACTGTGTAAATTTCAAACTGCAGGTGTGATCCGTGACATAAGCAAAGTCAAAGTTTCTTTGTCAGTCGCACCACATGTGGCACATGTGGTGGAACGAAACTGTGTAATCAGTGTCCCAGTTACATCCAACAAAAGTATAAAATGTAAAAGGAAAAATAGTAATGAGATCTGAGACATGAACTAAGAAAATATTAACTAAAAATATGCTAGCACTAGTAGCATAAAAACAATATGCTGAACAGGAGGACAAATATGAATCTGTGAGCAGATGAGCACGCATGAACACATCAACATGAAACAGATCAGCAGCAACATGAGAGATCAGCAGCAACATGTAATATTTCACAGTGATTATTCTGGTTAGAAATTCATGAGTCTAACAGCTTCAGGGTAGAAGCTGTTCCTCAGTCTAGTGGTTCTACAC